>OX352774.1:147065731-147250369 GCA_947095535.1 Poecilobothrus nobilitatus | reverse complement strand
TTTGAACTCAACTCTATTGACTTCACCCCATTTTTGAATTTTTGCTAAATCGTTATTTAGCTCACTAATAGTGAAATTTTTTGCTGTTGTATTAATCTGGTGATTAATGTTACAGCGGCTATGAAATTCATAGGAAGCTACAAGGGTGCTGTCGTCTGCGAAACTATGGATCGGATTGGAGGTTAATGAGAGTAGGTCATTGATAAATATTAAGAAAAGAGTTGGTGATAAAACTGATCCCTGGGGGACACCAGCATTTATTTTGAATTTGTCAGATGAATATCCATCGACCAGTACACGAATCGTGCGGTTCGAAAGGAAATCTCCAATCCATTTTAGAAAGATCTAGATCTAATGCTTTGCACTTTGCCAATAGAGCATCGTGCCAAACTCGATCGAAAGCCTTAGAAATATCAAGAGCCACAATATCAGACTCACCAGAATCGTGAAGGTTGATGTTTAGCTTCTCACAAAGGTAAGTCATGAGATCACCGGTGGAACGACGGGCTCTGAACCCGTATTGACGATCATGAAGCAAATCTTTGTGATCCAGGTATTTCAGAAGCTTTTGGTTCACTATTTTCTCCATTACCTTGGAGAGGACCGAAGTTATAGCAATAGGGCGGTAGTTGGAGGGATCGCTTTTATTACCTTTTTTGGGAATTGGGAAAACATGTGCAACCTTCCATTGGGTAGGATGAATACCCGAAGTGCAGGAGAGGTAGAAAAGGTTGCGGAGAGGTTTTGAAATGGTGGAGTAGGTATTTTTAAGCACCATGGTGGTTATACCATCTGGACCGGCTGACTTATTTGTATCAAGATTCTTTAAGATTTTCATCACTGCCCGCGTGCTAAAATAAATTTTACCGAAGGAGCAGCCAGCTCCTGGAACAGAAAGTGGCATCTAAGCTGACTGTGACAGTGTCGAATTGAAGGCGAACTGCTTGCCAAATAAGTTCGCCTTCTCTTTAGAGTCTGATACAGTTCTGTTATTTTTATCAATAAGTGGTGGAAAGGAAGACCCTCTAACGTCTTCCTTTAGACTTTTGGCAAATGACCAAAAAGATTTGCTATTCTTAGGCATGTGGATTATTTTACGTTTCAACTTTTTGTTGAACAAGAATTTTTGCTTATTGATAACTCTCTTACATCTGTTTCTCACCGTTATATAGCTGGTCCTGTGAGCCTCCGACCTATTGTTTTGGTACAGTTTAAAAGCCTCCTCTTTTTTAGAAATGGCTTCTTTGCAAATACGATTAAATCAAGATTTGGGACTCCTCTTAACAGATTTCATGAAATGAGGGATGAATAACCTCATTCCAAGCAAAATAGTTTCACTAATCGCATTTGCAGCAAAGTTAACATTTCTGTTGCGGAAGCACAATGACCAATCAAAGGCTCTAAAAAAATTGTTAAGGTCCTCCCAGTCAGCATGACTGTAACGCCAAACTAATTTTTTGGGAGGGGACCTTTGGTTGGAGATTGGGCTTACCCGGAAACTAGTGTTAACCAAACAATGGTCGGAATTACCCAGGGGGCAACCAACTGAAACCACATATTTTTCAGGGTGTGTGGTGAGAAATAGATCCAAGAGGTGACCTTCATGATCAGCACGGTCCGGGATCCTAGTGGGATTTTGGACAAGTTGAGAAAGGTGGAACAGTGTGGAGAATAGTTCAACTTGTTTCCCAATTGAGTTTTGACTCGGGAGATGTTGCTAGAAAAATGAAGCCAGTCCCTGTTATGAATGTTGAAATCTCCCGCCAGAACAATTTCAGTTTCTGGAGATGCGTCCAAAATTTCATTGATCTGGTTCGATAGATTTTCAATTTCCATAGCAGTTTCTTGTTCATTTGAGTTGGGTGATCTGTATAGGAAACAGAAATGTATGACATGCTTTTCAACGAGAATTTTGACCCAAATGTAATGAAAGGTTGGGCTAGAACATTTATATTTTGGAAGTGTATTGAAAGCGATGTCCTTTTTTATATAGACGGCGATACCTCTTTTGGGTACAAAGTGGGTATAAGTGAGTAGCCGGTAACATTAAAGTTATCATTGTGGTTACTGACTTGTGTTTCACAAAGGGCTAAAACTGCTGGTTTAATTGAACTAATATGGCAATCGACGGCATGAAAATTCGTTTGCAACCCGCGTATGTTACAGAAATTAACATTAAAAGTGGTAAGTTTGATGGAAAATAGTTATAAAAGAAAGTTAAAATAATAAATAATAATATTAAAATTAAAATTGAAATCTAGTTTAAAATTAAAATCAAAAGCAAAATTAAGATGAAATCAGAGTTGAAATTGTAATTAAAATCAAAATTAGACTAAAAATCAATTTCGAAATTAACCAAGATCAAAATCTGACTTAAGATAAATTAAAGTATGTAAATTAAGTAATTAAGTATGTATAATAGAATTTAAAGCAAAAATTAAAATTAACAAAAACTAAAATTTATTCAAAATTAAAATCAAAAGTAAAAGTGCACGATTTAAATAACCCGAACTTGACAACACTTTAAAATAAATTACTATCAATGTCAGTAACAATACTTTATATCAAAATTATACATTACTTTTCAATACTTTTCAATATTTTGCCTTGAGTGAGCAAATGGTTTATAACAACGTTCAACAGTTTTTAACATACACTTTTAAGTGACCTTATTGAACGCAGGTACAACCACAGACTCACCAAAAGCAAAACTTACCACCAGAAATTAATTAATTAAGTTACGGTAATTACTGTGGTGGTATTAAAAAAAAATGAGCGAATTGAGAGTCAAAGAAGAACACCAGCATCCATCATACGTGTATGAGGGAGATGGATGTATAATTGTTTTGTTTACGACAAATTGGTATTAAGATGAAATAAATAAAAAAAAAAAAGTAAATTAATGTAAACAAAACCAACCGAGCGCGTTTAATTATAAATTAAAATAGAAATAAAAAAAAATTAAAAGTTATTTAAATTTAATATACTTAGTTCGAAAAAAATAAAAAACAAATCAAAAATAGAATAAAAGAAAAAATAGTTTAATGAGTAGACAAACCAATAAGTGTAAAAAAAATAAAAATAAAATAAAACTTGTAAATTGAACCAAGAATACTTATCTTGCCGCTATTGGAGTGCAGCCATATAATTCAAAATCTAAAATTAAAACACCACACTTTTAAATATTTTTATTAGTGAAGGAAAAAGATAAAAAAAAAATTAATTAAAAAGTTCACTAATTTAATTTTATGTTAATAATATTAGAAAAAAGATAAAAGTTCAAAAAAAAAAAAAAATTTTAAACTAAATAAAAAAAAAAAGAAGTGTTGTCACTTCAAAGGTTAACTGATGACTGAATACCTCGATGAGCTATTCTATGACTATATGATGTATTCATCATATAGTATTCATCCGGGTATTCATAACTATATGATGAATACCCGGAATGCCTCGATGAGCTGGTACCTAGCAAAGCTGAATGCTAAACTGCCTGGTCATCTCGTTAAGAAGTTTTAGGCATTTTATTACAGTCTTCGAGGTTGTGCATGTTGATTCCAGAGATTTTAAAGCAGTCTGACTGTCTGACAGAATACATACTTGCTCACATTCGCTTCTATTCTATTTCCGCTTGGAAGACGCTACAATGGTGTGGTAATCGAAAATTATGACTGATATTCAGATTTTCTGAGAAGAAATTCTTAGAGTCTTCGAAAGGCTCCCACCTCCCTTAGGAAAAAAAAAAAAAAAAAGAAAGAGCTGGGCGATTGAAATCGACAAAAACGAAAATTGAGTCATCCTCATGCATATTTGAAATTCTATTATGATATACACTATGGAATTCAGAATATGAGTAATTGACAGAGTTCGAAGTGAAATAAACAATACCTAGGTATAAATTATTCATACCTAAATTAATTTTAATAAATTAGTGTTCAAATGATTGAAAAGTATTAGTGATTAATGGTACACTAGGTAAGTTATTACTTACGACAAATAATACACCATCATCTCGCGAACTATATGTAAACTGATAATTACGATCGCTTCTATAAATGGGCCAATTACCATTATGAATTTCTTCGTTTCTAAACGATTCGTTAAGCCATGTTTCAGTTAGAGCTAGTACATTAAAATTGCATGACTTAGCGTCAACATAAAGTTTTTTAAGCTTTCCTCTCATACCACTGTAGATATTATAAAAAAATTTAATGTTTTTTATCTGGTTATTATTGTGAGAGGTTTTTATTTTATTTTTCGAGTTAGATTAAGAGATGAGATTATATATACATATTTACTTGGAGTTTGAACGACAAAACTTGTTGTAGTTCTCACGAAATTGATTTAAGTGATTATAGTAGTTACTGTAACATTGACTACGATAAGCCGAAAATCTTCTTCGACCTATTTTGTTGTGAAAGCTACATCTTTGTGGTATCGAAGGTAAAGTTTATACAAATCTTTGAAGTTAAATGGTAGGCTCTCATTGTGAATGAGAAGAGATAAATGAGTTCTTGTTTTACCCTCTATAACATGATTATATGAATCATTCGTAAATAAGCAAGGAAAAGTCTTACATTAAGAAGAATTCTCTCATATTTAAATCTTGATAAAGTGATTGTTTTGTCATTCTAACAATAGGTGGTATAAGCGAATTTATTGATATTGAATTATTTTTATTAATATTATTATTATCACTGTTATTAATATTAATTGCTATTATTATTATCATTGTTATTAATATTATTGCTATTATCATTATTGTTGCTATTATTATTTTTGTTATTAATTTTATTATTATTGTTATTATTATCATTGTTATTATTGTCTTCAATAGTACTATTATTATTATTTATTTTCTTTATATTATTATTTTTATTATTATTTTTATTTTTATTGTTATTATTATTATTATTCATCAGTAAGTTAGTATCAGTTGATTTGCTAAATACTGGTTTCAAAGTTGTTCTTCGAAATAAGGTTGGGATATTTTGAAGTGCTAATTGCTTTTGTTTTGCAAGAAGAAAATGATATATATATTAGTTTTGTTCTTAAAAGGAACAAGTGGTTTTATTCTTAACAGGAACAGAAGAAGTGTTTTTGTGTTTGTAGAAATATTTTTTATAATAATAATAATAATAATAATAATAATAATAATAATAATAATAATAATAATAATAATAATAATAATAATAATAATAATAATAATAATAATAATAATAATAATAATAATAATAATAATAATAATAATAATAATAATAATAATAATAATAATAATAATAATAATAATAATAATAATAATAATAATAATAATAATAATAGTAATAATAATAATAATAATAATAATAATAATAATAATAATAATAATAATAATAATAGTAATAATAATAATAATAAAAATAAAAATAATAATAATAATAATAATATAATAATAATAATAATAATAATAATAATAATAATAATAATAATAATAATAATAATAATAATAATAATAATAATAATAATAATAATAATAATAATAATAATAATAATAATAATAATAATAATAATAATAATGGGTTAGGTTAGGTTAGGTTAAGGTGGTTGCCAAAAAGGCACACTTAGACCGTATTTGATCCATTGTGATACCACATAAAAGCTTTTATATCCCACTCGTTAAAACCAATTTGAGCTTTTTGCAAAGCGAAGAATACTCTTCACATTTTTACCTGCCAGATTACTAAGGCTTTCAAAAAGATATTGCCCCAAATGGGTATTCCTTCTTGTCGACAAGGCTGGGCATGTGAAAAGGATATGGAGAGTAGTTTCCTCCTCATCTTCATCCTTGCAGGCTCTCTAATAGTCGTTTGCGGATAAGCCAAGTCTTCTGGCATGCTTCCGTATTAGACAGGGACCGGTGATTATACCCATTGTCATTCCAAGGTCTGCCCTTTTGAGAGAAAGCAGATCATTCGATCGTCTTAAATCGGTTTTGGGCCATATTAATCTTGTGATATTAGATCAGACAGCATTTAGTTTTTTTGGTGTTGAACTCAACTCTATTGACTTCACCCCATTTTTTAATTTTTGCTAAATCGTTATTTAGCTCACTAATAGTGAAATTTTTTGCTGTTGTATTAATCTGGTGATTAATGTTACAGCGGCTATGAAATTCATAGGAAGCTACAAGGGTGCTGTCGTCTGCGAAACTATGAATCGGATTGGAGGTTAATGAGAGTAGGTCATTGATAAATATTAATAAGAGAGTTGGGGATAAAACTGATGCCTGGGGGACACCAGCATTTATTTTGAATTTGTCAGATGAATATCCATCGACCAGTACACGAATCGTGCGGTTCGAAAGGAAATCTCCAATCCATTTTAGAAAGACCTAGATCTAATGCTTTGCACTTTGCCAATAGAGCATCGTGCCAAACTCGATCGAAAGCCTTAGAAATATCAAGAGCCAAGAGGTTTTGAAATAGTGGAGTAGGTATTTTAAGCACAATGGTGGTTATACCATCTGGACCGGCTGACTTATTTGTATCAAGATTCTTAAGATTTTCATCACTGCCCGCGTCCTAAAGTAAATTTTACCGAAGGAGCAGCCAGCTCCTGGAACAGAAGGTGGCATCTAAGCTGACTGTGACAGTGTCCAATTGAAGGCGAACTGCTTGCCAAATAAGTTCGCCTTCTCTTTAGAGTCTGATACAGTTCTGTTATTTTTATCAATAAGTGGTGGAAAGGAAGACCCTCTAACGTCTTCCTTTAGACTTTTGGCAAATGACCAAAAAGATTTGCTATTCTTAGGCATGTGGATTATTTTACGTGTCAACTTTTGTTGAACAAGAATTTTTGCTTATTGATAACTCTCTTACATCTGTTTCTCACCGCTATATAGCTGGCCCTGTGAGCCTCCGACCTATTGTTTTGGTACAGTTTAAAAGCATCCTCTTTTAGAAATGGCTTCTTTGCAAATACGATTAAACCAAGATTTGGGACTCCTCTTAACAGATTTCATGAAATGAGTGATGAATAACCTCATTCCAAGCAAAATAGTTTCACTAATCGCATTTGCAGCAAAGTTAACATTTCTGTTGCGGAAGCACAATGACCAATCAAAGGCTCTAAAAAATTGTTAAGGCCCTCCCAGTCAGCATGGCCGTAACGCCAAACTAATTTTTTGGGAGGGGACCTTTGGTTGGAGATTGGGCTTACCGGAAACTAGTGTTAACCAAACAATGGTCGGAATTACCCAGGGGGCAACCAACTGAAACCACATATTTTTCAGGGTGTGTGGTGAGAAATAGATCCAAGAGGTGACCTTCATGATCAGCACGGTCCGGGATCCTAGTGGGATTTTGGACAAGTTGAGAAAGGTGGAACAGTGTGGAGAATAGTTCAACTTGTTTCCCAATTGAGTTTTGACTCGGGGAGATGTTGCTAGAAAAATGAAGCCAGTCCCTGTTATGAATGTTGAAATCTCCCGCCAGAACAATTTCAGTTTCTGGAGATGCGTCCAAAATTTCATTGATCTGGTTCGATAGATTTTCAATTTCCATAGCAGTTTCTTGTTCATTTGAGTTGGGTGATCTGTATAGGAAACAGAAATGTATGACATGCTTTTCAACGAGAATTTTGCCCAAATGTAATGAAAGGTTGGGCTAGAACATTTATATTTTGGAAGTGTGTTGAAAGCGATGTCCTTTTTTATATAGACGGCGATACCTCTTTTGGGTACAAAGTGGGTATAAGTGAGTAGTCGGTAACATTAAAGTTATCATTGTGGTTACTGACTTGTGTTTCACAAAGGGCTAAAACTGCTGGTTTAATTGAACTAATATGGCAATCGACGGCATGAAAATTCGTTTGCAACCCGCGTATGTTACAGAAATTAACATTAAAAGTGGTAATTTTGATGGAAAAAAGTTAATAGTTATAAAAGAAAGTTAAAATAATAAATAATAATATTAAAATTAAAATTGAAATCTAGTTTAAATTAAAATCAAAAGCAAAATTAGATGAAATCAGAGTTGAAATTGTAATTAAAATCAAAATTAGACTAAAAATCAATTTCGAAATTAACCAAGATCAAAATCTGACTTAAGATAAATTAAAGTATGTAAATTAAGTAATTAAGTATGTATAATAGAATTTAAAGCAAAAATTAAAATTAACAAAAACTAAAATTTATTCAAAATTAAAATCAAAAGTAAAAGTGCACGATTTAAATAACCCGAACTTGACAAAACTTTAAAATAAATTACTATCAATGTCAGTAACAATACTTTATATCAAAATTATACATTACTTTTCAATACTTTTCAATATTTTGCCTTGAGTGAGCAAATGGTTTATAACAACGTTCAACAGTTTTTAACATACACTTTTAAGTGACCTTATTGAACGCAGGTACAACCACAGACTCACCAAAAGCAAAACTTACCACCAGAAATTAATTAATTAAGTTACGGTAATTACTGTGGTGGTATTAAAAAAAAATGAGCGAATTGAGAGTCAAAGAAGAACACCAGCATCCATCATACGTGTATGAGGGAGATGGATGTATAATTGTTTTGTTTACGACAAATTGGTATTAAGATGAAATAAATAAAAAAAGAAAAGTAAATTAATGTAAACAAAACCAACCGAGCGCATTTAATTATAAATTAAAATATAAATCAAAAAAAATTAAAAGTTATTTAAATTTAATATACTTAGTTCGAAAAAAATAAAAAACAAATCAAAAATAGAATAAAAGAAAAAAATAGTTTAATGAGTAGACAAACCAATAAGTGTAAAAAAAAATAAAAATAAAATAAAACTTGTAAATTGAACCAAGAATACTTATCTTGCCGCTATTGGAGTGCAGCCATATAATTCAAAATCTAAAATTAAAACACCACACTTTTAAATATTTTTATTAGTGAAGGAAAAAGATAAAAAAAAAAATTAATTAAAAAGTTCACTAATTTAATTTTATGTTAATAATATTAGAAAAAAGATAAAAGTTCAAAAAAAAAAAAAAAATTTAAATAAAAAAAAAAATTTTAAACTAATTAAAAAAAAAATGAAGTGTTGGCACTTCAAAGGTTAACTGATGACTGAATACCTCGATGAGCTATTCTATGACTATATGATGTATTCATCATATAGTATTCATCCGGGTATTCATAACTATATGATGAATACCCGGAATGCCTCGATGAGCTGGTACCTAGCAAAGCTGAATGCTAAACTGCCTGGTCATCTCGTTAAGAAGTTTTAGGCATTTTATTACAGTCTTCGAGGTTGTGCATGTTGATTCCAGAGATTTTAAAGCAGTCTGACTGTCTGACAGAATACATACTTGCTCACATTCGCTTCTATTCTATTTCCGCTTGGAAGACGCTAAAATGGTGTGGTAATCGAAAATTATGACTGATATTCAGATTTTCTGAGAAGAAATTCTTGGAGTCTTCGAAAGGCTCCCACCTCCCTTAGGAAAAAAACAAAAAAAAAAAGAAAAAGCTGGGCGATTGAAATCGACAAAAACGAAAATTGAGTCATCCTCATGCATATTTGAAATTATATTATGATATACACTATGGAATTCAGAATATGAGTAATTGACAGAGTTCGAAGTGAAATAAACAATACCTAGGTATAAATTATTCATACCTAAATTAATTTTAATAAATTAGTGTTCAAATGATTGAAAAGTATTAGTGATTAATGGTACACTAGGTAAGTTATTACTTACGACAAATAATACACCATCATCTCGCGAACTATATGTAAACTGATAATTACGATCGCTCCTATAAATGGGCCAATTACCATCATGAATTTCTTCGTTTCTAAACGATTCGTTAAGCCATGTTTCAGTTAGAGCTAGTACATTAAAATTGCATGACTTAGCGTCAACATAAAGTTTTTTAAGCTTTCCTCTCATACCACTGTAGATATGATAAAAAAATTTAATGTTTTTTATCTGGTTATTATTGTGAGAGGTTTTTATTTTATTTTTCGAGTTAGATTAAGAGATGAGATTATATATACATATTTACTTGGAGTTTGAACGACAAAACTTGTTGTAGTTCTCACGAGATTGATTTAAGTGATTATAGTAGATACTGTCACAGTGACTACGATAAGCCGAAAATCTTCTTCGACCTATTTTGTTGTGAAAGCTATATCTTTGTGGTATCGAAGGTAAAGTTTATACAAATCTTTGAAGTTAAATGGTAGGCTCTCATTGTGAATGAGAACGGATAAATGAGTTCTTGTTTTACCCTCTATAACATGATTATATGAATCATTCTGTAAATAAGCAAGGAAAAGTCTTACATTAAGAAGAATTCTCTCATATTTAAATCTTGATAAAGTGATTGTTTTGTCATTCTAACAATAGGTGGTATAAGCGAATTTATTGATATTGAATTATTTTTATTAATATTATTATTATCACTGTTATTAATATTAATTGCTATTATTATTATCATTGTTATTAATATTATTGCTATTATTATTATTGTTGTTATTATTATTTTTGTTATTAATTTTTTTATTATTGTTATTCTTATTATCATTGATATTATTATTATTATTATCATCATTATTATTATTGTTATTATTGTCTTCAATAGTACTATTATTATTATTTATTTTCTTTTTATTATTATTTTTATTATTATTGTTATTATTTTTATTTTTATTGTTATTATTATTATTATTATTCATCAGTAAGTTAGTATCAGTTGATTTGCTAAATACTGGTTTCAAAGTTGTTCTTCGAATAAGGTTGGGATATTTTGAACTGCTAATTGCTTTTGTTTTGCAAGAAGAAAATGATATATATATTAGTTTTGTTCTTAAAAGGAACAAGTGGTTTTATTCATAAAAGGAACAGAAGAAGTGTTTTTGTGTTTGTAGAAATATTTTTCTGTGGAATAGTGTTAGAATTATCTAAGAAATTTTTTATTGTACATTTTTATTGTTCATTTATTTTTTATTGTTTTATTTTTTCGATCTTTTATAATTAATTATTTCACAAATTTTCGATTTGGGTACCATAACTTTGAATGATTTAAATTTAGGTTTAAATATAAGGTTCTTAAGAGTAATATTTACTATTTTAACATGTTTTAATTTAAATTTATGTTTTAATAACTTACTGAGGTTGCTAGAAGTAAAGTTAGAGAAATATAATGAATTCAAAAAAATTATCGCATTCGTCATTATCCTTATCTAGTTCCTGCTTGGTGATTGTAGTAGTATTCTTATCAACTGTTAATACATAACCAACGTTCTTCGTTGGTAACTTAGATGTAGAAGTATTGAAAGAAGTGGATGTTGACGTTGAAGTCAATGTAGACGTAAAGTTGCGCTGATCATATTTTGTTGAAAATATTGATGGTGATATAGATGGTAAAGGATCCAAAATCACAGAACTAGATTTTAATAATTCATTTTGTAAAAAATTATTATCTAAAAGCGTAATAGAGCATAAATCTATATCATTTTGAGTAAATTTTCTTGAATATTCAACCGTTTTAGATGTAATTGGGTTAAATATAATATAATTTTGAAAAGTGCTGTAGTTAAATGGTTCATCCGTTTGAGTCCAGACATCTTTTGAATTCTGTATTAGATACATTTGATTGTAGGTATCTAAAAGTATCAAAAGATCTATCCAGACTAGCATCTAATTTAGCACCTGTATTTATAATTTCTTTTTTAAGTGAACCAATTTGTCCATCCAATTTGTTAGCAACATCATACTGTTGATTTTAATCGAAGAGTTTCTGCATTTGTAAAATAATTGAAGATTTTAACTCATTCGTCAAAGTTTTGATGGATTCACTCGTATTATTTAATGGCGCAAGGATCTCATCTGTAACTGGAACAGATTTTTGATTGATACCCTCTTTTGGTTTTTCCGAAATTCTGCTCAACGTTGCATTAAGGGACTCATAATCCTTTGCCATTTCATTAAATGACGCTGAATTGTATTTAATATAATCATCTTTAAGATTATTGAACGATAATACGACGTTATCTAAAACAGTTTTAATGCTTGAATGATGAAAAATACTGAGTACCATCCTCCTCTGGGAGCGTTTAAACACACCGTAAACACGTCCGTGGAAACGGTTCTTACAAAAACTATTGCATGTAACCGATTTAGTTTTTGTATTATATACAGAGCAGTTAGGGCTGTTGCATTTAATTGAATCCATCATTATATAGTCTTTTTGTTTTTGTTGTTTATTTTTTTTTTATTAATTATTAATTCTAAAAATAATATTATGTAATTCTAAAAATTTTTTTTTATTATTATTAATTAAAAAGTTATTATAAGTTTACTATAAGTTTAATACAAAGTACTTAAAACGGCAATTTAAAATTGGGTCAAAGTTGGTTAAAGAAAAAAAAAAAGATTTAATGTATTAAATAAAAATTTGTTAAAATGACATATAATTTTAATTATAATATATTTAACAGTGCACAGTTTTTTCAATGTAATTTTAATTTTTATTGTTGTAACTATTTTATTTTTATTTATTTTTATTTTATCAAGAGAAAATAAAGAAAATAAAAATTAAAATATAAAAGTTAAGAAAAAAAATTAAATAAAATTAAAATTTTATCAAAAATTCTTTATGATAAAATCAAAAAAAAATTGCTTAATTTGTTTTTTGACTCAAAATGGACATATGAATTAAAATCAATTAAATAAATATCTTTTAAGGACTATTAATTAGAGTAAATTAAGAAAAATTAAAAAAAAAATATAAATATTGGCTAAGGATAATTTACACTTATTTATCAAACAACCTAAAATTTCGAGTTCAACGTATAAATAAACAAAAAAAAAACAATAATAATACAAAAATCCTTTGAGGATTATCATATACGTTTGATAGAGTAAATTTAAAAAATCCCGAATATTTGTTATTCATTGCGTGAATTGCAATTGCTTATTAAAACTAACTTTGGACTTTTTACTTCTCTCATTACTTTATAAAACTTCATTTCGTAAATTAGTCAGTATACAAGGATATATTGATTTCTTTTTGGATTAGTTACAATTTTCTCTACTTAGTTCATCAGTTATACAGTTAATCAAGAAATAATAATTTCCCTTGGCATTTAATATTTGTACATGAATAATTTAGTAAAGTAAGAAGTGTTTTATGTTTATCGGTTTGATTATCTATTTAATTACTCTATATTACAAAACTACACATTACTTTTCAATGACATCACCATGTTAAAATTCATGAATGCAGTAAACAAAAACATGTTCCATTATCGCTGACTTTATTGATTACTTATACTTATATTTTCCAACTGGGTTCTTAAAGATTATTAATGTATATTGTCGTTTTATTGCAAGAATTTTCTTTGCTCATAAAAACAAAATGTCAACTAAAACTCAATTTTTGCAAATTTATCATTGTTTGTTAAACAAAACAAAATAATAACAATTTTTTTCTCTTTGCTCATAATAACAAATAGAAATAAACAGAAATTAGAACTAAAACAATGGTTTACTTCTTATATTTTTACCGACTGCATAAAATTATGTATAAGGTAGGTTGTTTTCATACTAAAAATTTGTACCCGAGATTTTGGCAAAAATACACTACTCCGGTGCGGAGAAGACTGTAAATTGTTTTTAGCGTGATGTCTGTCTGTGTATGTGTATGTCTGTGGGCCTAAACGACTGAGCGGAATTTTTTGAAATTTTATATTATGAGAAAATTTATTAAGAAAGAATTGTTACACAAGTAAAGAGCAACAACTTTGCCGTAGAACATTTTTTGATCCGACATATAACACGCCATATGAATTTATATGAACAAGTTTTTTGTTTTTTTTATGTCTAAAAATTTATATAATGTACATACTTATATCTATGCATATTATTCTCTTGTTGATGACGCAAAATTCAAACTGTGAAAAATTTATTAACATATTCAATATTAACTTTATGCTTGTTTTGCATTTGTTTACAGTTTTTATTACTTTTTACTCCTAATATTTTTTGTCCATTCATTATTCAGACGTGAAATATTGACTTTCTTCTAAAAAGCTCTGAAAATTTTTTTTAAGAGAAAATAAATAAACTGGTAAAAAAAATAAATTTTCGAAATTTTTTTTCTTCGAAACGATCGTCCCATTCAAACAAATTCTGAGACAGTAGGATTCAACTTATTGGAATACCATAGCTATGAAAGTGAATCCCATAATTACACTGACCCATTCTTTAACCGGTATTACTTTAAATACCAGCTTAGAGAGTAAGACAGACGGTACTTTGGTGTAAAAAACGCTCGCGTAAAAACAATGAAAAGCAAATTAAGTTCAACAACTTGTTAGCGCTCGGTTCAACCCACAAGGCAGACCAAAAGAAATTCCTCCAAATCATTGCCATCGAAGACGGCAAAACCATGAAGAACTACAACATTCACAAGACATTTCAAGACATTCACCAGACATTTGGGGCCAAATACAACAGGGACGAAAACATACTTCTAGAAGTTACGTTGAAAAAAATTGCAGAAAATTTTCTAAAATGCACTGAACTTATGAAAATTCCGGCGAAAGTAGAATATTTTAAATCACTAAACTTTTCCAAGGCTGTAATTTTCTGTTATCAACTCGCTAATGGAATATCAACAGACGCAGAAATACTAAAATAACTGCAAACAGGCAATCCACAAGCGGAAATAGAAGAAATATACAGATTTCCTAATAAAAAACAAGTAACAGTAAGTTGATGCAATCGACTTATTTATACCCTACACCTAAAAAATTCAAATTAAATTAAAAATCCATAAGTTATTTTAGTTAGGTATTTAATATACCTAAGCTAAAAAAATAAATGCTTTTACAACCTTTGTACAAAATTTCAGATTTCTATCTTTATTAAATTAAAAAATATGCTTGTTAGGTCTTGGGAAATGTGTGAAGGAACGCGGACTACCGCCCCAATTCATCCCAAATTTTAAAGACATCATCAGAACAGGGTAGAACACTCTTATATCAAATTTCAAGTTTTTATATTTATTAATTTCGAAAATATGCTTGTTTGGTCTTGGGAGTTGTGTTGCAGATACCCGAACAACCATTCCAATTCATCTGTAATTTTAGACAAATCAGGGATTCAGAAAACAATACCCTCGTATCAAATTTGCAGCTTCTGTCTTTATTAATTTCGAATATATGCGTGTTCGGTTTTGGGAGTTGTGTGGGATGTACCCGAACAATTACTCCAATTCATCTCACATTTTAGTGATATCAGGGATTCAGGAAAACACACCTTCGTACAAAATTTTAAGTTTCTATCTTTATTAATTTTGAAGATATGCGTATTCGGTTTTGGGAGTTGTATGGGAGGTACCCGAAACCATGGTCAGATGTCGCCCTTTTGCAATCTACACTTTACTTTGGTCATTGTTAACCTACAGTATAAATTTCATCAAAATAGCATTATTATTTTTTGAGTTATTGTGCGTACAGACGGACGGGCGAAAGGTCATAGCTAAATCGACTCAGGAGGTGATCCCGATTCAGAATATATATACATGTCCATATCTTACTCGCTTACTTAATTTCCGTTTTCTTATTTTTACAACAAAGTTAATTGCTCTCATAAAATAATAAATATAATATAAAATAAGTCAAGCAAAGTTAATTGCTCATGAAAACTATCTTGTTTAGAATCCAAAATAATTCAGATTTTTTATTTTCAAATATCTTACTATTTATACTATTTTAATTTACATTATCTTAATACTAAATTATCAAAGTCAATAAATTATATCAATTTATTGCTTTGTTAAACAGAAATTATTTGGGACAAAAATGCAATATAATATATTGACCTAGTACCTTTCTACAATACAATTTCCATATGTGATAATAAACCAAAATTTTGCCAAAAATATAATTGCATACAAAAATGAATCATTCACAAAACATAACGTTTAAACATCTAAACGAAAGATGTAATTTCATCTTCTTCTTTATTGAACACATTGTATGTACTGTTATTTACTTGATATTGTATGATACAAAAATAAACAGATGTTTGTTTGAAGTATGACCACACAAAATGTTAAGTCAGCAATTTTATGTTATTTATTTTTAATTTTAATTTAAAATTACTTTGGTAATGTTGAATCTACAGTTATGGAAATGATTTTGTGAGCAAGTCAAGATATACTACATCCTTCCCCCAAAGGAAAAAAAAATTTGTTTACATTTCCTAAAAATTAAACTAATTTATTTTAAATTTACTACTATCATATTAATTTACTTATCAATATATTTTTAGATTATCAATATTTTTTTTTGCTTTTTCATTAGCATTAGCATTTATTTTATTCATTTAATTTTTAATTCGTTTAAATAGTCATCTAAATTATAGACGCTATGTTTACTATTTAATATTTCACAAGAAAGTGTGCTAATTTTTCCATATACCAATTCTAAAGGTGAGTATTTTGTCGTACTATGTGGTGTTGAGTTGTAAAAGTTCGTATAGTATGGTAGATATTCATCCCAATTGTCTTGTCCTTTTAAAGTCATAAGATAATAATTTAGTACTCTATGATTTCTTTCAATGGAACCTAATGTTTCGTGGTGATAAGGTGGTTGATGTCACTTTCTCAATTTTCAAAAATTTGCAAATATTTTTTAGAAGTTCGTTTGTAAATTCTGTAACCTTATCAGTTTTTAATTTTTTAAAACATCCATACTTTAATATACCCCTTTCAACTATTGTTTTTGCTACTGTTATAACTTCTTTGGTTTCTAGCGGGTAAGCTTCGACGTATTTAGTTAATTCATATTGTAAGGTGAGTATATACCGGTAGTTATTGCATGGTCTTAAAGGTCCTACAGTTTCTATAGCAATTGTTTCAAATGATGTTGTGGGTGTTTCTGTAATTACATAATTTTCTTTTGTATACTTAGTTATTTTATTTTATTGTAAGTTTTGCAATTGTTTATATATTCCTTAACCATTTTGTTCATATTTTTCCATACATATTTTTGTTTTAATTTACTGATGCGTTTACTTATAACCACAGTGTCCACCATATAATGAATCGTGATTATCTTTAATTAATTTGTGCATTTCTTCTTTATTTATAATTTGTACTGCAGGATCATATAATATAATTTTTAAACAATCTTTATTTTCAGAATTGTTTTGCAGCTCATTAAATAATTTTTTAAATTCTTGGATATCCATTATTTCAAATATTTTATTATTATTTAGGCTAATTCTTTTATATTTAAATTGTTTGTTTTGAATTTGCTTCCTCAGAATCAATTTTATCTCTGATAATGATTTTTCGTTGTATTCAGCAATTATTTCATTTTTTGCTGCTATAATTTTAATTTCATTTTTATTTTTATCTTTATTTTCATTATTTTTATAATTCTTTTCATTTTTATTTTTATTTCTGTCGGCAGCTAATTTCATATTTTCATTATTTTTATAATTCTTTTCATTTTTATTTTTATTTCTGTCGGCAGTTAATTTCATATTTTCATTATTTTTAAATTTCAATTTCTTCATATACCTTATGTCTGATATTGATGTTGCGTTCCAGATATGAAGATTGCCATTCTGCATGCTTGTATTTAAGGTCTTAGTGGTGGTCTTATTTTCATTATTTTTAGTGTTATCATTTTTATTATTCATTTTATTTATTTCTTCCTCCTTTTTATTTTTCATGTTTCTTGTAATTATGTTTATATTAATTTTCGGTATCATCTCCTTTAGTTTGGCAGATTCTAGCTGAATCCTCGAAAGTGCATCAGCATTGGTAATCATTTTACCTTGTTTAAGTACTATTTCAAAATCGTAATCCATCAGATCTACACGTATCCTTGTAAGTTTGGATGAGCGATTTTTATGCGTGAATAAGCTCACTAGTGGCCAATGGTCAATATAAACTATAAATTGTTTACCAAAAAGGTATGGTCTAAAATATATAGTTGATACCTGAATGTATCGCCAAAAGTTCTTTTTCTATTATTGGCTTGTTTAGCTTATGCTTATTGAGCGATTTACTAGCATATTCTATTGGTTTATCACTCTCTATTGTTCCTTACGATAAAACTGCTCCAAGCGCGTAGTTTGATGGATCTGTTATTAATATAAATGGCTGTGCAAAATTTGGATAGCTTAATATAGGCGGATTTATTAGTTTTTCTTTAAGCATTTCAAATGTGTTGTTATGTTCTCCATCCCAACTGAATATTTGATTCTTCTTTAAAAGTTTGTTAAGTGGTTTAGCTGTTTCTGCAAAATCTTTGATAAACCTTCTGTATTAATTGCAGAAAGCTACAAATCTTCTTACTTCATCAGCATCTTTTGGTGTAGAATAATGTTTAAAAGTTTCATATTTGTCTGGATCAGTTTTGATCCCTTCAGATGTTATCAGATGTCCTAGATACACCACTTCTGGTTTTAAAAAATTGCGTTTTCCTGGATTTAATTTCAAATTATATTTTTGTAACCGTTAGTCAAATTTTCATTATGATCTTTTAAATTTGATCCAAACACTATTATGTTATCCACATATAGATGCAGCTTCTAGATTTGCCCAATTTGTCCAATTAGTCGTCTAATCTTGTTAATCTTGTCTTCTACTATTTTTTTATAATTAATTTTTCTACAATTTTTTATGTACACTGGTGATTTATCCACTGTTGTAATACGTTGCTCATCAAAATTGTTGACTGATAATGCTTCATCATCTATATGAAATATATTCTGAAATTTCTCACTTTCTTTTAAAATTGAGTTTTTTGCTGATTCGTCTAAGCTATCTATTGCTAATACTTTTCTTAATTTTTCAAACCTTACTTAATTTTTAGTATCTTTATGATTTACAGATAATATACTATAATTTCTTAATGGATGTACTTCTACATCAGTTGTTTTAATTATTACAGGTGTATCCCGGGTATTTAGTACATTTACATGTTTTATACCATTTGCTGGTACTGTTGAATTTGCTTAGAAAACACCATTAGCTATGTTTTACAACTTATACTCATTGGTATTATTATATCTTGCTTTAGTTGTGATATAACCAATGTGCAAGTTATGATATAACCAATGTGCAAGTTCACAAAATAAAATTAATGTGGATTCCGGGTCACGTAGGCATTAACAGCAGTGAATGCGCCGACAAAGCGGCCAAAGAGTCACATAATCTTCCACTATTAACCAAAATCGCGCCTCCACTTAGCTTAGTGTTTGGCAGGTTAAAGATTATGCCCAAAAAAAATCAGACGAAAGCTGGGAACATTCCACTTCATTTACCAAATATCACACAGATATCAACAAAATTGATGGTCCAATAACCATAAACAATAGAGATCTTGTGATCTCACCAGAATTCGCCTAGGCTGTAATTTAGCAACCCACAAATACATTCTTAAACGGGAAGATAGACCTAACGCAATAAAAATAAGTAACACTAAAACCAAAATAAGACAAAAAGCAACATCACAACATGTGTACACTAGTTCTGGGTCAAATAATTGACACGTGATAATGTACAAAGAACAAAGCGCAACGAGAAAAGGACTTGCGGTGGGCTTGATCCAGGACATATATCCGGGTTGGAAACTCAATTCCAAAGACATCAAGCAACTTCCTAAAAACATCAAATGACATAGTTAAACTATGTGAACAAGAGTTACTCGGAAGGTCCTAGGCAACCTTAAAGACAACACGAAACAATAACTCCTCTTAAAACAAAAAAAAAGATAAATCTAATAAGTCAATAACCAATAAACACGCTAATACACCATTGGAAATAATAATAACAGAACAAACTAATACAAAACGAGAAAGAATACAGTTGCCTTTGTCAACTCTTCGATACCCGTACGAACCGTTAATATGTTCACAGCTTGTCACTCTGCTTACAATATTATATTTTTAATATTTTAGTATTTTAAAATAATTTGGGTGAATTTTATAATTTCTAGAACTATGGGTTGTACATATATTCAAACTATATGTTTATACATTCTTCAAAAGCAGATTCTAACCTTCCACGTAACGATTATCAATCCAAAACTTTTTCATATATTCTATAATACCATTTAATACTAAGCGTATATAAATATCATATAAATAAAAATTCTTCAAGCAACCGTTATGTTGTTTATTTATTTACATTTTTTTTATCGAGTAAAACAAAATGCAAAAAATTCGTTAAAGAAATTTGTTAGAAAATTTGAAAAAATCAAGTAACACTTTCGTCAATTATAAAGTAACTCTGTATTATTAAAAAAAGTTGTTAATAGAAATAAGAGTATAATGTTGCAGCTTGTTATAATGTTGAATGTTGTTTAATTTTTATGTATTACTTCAAAAAAATTTTAACAGGTGTTCAAGTTACAGGTGTATAAAAATAGGAAATTTTCAGTTTTTGACCCCTTACAGTTCCTAAACGGGGGGTGATACAAAAAATTTCTGAAATGACTCATACTCATTTTCAAAGATCTAACTTCTGTCAAAATTTCAAGTTTTCATCTTAAACCGTTTAGAAGATAAAAGGGTTAAAGGATTTTGCAATAATTCAGTTTCGCATAACGGTAAATTAAGACATTGTATAGCACAAGTATATATTTATTATATACATGTTTGTAAAGCTCATAATAGCACCTATCGTTTGGAATTTTCAGATTGAAGATATACCTTATAGAACTTGTGTTATAACAATTTAAATATGGAGTTTTTTGGGGCTTTGGGGGGCTGTAGCTCCTTAACGGGTGGGGCTACAGAAAAATTAATGTTGTCATAAAATTAATATTTTTACGATATCTATCGGTAGTTAAAATTTCATGGCTCTATTTCAAAAAAATTGTGGAGGTCTAAAAGTTAGTAGTTCAGGAACTACCCGAAGTTTTGATCGGAACTCAATCAAAAAAATAGGGAACCTACAAATTGTTCCCAGAATATTTTGTGTAAATTTCAAGATTCTACCTTTCTTAGTTTTTGAGTTAGCGTGCCGACGGACGGACGGACATGGCTTAATCGACTCAGAATTTGATTTTGATCCGATCCATACTTTTGAAGGTATATCTAGCTCACTTATTTTGAGGTATTACAAACGGAGGAGTAATTTTATTATGCCCGATCCTATCGTACGGGTATAAACAGGAAAAAATCTTCCAAAAACCAATAATACTAAAACATTAACAAAAACCTCTAAACTAAAATAAAACGAATAATAAAACAAACCTAAATCACTTACAAATTCAATATAAAAGCTAAAAAAAACCAAAACAATTTCTTAATATAAAATTTTAATTTAATATAAAAAACTAAAAACTCTAAACCCTAAACTTAATTGATAAAACCAAAACCAGCAATAATAAACTAACAAAACAATAATAAAGTAGAACGGAACTTAAAAATCCTAACTAGCAATAACTAAAATTAAAAATAGAGCCGAAACACCTCACAACCAATCAAAAATTCAAACAATTTTTAAAATAATAAATTCAAAAAAACAAAAAGCATACACTAAACACATCAATAATGAAGATAAAGCCGGTAGCACAAGAAGAAGGCTTCAACCAACCTTTCCTATACACAAAAGAATCAAAATTAAACCTAATCCAGAAGCCTAAAACAATACAACAAAAAAAAAATGCGCTGCTGGAACCACCAGTAACACTTTCCTATCGCAGCAGACCCTTCCGGAGGCTTAACTGGAACTACCAGAACAACTCCGCGGTGATCCAAAAACACTCTGCTGGCTCTAAAATGAGCCAATACGTAAAGTCCAGGGTATCCAAAAAAAAAGAGAATAACCTAAACAACACGACTCACATATGTGAGCCTTTTGCATTCAAAATTTTATTTTATTTTTTTGAAGTCCAAAACTACTGCAGCCAGCTCGGAATTACCTAGACGCTTACAGTGTCATTAAGCCTAATCCGTGGCAGGGGTACCTAAATTCGTCATAATGTGATAAAACATTTGATAAATATTGAATAAAAAAAGTGATGTTAAATTATTTAGAAGTTATTTTACTTTGATATAAATTATTATGTAAAAAATCTATGAATTTTGCTTTATACATTTCGTATATATTTCGTATAATAGGTCGGTCCTGTGGTGGAGACGGCTGATTTTTTTTGTTCGTATATAGTTAGAAATATTGTGTAGTTAAATTTAAAAAAAGGGCACGCGAATAGCAGAAGCCGGAGATTCTCTTTTATTATATTTAGATACATATTATGTAGAAAATTTTGAAAGCTATTATATAAAAGCAGTAAACGTTTGCAACAATTTTCTTTATTTTTCATAGCAAAAACTTATACTATACTGTACATAACAAAAAAAAAAATAAATAAAAAAATGAGAATTTATAGGGTTGGGTACATAATTCCGAAAATCAAAATCCCATATTCAAAATCTCGAAAAATCAAAACCCAAAAATCAAAATCCCAAAATTTAAATCCCGAAATTATAAAATTTCGAATATCAAAATCCTGAAATTTCAAAATCTCGCATAGACTTACATATATGGATATAAATATTCCGGAAAAGGGCTCTGATTAAACTATTAATACTTACAGTATAACCCACACTTATACATCAATCTCATTCAAATAAATTAAATTTTCACATTTCCATATCGAAAATAATTAATTTTGGAAACTTCGCATACAAAAGTATTCAATTTTTATATTTCACTTAAAAAATAGTGAATTTTATACGAATCATTTTTATGAAAAAAAGATTATTTTTGAAGGAATGGGGACTGTCGCAACCAAACCCCCCTTCCCCTCCCCCCATGAAAAAATTATGTCACATAAGTCAAGATAATAGAATAATGCGTTTAGAGGACCAACACAATTAATATGTTAAATAAAATGAAATAATAATGTAAACATAATAAATAAATACGGCTAATTTTTCATATTTGTAGAAACTATGGTGGCAACATGTTTGGCCTTGTTTACAACAAGAAATGCGTACGGCTGAAGTATTAGCATCAGTATTACTGCCAGTCTTGGTTTTGGTTCAAGAATCGAAATCACAGGAATTCGAAACTCTTATCTTACCCACATTCAAGTAAGTACATGCATTTTTATATAGGTATTCAAATGTTTTTATTAAATGTTTTAAGACTATAAAGATTTGCTTGAACAATGTTATTATACCCTTCATAATAATAATAAAACTTAAATTTAATAACTTTAATAATAATAGTTATAACTTTAGTCAATAATTTTCATCAGGGTCTTAATAAAAAAGCTTGCTTTTCTTTTAAAACTTACTTCTTCTTTTAAAACTTAGTTCAAACTTACGTAAATTTGTACATTTGTATATAAAAAGTTTGTTTATGAAAATATATTTTTTTATTTGTAAATTAATTTTTATTTTAGAATTAGCTATAGACACATGAAAAGAAAATACATAGTTGAATTATGTAATCTTAAAGATTTAAAACTTTTAAAATAATATATTATTGTGAATTTATATCTGCAGAATTAAAACAAATTTAGATATTGGAAAAATAACAAAGGGAATTAAAAGTTTATTAAATTATCTTTATGGTACGAATTGTATCTATGTATGAATTACTCAAATATAAATATTATCAATAAATATTGTCATATTTAAATTAATTAAAACTTATATATGACATTTTTGAGAAGTGCAAAATCTATATTTTTTAAAATGAAAAAATAATAAGGTTAGGGGAAGAATATATGGTTGAGGAACGGAATATTGAAAGAAAAATTTGAGAAAAAGTGGTGGCATTTTTATTATGCATATTCAAAGTTTCAAAACAAATTGAAAAAAAAAATGATGCACATTGCATACATAAATTATATTTGTAGAAAATGTATTGTGTTACAAATAGTCGTTTTTTATGAATTGAAGGGATATTAATAACATTTGCTAACAAATAAATCATAGAGGTTCTCTAGTATACATATATTGTATTTGTACATAACATATTTGAATAATTCTTGCTTTTAATTTATATATTTATTTCTTACTTCAAAATCTACAGCATATACTAATACATATAAATGACATAAGCCAAACTTTTTAGTTTTTGATGAATTTAAATAATATCTACCTACTTTGCTTTACTATCGTTATAATTTGTAGAATAATTTATTAAGGAAAAACATTTACTATAATTAAGGAACTTTCGAGGTTATTTTTTTACGCATCACACAACCCATACACATAAATATCTAAATCAACATAAATTCATGGTTAAATAAAATATTAAAAACACTTTCCTTGTATTTAATTTTTAATCGTAGAACGCAAATTGAAGATCTTTCTTAATATAATTATATTATTCTTACTAGATTCTAATTAATTTAATAATATTTGATTTTATGATATCAATAATAAACAATAATTAATTTTTCTGTAAATAAAAATTATTTTTAATTTAAATAATTATTTGTTATCTGAGTTTTTTTGGAACGAAAAAAAAGCTGAAATATGAATAGAAAAATGTAATTTGTACACAACAAATAAATAAAATTTAATTATTATTCGTATATACTAATCTAAAATCTTTAGTATTATATATGCTTTTATATTAACTAGTCGGTGTCCGTTTTATATCTGTCACGCACCGTGATCATCTCGTAGAGAATTAAAAAGTGAGAATCCTTTTATATTGACTTAACAGAGTCCAATTTGTTTATTCAATTTTTAAGAGTGTTTTAATTGTTTTTAAAGAACAAGGTTGACAAATTTTCATGAGGTTCCGTTAAACTGTTTCAGAACTATAACACTTTAACAAAGGATTCGCCTTTTCATCATTATGGCTTTACTGTTCGACCGATTTAATTAAAATTTTGTGCAAACGTAGTTCTCTACCAAAGGAGTTTGCTGAGTTGTTAAGGTCAGCATGCGTTATTCAGTTACAGCACGCTGGCCTTTAAAAAGAAAAATTGTATCCCAATTGTTTCCAATTTTTTAGAGTGCTTTAATGGTTTAAATGTGCAAGTTTAATTTAAATTTAAGATTTAAAAATTCGCAGGTGAATTTATTCTTTAGAAATTATTTAATTAATAAGTTATTTTTTAAATGTAAAATGTAAATGTGCAATTCGTACTAAATGAAATATTATTAACTGATATAAAAATTAACTACTAATTTCTATTAATGCTTTTAATAATATATAAATTAAATAAAATTAAAATAAAAACAAAAGTTAATAATTTTCATTTTATAAAACCTACAAAATACTCCAAGCAACGCCGCGGTTCTCGGCTAGTATATTATATTGTGTGGTTTTTCTAAAGCAATATTAAGACTTTTCTAAAAATAACAAGATCCTTCGTAAGTCTAAATCAATGTATGTCAACGATACTTCGTAATATCAGCTTTAGACTTACATGTGAATCCAAAGTTATATGGAAATTTCTAATATACAACAAAAAACATAAAGGTCCCAATATATTCAATCCAACTGAAAATATACGCCCTCCCTCCCATACGATTTTTTTCTAGTTTTAGTGTGAAGAATTATCTTCTGAAATTTTTGCACTCTTACGCGGAAAATCTGTATATATATTCGTATGTATATCTAATCTTAATTAGGTATGATAATCTACAATAATATTATGGTAAAGCTAAAACAATACAAAGTAATAAATATATATAAAAAAATAAATAAATAAACCGACAGCGACGAGTTAATATAAAAGCATATAAAATAGAATTACATTTATAATTGTTAAATTAATTAACATATAACAAAACAAATAACAAAAACATTTTAAATAAAACGAGAAAGAATACAGTTGCCTTTGTCAACTCCTAGATACCCGTACGAACCGTTAGTATGTTCACAGCCTGTCACTCTGCTTACAATATTATTTTTTTAATATTTTAGTATTTTAAAATAATTTGGGTGAATTTTATAATTTCTAGAACTATGGGTTGTACATATATTCAAACTATATGTTTATACATTCTTCAAAAGAAGATGCTAACCTTCCACATAACGATTATCAATCCAAAACTTTTTCAAATATTCTATAGTACCATTTAATACTAAGCGGTAAATGTATATTAAATTACAAAATAGTAAATATATTTTAAATATTATATTATATTAATGCGCACATAGTATATTTATATTGTTATAATTTTTGCACTTTTAGGCACTTTAATAAATATGATCCATTAAAATTTTTAATATCAAACAAAAACAACAACAAAGAGGAAAGAAAAATAAAAGCCCGCTTTAAAATAAAATAAAAAAAAAAAACGGTTTAAAAAAATGTGTATATATAAAAATATATACTTAAAATGTACATATTTACATATATACGAACATTCATTGAAAAAAATTAATTTATTTTTATGTATACTTACCTATTTGCATCTATTTATGACACTTATGATACTTTGCCTTCCTTCACTAAAGATTTGTCATTATCATTACCAATTCAAAAACCAAAAAATATTTACGCAAACATATAAAGTACGAACGGCAACGAACAACACAGTGTGGAAGCGAAAAAGCTTTAACAGCAGCATTTGAAAATGCCAAACAACAATTAGGTATGTATTGGCCAAATGAATATTAAAATAAAGCTTTTGCGTTTATATGTGCGAAAACTTTTCTGCTTTCTTCATATATCCATAACTTGCTTTTTTACAGCAGCTGTAAGTTTGAATGTGTGTGTGAAAATGGTGTTATAAAATATTTTTTTAAAGACTAATTATTTAATAATTTAGACATAATTTGAAATATAAAAGTAGTAGTTAATTCGCAAAATTTTTGTAGTCGTAATCCTTATTTTCTGCAAAAAATGGATAATTTCTACTTTTACGTTGCCCTTACCCCAAAATTAAAAAATCTACAAACTAAAACCATAGTGTGCTATAGATAATTTAATAAACTTTTAATTCCCTTTTTTATTTTTACTATAGCTTAAGTAGTTTTAAATCTGTAAATATAAAGCTGATATATCTTAAAAGTTATAAATCTTTAAGGCTGCATTACTATTTCGACGTTAGAGATATGCTCCTCTTTCTATAGAAAATTTTGTTTGTTCCAACATTCCCTATTATCTCCTGCTTTATCTAAAAGTTAGCGTATGTGTAGTATACAATAAAAAACAGCTTGGAAACTCTTAAAACATTCATATAACTACAAATTTTTATTAAAAATAGTTTAAAATTGCTTAATTTTATCTGCTTTTTTTACTCATTAAGAAAATGCTTTCTAGTGTAGTGGCCTTACTCCTGCCATACGTTATTTTTGTTCAAAAAATGGCGAACACAATACACTATATATAATGTTATTAATAATAATAATAATATCAATTTTGAAAACACTTATTTAAAATCTTAACAATATACCAGCAGAGCTTGTCGGTGTTAGTCGTATCACCTTCACAATTTCAGCTTCATCAGTCTCAAAGTTTAAGCTCAATAAGTCAAAATATTTTTACAGACCAAAATACTTATCACGGAAGCTATTTAAGGCCATTCAAAAAATTTGTAGACTTGGATAAAATTGAGTTATTTTAAAATTTAAAGAATTGATTAGTTGGTACAGATCAAATTGATTTAGCGAACTGATGTGATAAGGAACAAAATTTCTACAAAATTTGTGGTTAAGCGGTTAAATTAGTAAATATAATTAGTAATAAAAATATAAAACACATACATTCATATAAATATTCATTTTTATATATTTATAAAGATCAATATTAAACATATTAGTATTAAAATAAAAACAAATAATAAATAAAATTATAACAATATAGATTTTTGTTATAACTATTATTTCTTATGAAATGAGTGTAAGAATTCATTGATATTTGTAAAACTTGAAACAAATTTTAAATTTAATGGACCCAAATGAAAATTTGATCAATGAACATTCAACTTTTGAGATTACTTGTATGTATTATAATTATTTTTATAATTATTTTTTATAATTATTATTTTTAATAGTAGTAAGCCGTAGTTTTTTCGGGAAAAATATTAGTTAAAATGTGCTGAAATAGAAACCCGAAGTTTGCAATAAAAAATTTTAGGAAGTTTTAAGGCAGTTGTAAATATTTCTTTCCAATTATTAAAAACTCAATATTTTGCTAAAAACGAAACTATGAAGTTACATTTACCTGTGCATGAAAGATAAGCACAATACCCTTCTTATCGACTTTAAAATCAATGATAATTTTAATATTTATACATTTTTGAGGTAAAATAACTCAATTATAATATATATATGCAAATGTGTATATCGCAGATTTTGTTTAACATTTTTTCAATTTAAAAACGTCACAGGACAGTACTTTTGTTTACCTTTATATATCAAAAATATAAATTTATTAAAATTTAGTATCTAAATTTACAGTTTTGTGGAAACAAACAAAAACAAGATTTTGATCCTTTTATATCTCCGCAACGCTTCTAGATGAAGCCTTGAAACTTGGAGGAAAGATAAATCTTATCGAATTAGCACAAGTTTCTTCAAACATTTTTTTGTACCGCCCTTGCTGCAGAACTATTAAGGGTCAAAAATTGAAACTTTACTATATTTAAACGCCTATAACTTAGATACCTGTGCAGATTTTGCCAAAGCAAGACATACAGATTAAATCTCCAATGACTTGAATGACTTGAAAGCCTTTCTTAGTTTTGTATATAAGATTACGGAGCTTTAGCGCCTTCAAAAAAAGCCCTATTCCAAATGTTCTTATCTTATCAAATGTTCACAATATTTGCTTAATATTTTTTTTAATGTAGAGAAGTAAAATAACCGTATATATTATTAACCTTATAAATCTCTATATTAAACAATTTTTTCGAAATATACCGTTATAAGAAAATAAAATTTTACAAGACTTTGCTTCCTTCAAACCGAAACGGTTTTAATTAGAAACTTGAAATTTGGGATGAACAAACATCTTTTGAAGTTATTTTAAGTTACTTAAGAATTTTTTGGTACCACTCGTAAAAGCGTATTTATGGGTTATTTAGGCTTTCCTTAAAATTGAAGAAAGCGTCTTTTGACTTTGACAATTTTATTTCTTATATTTGAGTTATAAATAAAATTTGAAAATTTTGTGCAATTCCGAAATATTTTAGTTAGAACCGAGAAATTTGACTTACCCCTATTTAAGAAGTATTTGGTAAAAAATTTAAAATTTACTATTTTTAAGCATCTGTAACCTTAAGCACCTGTATACATTTTTCCAAAGAAAAACGTAAATGTTAAAACCACAATATTGTGTATTTATGTGTGAACAGCTTTTCTTAATTATGAAGAACTTCCTTAAAACTGAAGAAACTGTGTCTTGATTTTCGAAATTTTTTTATATATCTAGAATTTCTTATATATATAGAAACTTAAGTCTCAAGTCAAAACTTTTTAATGTCTTTTAGAAAATGTGCGCTTTTAATGAATATACTTTGCTTTACATTCTGCCCTGTTAACATCTAGTTTTAAAATATAATCTTATAATAAGCTTTTTTTTCAAACAATTAAACCTAGATCGAACCTAACCTAATCTAACCTAGAACCTAGAACCTAAAATATCAACTATTTTTTTTTATTTAAGATTTATTCAAAAAATTAAATAAGCTAAATAACAGTTACTTATAAAAATGACTACAAATACATATTTTCATAGATACATATTTTCTAGCTATTATGTGAAAACCAAAGGCAAAAGTGAAAACTATATCTTCACATTTTATGCACCTTAAAATGTACTTTATATACTTGTTTTTATAACTAAATTAATACTGTATTATAAAAATTAAAAACATTTAAAAAAAAAGTTTTATTTTGCTTTAACCGAATTTAGGAAACTTCTTTTAATCCCATTAGATAGTATCTTTAAAGAGAATGAGGGTTCTTTTCCGAAATATAAAAAGGCATCTAGAATGAGAAAAAATTGGAAATTCCATTATAATTATAAATTTTATTTTTTGTTACTAGAACTTATCTATTTATTTTTGATTGAGTTTGTTTTTGAGCAGTTTTTGATTGAGTTTATAATTTTTTTTATTGAAACTAAATAGGTTTTCAGTTCCATTTATCAACCTTTAACTTTTTATACTTGTCTACATATTACTATTTTTATTGCTTTTTTCTTATATTTATATATGTGTTAGCACTCTTTCAAGGTTGCACTTTTTTGCATGATTTTTATATGTGATCTTTGTGATATTTCTTTGATCTTTAGTTTCGTTTTTTATATGTTTTCCAAATAAATAAATACTAAAAAGTAATATATGTAAGTCGAAGTAATTTTTCGTAGCACAGTCTTAAAATTTTTATTTTTATTCAGAATATTACTCTAATACACAAAAGATCTTAAAAAAGTAAACTAAAATGTTTTTCTAAATTGCAAAAATTTTAAATATCACGAACTTGTACCTAGTTGCTTCTTGTATTTGTGTAATGTATCCTTTTTCTTCTTAGCATTCGTTAAATCAGTTTCTACATCTATTTTTTTTTTCAATGCATAATACTAACTTAACACTTAAAGGTATGTGTATTTTAAGTTTATTTTTAAAAATAATATATAAAAACTATTAATTTTTTAATGACTTTATTACTATGTTGAATAATAATCCACAATTATTATTCCACTTGAATTATTCCTTAGTCTTCATGTTGTTAAAATATCATTTAATTTCTTTTCAATTGTGATTTAATTTTTAATAAATCAGTTACATGTATTTTATAGAATCGTTTTTGCTTCTCCAAAGTCTATTCAAGCTTCAGTGACAATTTTAGAAAATCTTCATGTGATATTAGAAAAGACGTCGCAAGACGATATTAAAACGGATGTTTTACCATTGCTTTTTAATGCCCTCGAAAGCAATACAATACAGGTACAGGTAAGACAAGTATTTTCAAAAAAAGTATATTATTCAAATAACATCTTTTTAACTATTTGACTCGTAGCGTTCGCAAAAGCGTATACAAACTTTAACAACTAAACCACAAATAAAGTTTTAAAATCAAGAATTGATATTATTTTTCTTAAATTTTTATTTCTTAATTGTATATTTTTCTGATGACACATAAGTATGTGGAGAAATGTTTAACAGTATCAGCTGCTGAAAAAAAATTAACATTTAACAATAATATCTTTTCTTTAAAAAAAAAACGAAAAAATAATAAAGCATTTAACAGAAAAAAGAAACAAAAGAAATTAAATTAACTATTAAAGATCTACATAAACTTTTAGCTCTTTAACTTAACAGAAAAATATCCAAAGAGATAAAAATTTAATATGTTGCGTGCGTTATGTGTCATTAAAACAAAAGTAGAAAAAAGTAATATAATATGTCCAAGTAAATTATTATAATATTGTTATTGATTCGTTATCCTATTATAACATTACAAAATTAATTACAAAATTATTTTATAATACATTTTGTTGTTGTTATTTTTTACTCAGTATGTAAATAGCTGGAACTAGAAAATAAATTTTTAGTAGTGAGTTTTTTTGAAATATTCGAAATTTTATTGTAACAATTAAGGTTTTCTTAAAATAATTTATTTCAAAATTAGTGATTCCACTGATCTTACACAAACATGATAAATATTGTCTAAAAAAAATTATGAACGTATGTTTTTGTAACGAATACTTAATAAAGTAAAAGAAAAAAATAAAACTTTTTCTTAGCAAATTAATTTAATTTGCTAATTAAATTGTGTTAAGGTGGAGAGTAAAAATTAATGTTACATCATGGTTACAGTTACAGTTGGTTTTGATTTCAAATTATTTATTTCTATTTATTTTAATTTTTAAACCAATTTTAATTACGAAATTTCATGTGGCAGTTTACATAATTTGACTATAGGTCTTTTAAGTACACCTGCAACTATTCGAACTTCGGCTACTCTAACTAAGTCATCCTTGTCAGTGAGAATTTCGATTATTCTGCCCATACTCCATTTGCTAGATGGTACATTATCACTTGTAGATGGTAGATGGAATTAAATCACTTTCAAATCTGAACTTATTTTTTCCATTTCGGCCTTGTTGTAATGCTGTTAAATATTCAAAATAAAAGTCGTTTCGCATTCCATGTATTAAAGTTTTTTGAAACTTCAAAATAAATTTCATTTAAATATCTTTTTGAGTCAGTAAAATTCGTTCCATTGTCACTGTAGATTTTGGCAGAAATACCTCTTTCAGCAATGAATTTTTTGAAACATGCTAAAAAGGTTAGAGTTGATAAATCTTCAACCAGCTCTAATTGAATTACAAGAGTGCTCAAGCACACAAACAGCGATGGATTAACATCCTTATTTCTGCGAGGGCTCGAATAGAACTTAGGCGTTGTGCTGATAAATTAGCCATAATTTGTTCAGAGAGTTTTCCTCGACTCCTTACACAAGTGACACATATGTTAGCAATAGACTTAATTAAGCAGCGAGATGAAATTAACCTGTATTGTTGTCTAATAATGGATACCAGTAACTTGGCACCAGGATGGAAATGTTTTTCATGCAGGAATTGAATTAGGTATGTTTCAAATATGTGAGGCAGAATTGCTGGATGATTTGTTGAATACGATAAGGTTGGGTTTTTTTATCTGCCACCTATGTACGTACGATACCAGTTTTTGAAGAGATAAAGAAGCTATACAGCTTGAAGTTGTAAGGATGCCTCAACTTTTAAATTGGTTAATTTTATCTTTAAAGGTTTCTTGTTGTTTACATTATAAGACAACTGTAAGTCTTCTTCACTGATGCATGGCAGATTTCACGCTTCCTTGATCTTGAAATTTTACATTTGCGTACAAATAACAAGCATACTTAATATATGAAGAATGTAACATTAATTTGGCACAGAAATAGATTTTGCAAAGTGTCATCATAAACAGTTTCATTTTGGAATATCAATGTCACTTTTATAACATTTTAATAGGATATCTGCTCTTGCTTTTCCTGGTTACCAGTTAGTTTATGAGAACAATTCCATCACAACGCTCAATTAATTAATTGTTCAGGTGTTGATCCCTGCGCTGCCAAATCAGCTGAATTGTTACTGGTAGTTGATGATGCCAATAATGATGGTGCCAGTGATGATGGTGCCAGAGATGATGGTGCTAATGATGATAGTGCCAGTGAAGATGGTTCTAATGAGATCTTGGTAACAAAACTCCATCACTTTCTAAGATTTGCTGAGAGCCGTGAGAGCTCTGTTGTACAATAAGTCCGTGCGAAGCATTGTTGTTTTAGAATTTTATAAACCTTTCATAAGTTGAGTAAGTTAAGATGCAGCACACAGCTCCAATCTTGCTACTTAAAGTTGTTTAATTAGGCATACTCTGGTTTTCTCAGCAACAGTATCTGTTTGAACAACATCATTTTGATTTACAGCTCTACGGTAGATTACTGCTGTCTACGCTAACTCTGATGCATCTGAAAAATTGTGAAAATGCACATTGGTATTGTTGATATTAACGTCTCTGAGGATTCGCAAATTTTTTAATACAGGAAGACTACGATGTAAACTTAACTATGTTTTACCCACTTTTTGGTTGGGCAGCCATTTGAATCCTAAAATTCATACACTCTCACAGTATTCATCAATCGTTAGTGATGTTTTACAGTGATAAATTTTACAGTGGCAACACTTATGCAAGCCACTGTAAAATTTATCGTCATAGTACAAAGCTCTTTTAATTTTCTTTTATTTATCGTTTCGTTAAATTAAAGGTCAAAGTGTTTTCCTTTTCTTTTCTATATTTTCTATATTTCATCTCTTTTTCATCAAACTTAAAACAACATGCGTTTTTATATATTCATTATTACAGCAGCCATCAAGCTGAGTACAAAATTTTATAAGAAGCTAATTGTTATAAATTAAGTACAATTAAATTATTAAATTTTACAATTCAGAAACGAATTTAATTATAAATTAGTTTTATAAATAATCGAATTTTGTAAATAATAAACTAATTTAATTATAAATTAGTTAAAATATATATAAGTACAATTATTATACATATTTGTATACAATTCTATAAATAAAAAACTGAAGTGTTAAAAAAATTAATTAAACCGTGTTTGTTTTTTCGGGATTCCTACATGAATGGCACCGAGTTGGAATTCCATTTGCGTAGGGTTCACATTATAATTAAGAACCTTCATCAATTGGTTTTGTAATTAGATGGCTTCCTGAAGATTATTGGCAATCCTTAATAAATCGTCAACGTAGAAATTATGTTTCAACGCATGTTCTATTAACGGAAGTTAACTACAAAAATCTATTGTCAGCTGTTTCAACGATCATTTTGGCGCACATTATATACTATAAGTCATTGTTGTTGATAATGCTGAATTGGATGACTTGAACTGCTTTTCCAAATAATTCTTCTTTGATATCTGCTATCGTTTTGATTGACCAGTATCTGCCTGTATATTTTCTCAATGTCGGCCACCATGCCAATCTTAAAAGATCTAAATAATCCTAAAATTTAAATTAGATTACATAGAATTTTTGAACACTTAGTTGAGGATGGTTCCATTGCTAGTAGGAGTGGCTAGTCGAAGTGACACAATTGAAAACAACGCTAACCTGGAATCTCTTACTAGAAAGTTTCAGTATTGCATAGATAGATGCATATGCTCCTCATGAGTTGATAGTTGGTGTGATAAAATCCCTTCCATGTGGCCTAATTCTTCATATTCATTAATAAATTTTCTAATTTCAGCAGAGAATTTTAAGTTCCATTTTAAGCTTCTTTCTAAAGGAAAAAACAGGAAATTTCTAGGTCAATCGATCTTCTTTATAGCGGTGTACTAGCCTTGAAAGGTAATCTAACTGCATGTCTGTTTGTGTGAAGGTGTGAAATTTTTGTGTGAAAAACTTTACAGTGGCTTACATCTACTATCCTGAATAATTTGAAACAAATAATTTTCTCCAGTTATGATGTATATTTTCTCTGGTATAATTAATCAGCTAGTGTTTGAAGTTTTGCGACATCTCAAATTCGAAATTTATTGACGGTTGTCGTGCTGCTAGTCCGCTCAGGATATGTGCTTGAACTCAGAGTTTACCCTCTGAATTAATTTTAGATATAATAAGTGTTGACAACGTTCCTTTAGTTGTTGTTGTGGTTGTTGATAATAGAACATGTGCGATAATTTGCGATTTTTTCTTTGAAGTCCTAACAAGGTAATGAATGATTTATGAATGCTTGGGTTTGATGTAAGCGAAGAATAAGCAGTATTGTGTAGTAAAGAGTGGTGGGCCTTATTTTAAGCCCGTCATTTGTATCGTGATTTGCAATGTTGAGATGTGTAGTCAGCATATGTACACTTAAAACATAACGAGTGTGTTGTAATATTTTTTGCCGTTCTTCTGGAAGTACAGCCTTAAATTGTGAACACTGAAATAGATAATGCTTGTCAGCATATTTTAGAAAACTTTTGGTGTCGATGTGAAAATTTCGAATGTGTGGAGTTCGAATGCAGGAACCTGTAATTGTGTCATTAATTTAATTGGATATTGAGGTGCGATTCAAAGTTTCGATTAATGTAGTTTGCGAATCTTAACGTAGTCAAAATGTTATTAGTAGGAATTTTTTTTATATAACTTTTCTGCATCCCGTTGTTGCCTCGATAACTTTTTGCTTCAATTTTTAATCTCGAATTCGTTAAGCTCTAATTCTACATCAAAAGATTGTAGTATAGTATCAATTTTTTCAAATTTAGATGAAAGATCTTCTAACTTTTATAATCTGACGTCAATGTCATAAACTGTTTTCTCAGAGCAAGGAATTTCGGTAAGTTCTTGATTTTGGTTAGTGTATTGTCCCTTGTATTGTCCTCGTTTTTTTAAAACAAATAAAATTTTTCTCAACCAATTTAATTTTATTATAATAATAATGTGCTAAATAAATGTTATATGTATTTAATAAAAATATATATGAATGTTTATTTGATAAAAATATATTTTATATACATGCATATATTAATAGACAATGTTTATATAAAAAAAATAAATTAATAAGCATATAATTTGTAATAAATCAACCATTTGTTAGTAATTTATTAGTATAAATTCATCTATAATAAATTTTCTATAATAGTTGTCGTACAAGCACTATGAATCGATCAGCAAAGCTATTAAATCGAAGAACAGCAGGATGGTTGAGTTTAATCACGTTTGCAGTTTTATTACTTGGCTTTCCTGGCCTGGCTTTCAGGATCTGCATTTCAATTATAGAGCAAAGGCTTATTACCGTTTAACATGGTTTTTATAAATTTTTAAATTAGTTTCATGAAAGAGCTTGGTATCCACTTGACTGCATTGTTCATAGTGTTGTTTAACCAGGCCTGATGGTAACATCAGGTGGCATTCATTAGTTGTTACGTTTATTAAATATTGCTGCTTATATACATGATATATGTGTTGTTCTTGCACTAGTTTTTCGTGGATTGACAGTGATTTCAACATATTTGTTAACAAAAGAATTATGGTCTGCAGGTGCAGGGTTATTTCCTGTAGTTTATAGCAATAGTCCCAGGTTATATAAGTCGCTCTGTTGCTGGTTCATATGATAATAAAGGCATCTCTATATTTGCCTTACAATTTACGCATTTTTTGTGAGTAAACTCAAAACAGGTTCAGTTTTCTGGTCAGCTTTCTGACTGTTTTTATACCATTCAATTAATTGTTCTAATTCTGCATTATAGTTTTCTATAGAACAGTATTCACAAGTGTCTGGTGCAGAAGTAGAATTAACATAAGCGCAAGGACAAGTAGTGAAATGAATGCCATAAATTGAAGTGATTTGTAAGACTTTAGAAACTTTTTAAATGTGTTCATATATAAAATACAACGTTAATCTAATAACACAGAGAAATAGATTTTTAAGAACTCCTGTACTTTCATCACAAAGAGAAATTATGTGGTAAAATTATAATTTTTTCGTTATATATTTTTTCAAATCAGTCTAAACTTTTAGTATTACATTAATCCTAGAAATAAAATGATATCTTTTTGTAATCCCTTTACAATAATGATGGCAGGACATTCTGGATGAGAAAAAACAACTTTTATATGTAATGTAATAAAAAATATAAACCAATTAGTATGCCCTAATGTAGAGAAAGTCATATGGTGTAACCCATAGGCGTCTCCTGTGCCCAAAAAATATTAATTTTCCATCAATAAAATACTATAATGAAATACAAAAAGAGTTTGGTAACAATGAACCTACATTAGTTGTATTGGATAATTTAAAGATAGACGCATGGCGCAGTTTATCTGACTTATAGCGCAGTGGTTAAGTCGTCAACCGCAGTGGTTAAGTCGGAAGATCTTGGGTTCAAACCCCGGTCAGGTCATAAATAAAAAATATCTAGTACTTTTATATCGTAATATTGTATATCGTATAATTAATAGTAGTAAATAATATTATTAATAATAATAATAGAAATAGTAATAATAACAATAATTATAATAATAATAGTAATAATAATAGTAATATATTAATAATAGCTGCTACAGTAGGGCTATCTTTGGTTATATCATGCAAGTAAGGTGTTATATACTGCTGCACGTTGTAATCCACTGATGGCCCTGACTCTGTAGTAAAATAATGATAATATTAATAAGAATACTAATACCAATAATAACAGCCGCTACAGTGACAGTGGGGGTTGCCTTCAATAATTACCTCATGTTGTACTATATACTACTACTACATGTTGTAACTGTTGTCACGGCTTTAGTCACTGTTAGCAAAATAGTAATAATAATAGGCGGATTCATTGTTTCCTTACAGTCCCACTCCCAATTCAATGTTTCCATATCCATTTTCTATCCTTTCCTATCCCTACTCCTTAGCCAATATACTGCGTTCGCAGGTAAGGGTTTCATCCCATTATATTGGCTAAAGGGGGAGGTGGGTTTAGTCAGTAAGAATCTGAAATTCTTGGTGTCTTTGGAAGATTCCCACCTCCCTTAAGAAAAAAAAAGGCTAATAAACAAGTTGGTGAACTATTTACTAAGGTGAACTATTTACTAATCTACTTCACCAAGGAAAATTTTCACGAGATATTTCTTTTCAACTGCAAATATTTAGTTTTGTTTAAAAATCCTCGATATTAATCACAAATTTTTCCACTAGCAAGACAACTATACCCTGAAAATATAAAAAGTATCTTGGGAGTATATACTGTATATACACAAGACATTAACGATTTATTTTGTATAAGAACTAATATTTTTTCAAAAGAATATTGTACGTGTATTTGTTTTTATGATACAGGGGATTGAAATAACTGTCAGAAGTATGAAATGATTGAAGAAAATCTAACATATATTACATCTACTACTAAGAAGAAGAAATTGCGACAAAATATTATAAATATTTTGATGATGATATTATAAAAACTATTGCTGAAATTACTCTCAATGTATTAAATGGCAATTATAAAATATCACCAACACAAAAAGCTAAATTAAAAAAACTTATAAAACAATTTAGATTTTTAGCCTGTCTAAAGAATAGTATAAAATTCAATAGAAAAATATTAGTTCAACATGGTGGATGCTTACCAACTTTAACCGGGAATATATTATATGGTGTATATGGTGTATATAGTGTATATATTATAGGGAAACTACTCAGTAAGGCATAATAATGATTGTTATGTCACCAGAAATATTTTCAAAATTTAATAAATTAATTCAAGATGATAAAAACTTGGATTTATTAGATTAAAAAATTAAAAAAGTTTTATATGATAACAAATTAAAACCATTGCAAAAATGGTACTTATATCGTCAAAATCTCCTCCTCAAATAGGGAATTAACAAACGACACGCAAAAAAATGACCAGAAAAGGCATAATCTGACATTTGATACAGGCACTCAAACCAAATTCATTTCTAAACGAAATGTATATATAGAAACTGAATTACCCAAAATAAATCAACATCAGCACAAACCAATTTTGTACCATTAGCTACCACTGATGTGTTTGAGTATGATCTCTCTGAATTCACTTTCAACCTAATCAGTCATACTAATCAGTCACAAAAAAAACTGTGAATTAGTTAATATAGTACTAGTGTAATAATATAATACTTAAAAAAAAAATAATAATAAAACAAGAAAAATATATAAAAAAAAAATGGTTTAGCTTAATTATAATTGCGAATTATTTTTAAAATATATACTTTTTTGCTTTAAAATATAACAAACAACTTTGAAAAAATAAAACATTCAAAACTTTAACTCTGTTTAGAATTTGTTAGCAATTAAATTTAATTCAAATATTATAAATTTTTAATATTAATAATGGCAAGCAAATATGATATGAATTTGTGTCTTAACTTTGACAACAAATCAAAAATTGTTAAATGTCAAGCTTTCTGTGGTAGAAAAATGCATGGAGCATGTATGGATACCAACAGGGATTTTTATAATCCTTCATTAGAAAGATTTTTCATATGTTCAGATTGTCAAAATTATGAATCTTTTTTATGATAAAATTAATTTGAAAATTTCAAAAGTAGATGATGCTAAGAACGGCATGATTCAAAGAATGTCTAATATTATTGATTCTAATAAAATTGTTTCGATGATATGGCAAATTCTTTTGATATAGTAAATAACAAGTTAAGTAATCTGAATAAAAGTAAGATGCCGAGTATGCACACAATTTTGGCAGACCACATGGATGAATTTAGACAAGTCATACCCATAACAGTAGAGAGGATATTAAAGGAAAATATAACGACTTTAAGAGTAGAGGTATCTAATCTTGGCCTAGCATTGCAAAATAAAATTGAAGTTGTTCAGGAAACATTACAACAGAATTTTTACTTCAACAAAGCAATCATTGTTCAAATGTTAGAATTAAAAAATGCTGTTAAGGTACTACCGTCCACAGAATCTACTAAATCATGCAGTTGCAAAAAAAATATTGGCGCAGAAATTATAATAGAGTCAGGTAATAGTTAAAATACAAAAAATTCAAAAATAAGAAACAATAATTTAGATAACATAAACAAGAAGTTAGGTAAACAATTAGTTGAAATAGTCGAGATTAATAATAATAATAGTAAAAATAGTAAGAATAAGAAGAAGAATAATAAAAATAATATAAATTATAATAATAACAATAATAATATAAATAATAATAACAATAATAATAATAATAATGATCATAATCATAATGGTTGGTGTGAGTGGCTGGCCACCGCCGCTCCTGGCAGTGACTCCAATTAGCGCGTTAGCACCGTTTTGCTGCCACTTCCGTGACCACAAGTCTTATAATATAGCTATATTAGTTTAGTTTTAGATCCATTTCGTTGCGTTAAGAAACCTTACCATTTCTGGAGGTTGCTTAACCGCTAGATCACTAAGATCGTTGAATTGATGGCTACCCAGAATTGCTATTCTGGCCCTCGCCAGCGCTGGGCACTTACAGGTGAAATGTGTAATGGATTCTTTCTCATTCTGTTCACCACAGCTGCGACAGGATGAATTGAATGGGATACCTATTCTGGCCGCAAATTTTTAATATTAATAATGGCAAGCAAATATGATATGAATTTGTGTCTTAACTTTGACAACAAATCAAAAATTGTTAAATGTCAAGCTTTCTGTGGTAGAAAAATGCATGGAGCATGTATGGATACCAACAGGGATTTTTATAATCCTTCATTAGAAAGATTTTTCATATGTTCAGATTGTCAAAATTATGAATCTTTTTTATGATAAAATTAATTTGAAAATTTCAAAAGTAGATGATGCTAAGAACGGCATGATTCAAAGAATGTCTAATATTATTGATTCTAATAAAATTGTTTCGATGATATGGCAAATTCTTTTGATATAGTAAATAACAAGTTAAGTAATCTGAATAAAAGTAAGATGCCGAGTATGCACACAATTTTGGCAGACCACATGGATGAATTTAGACAAGTCATACCCATAACAGTAGAGAGGATATTAAAGGAAAATATAACGACTTTAAGAGTAGAGGTATCTAATCTTGGCCTAGCATTGCAAAATAAAATTGAAGTTGTTCAGGAAACATTACAACAGAATTTTTACTTCAACAAAGCAATCATTGTTCAAATGTTAGAATTAAAAAATGCTGTTAAGGTACTACCGTCCACAGAATCTACTAAATCATGCAGTTGCAAAAAAAATATTGGCGCAGAAATTATAATAGAGTCAGGTAATAGTTAAAATACAAAAAATTCAAAAATAAGAAACAATAATTTAGATAATATAAACAAGAAGTTAGGTAAACAATTAGTTGAAATAGTCGAGATTAATAATAATAATAGTAAAAATAGTAAGAATAAGAAGAAGAATAATAAAAATAATATAAATTATAATAATAACAATAATAATAATAATAATATAAATAATAATAACAATAATAATAATAATAATGATCATCATCATAATGGTTGGTGTGGTTGGTGTGAGTGGCTGGCCACCGCCGCTCCTGGCAGTGACTCCAATTAGCGCGTTAGCACCGTTTTGCTGCCACTTCCGTGACCACAAGTCTTATAATATAGCTATATTAGTTTAGTTTTAGATCCATTTCGTTGCGTTAAGAAACCTTACCATTTCTGGAGGTTGCTTAACCGCTAGATCACTAAGATCGTTGAATTGATGGCTACCCAGAATTGCTATTCTGGCCCTCGCCAGCGCTGGGCACTTACAGGTGAAATGTGTAATGGATTCTTTCTCATTCTGTTCACCACAGCTGCGACAGGATGAATTGAATGGGATACCTATTCTGGCCGCATGTTCATCAATTGGCCAGTGGCCCGTGAACACACCTATTGTTCTGGCTATATTCCGTCGGGATAGCTTCAATAGATTTTCGGTTCTTGTTTTATTATACGACGGCCAGACTTTCCTGGCCGTACAACATGTGGCATCATCATAATAATAATAATAAATAATAATAATAAATAATAATAAAAATAGTAATAATCATAATAATAATAATAATAATAACAAGAAAAACAATAATGACCAAATTAATAAAAAAATATATCTAAATCTAATATACAAAAAATAATAAAATTCAAATAGATTTCTAAATAATAAAAAAAGAATATTTTAAAACAATCTTTACTCAGTGAAACTAAATTACAAACATTAGCTAACCCTAACACAATCCCATTAAATTTTACAGTAAATCTTACTCAATCACTACCAACACAATCGATTTGCAGACAACACAACACTTCTCCGTTTAACTCTAGTGTAAGAACAGATTGTAGCTATTCTAGTGTTATAAAAAATGATACAATAACATCTGACAATCAAAAAAACACTACTAGTCAGTCAGAAACAATTAATATTAATAACACTACAACCAATGTTAATCAGCATATTCCTTCATTACTTGAAATACAATTTCCGAATCCAACACATAACAGTAGTATTACACTTATACCTTCTAATACTATCTTGAGCAGTAAAGATAATACTATTAAAGACAGTACAGTTCTAAATAAAAAGTATGACAATTTCTCAAAAGGTGAAGTACTCAATCCAGATGCAACTACATTTGACAATTCTAATAAGGAAGATGCGCAGAGTCCGAATGTTACTATATCGGATGCTCATCAATCTTCGCGTCAAAGTGTGCCACAAACTGATTCATTCGTAAGACCCCTATTACCACCAATAGTTAGAATGACATAAAATTCTCTAAAAGATAAAGAACTAACTTATGCCCTCTCAAGACTAAGACATGATAGAATCTATAATCTTATGAGGTTATATCTGTCTTATCTACATGATGACTCTTACCATTGTGTAATAGACGGTAAAACTAAAACTAGTGTCTTGGTGCAACTACATAACGAGGGCTTACCTATGAATTATAAGTATCTTCTACATCTTTGTACTAAATTCTATGAATCTATTGGTATGTTCGTAAAAAATATGCAATAAGACCTTAAAGCTTTTCGTAGTTACTGTAATACTAGCTACTATAACTATCTTCAAATTTCAAAAGATAATTACAATAAGATTTTCTTGGTAAAAAATAATAATAATTTAATAAAAATATTAACACAAAAGCACAAGAAGTTGACAAGTAATCTATCATTTTATTATCAAAATGTAAGAACACATATCTTTAAAAACTCTAAAGTTCTTAATTCAGATATATTTATGCTTACAGAAACTTTGTTATGTCCATCTATTAACTCATTGGAATTATTTAACAACTCCTACTTAGTTTATAGGAAAGATAGATATCAAACCGATATTGATGTCATAAATAATTCAGTGGTTCCTAAAGGAGGTGGTGTTCTTATTTCTATTAAGAATAGTTTTAACTCTTCGGAATTAGAATTACCTCACATATCAAATTGTGACGTTGTAGCAATCAAAATAGATTTACAAGTTTCAAATCTATATATTCTATGTTGCTATTTCCCTCCTCCCTCCCTCCTAGTACTTTAAATGTATACCAAGATTTTTCGAATGTTGTTGACATTTTAAATAGTAAGCTTTTAGTTAATGACGAACTTATTGTTTGTTGCAACTTTAATCTTTCTAATCTTAATTGGATGCTTTATGACGAAGAATGTTTTTACATTCCAATAAATATTAAATCAAATATTGAATCTTTGGTCATTTATAGTCTTTTGGCAAACGCACTACAACAAGTTTCTTGTATTAAAAACTCATTTAATAAACAATTGGATATCTTATTTACTTCCGATTGGATAAATGTAACAAATATTATGACCAATTACGAAAATTGACAATCACTATCCACGATTTAGTTTCTTTTATCATTTTAATAGTTTACAAAAATCTTCAGAAAATGCTACATATATATTCATTTAATTTCATAAAAACAAATTTCTCAATGATTAATAATTACTTTTTTTCAATTGATTTTGATTCTCTATTAAACACGAATAATTTAAATAACGCCATAGATATATTCTATGAAATTGTGTATCAGGGATTTAACATGTTTGTACCCAAAAAACGTAATAGAAATATGAATTCCAGTCCTCCATGGTATGATATTGAACTTAAAAAACTAAGAAATAAAAAGAATAAAGCATGGAATATATATTTACAAAATAGAAATGAAACTTCTCATTTAAATTTCATAAATTTGTATAATGCTTTTCAATTATTACTGAATTTTAAATATAATGTTTACGTAAGTAAAATAGCTTTCGAAATGCGGACGGACTCTAAACCTTTTTGGCGACTAGTTAACTAGATCAATATCCAAATTATATGTCGTTTAAAAATCAAACGTCTAATGATTCAAATGAAATATCTAACTATTTTAAAGAATTTTTTGAAAGCAATTATTCTTCTTCTACCTTTTCAGTTGACGAAGATAACTTAATATGGTTCACCCCAACCAAAATTCAAACTTATTTAAATAAACTTGATAACAATACAGCGCCAGGTTCGGATGACCTGCCTGAAATTATATTAAAAAAATGTGCGGAATCGTTATCTTCCCCTATTTCTTTTCTATTTAATAAATCCTTAACTTCTGGTGTGTTCTCAAATTTAAGGAAAAAGTCCTTTATAAAACCGGTTCATAAAAAGGACTCTAAAATAAATGTTTCGAATTATAAACCTATTGCCAAACTATCGAGTTTACCAAAAGTGTTTGAACTTATGGTATTCGACTCGATCTATAATTACTGTTCTAGGTTTATAGTTAATGATCAACATGATTTTGTAAAAAACAGATCAACTGTAACTAAGATTTTAGAATCAGCCTCAACTTTTTTGAAAACAATGGAAGCTGATAAGCAATGTGGTTGTGGTTTGTGGTTTACACTGACTTTAGTAAGACTTTTGATCTTCTCCCACATAGTGTGATTCTTTTCAAACTTAAAAAATGTGGTTTTCCGTACTTTTTAATTAAGTGGATTGACTCTTACGTAATAGAAGCTACAGTGTTCTTTTCAGAACAGTATTTTTATCAGTTTTTGCTAACTCTGGAGTGACAAAAACAAGTCACTTTGGACCATTGTTGTGCATTATTTCTATAAGCGATGTAACTAAAATTATTCAGAACAGTAGTATAAAAATTTACGCCGATGATATGAACATTTTTAAAGAATGATTCAAAAAATGATTCACTTTCTTTTCAGAAAGATTTAAAAACATTTTTGAAGTGGTGCAAATATAATAGCTTAATCTTAAACGTTGATAAATGTGCTGTTATGTCATTTACCCGTTCCACAAGCCCTATGTATAATAATTAATCTTTTGATGGTTCTGTGATTAAAAGATTCACCGAATTTAATGATCTTGGTGTAATTTTTGATTTTAAACTTACATTTAACACACACATTAATAAGATCATTAACAGAAACTCAATGCTTGGTTTTATAAATAGATAGTCTAAGCAAATCGATGATCCTTATGTTACTAAATCATTATTTATAACATTAATAAGACTTATTCTTGAATATACTAACAAAGTCTGGTACCCATTTTATCGCCAACACATTGATAGAATAGAAAGTATACAAAAAAATTTTTCTTAGGTTTGCTTTAAGAAGTCTAAATTGCAATAATCCTGTAATACTGCCTCCATATGTTGGCCGTCTTAAACTACTTAATATGCATACTTTAGAAGGTAGGAGAACTGTGTTGGGTATTATTTTTATAAACCAATTACTTAATAAACACATTGATTCATACTACATTGATAACATATTAAGAATTACAATTAATACAAAACACGATTTAGGCAAGAAAACATATTTTCTATCCCATTTCATAGGACTAATTATGGGAAATATGAGCCTATTAACAGAATATTATTAAACATAAATCAATACAACACAACAATAAATTTTGTTATGAGTGGTTAGGTTACACGTTAGGTTATAACCATGGGTTGTTAACTTATAAGTTCCAAGTGGTTAAGTCGGAAGTGAAGCTTGTCAGTACTGTGTAAGATGTCAGTCAAGGTTAATGACCTGAATAAGTTCAGGATATTTAGATTTTTCTATAAATTCATTGGTGCTTTGTAATACGATATCATACAAATAGAAAGTTTCAATGCTTGTATCTTCAAGAAAAATTTTCGCGTACATGTCCGGCGCAAAAATAATATAATTTTGGGTTTCAAAACCCCGATTTTCCTTCTTCGCTTTTGTTACATATTTCCTAATTTTTTCAACAATATCGAACCCTTTCATCGTCCAGACGTTGAAGTGAAAGGTTAACTTTTTTCTAAAAAGCTATGAAAAAATTTTTTTAAGGAGGAATAAATTGGGAACTGGTAAAAAGAAATGTAATTTTTAATTCTTGTAAAATAAAATCCAAATTTGTAAAGTTAAAAAAAGAAAATTTATTCATTTTAACTAATAAAGATTTCTAAAATATAAAATTAATCCTGCTGTGTGTATAATATTATAATAAAAATAAAAAAATTGAGGTTATCAAAAAGCGAGAAGCCACCTAACCTACAAAAGCTTCCCGCAAAGGGCCATTTTTTAGAATAAGAGTGAAGGCTGAAAATTATTGAGTTTCAGTATTCTTCGAAACGATAGTCCCATTCAGACAAATTCTGACACAGTACGATTTCGCTTATTGGCATAGCTATGCCAAATAAGTATTTCCCATAATTACACTGATCCACTCATTTACCAGTATTATTTTAAATAACAGCTTAGAGAGCAAGACAAAACGAACTAGACCCCAAGGGGTGTGAACAACCCAGAAATGGTCCGTGTATGGGGCAACAACAGTTTTGAACTGTTAGACATCAATGAGATGCCTACACCAGGAAAACGCACGCGTAAAAGAAATGAAAGGCAGATTAAGTTCAACAACTTCCCAGCGCTCGGTTCGACCCATAAGGCAGGCGAAAAGAAATTCCTCCAAATCACTGCCACCGAAGTCAAATACAACAGGGATAAGAACATAATTGTAGAGGTTACGTCGAAAAAATAACAGAAAAGTTTCTAAAATGCACTAAGCTTATGAAAATTCCGGTGAAAGTATAATTTTTTAAATCACTGAACTCTTCCAAGGCTGTAATTTTCTATTATCAACTCACTAATGAAATATCAATAGACAGAGAAATACTAAAATAACTGCAAACAGCCAAACCAACACAACACAAGAGACAAAACACAGCCAAAACACAAGAGAGAGCAAGCAAATACAGTGAGTGAATTAGTTTAACCTTTAGAAACCACGAACCACTAAAAGAACTAAAGGTCGGCTCTCAAAAATAGAGGTAAGAAAATATAATCTTAATCATACCCTAGCCCAATGAGATACAACAAGTGTCAAATGCTAAACCACAGGGAAAAATATTGCAAGACCAAAACCCCACATAGATGCAGCAACTGCTCGCAGGACATTAAAGTAGAAGATTTTGCGAAACATAGAGATAAATGAATGCTCCCTAAATGCATCAACTGCACAAGCGTGGAAGGCTTTAAAGCTGATCCACCAAATGACAAAAATTGTCCCAGCTACTTAAGGGAAAGAGAGGTTTTGAGAATAAAAACTGACCAAAAATGAACCAAAGGAGAAGCATACGCGATATAGAGAAAACAAAATCCCCCCACCTTAAATTACAATATAGTTAAGAACAACCAATCAATAATACTCACTCCATCCACATCCAAAGCAGCGACCAGCGAAAAACAAACTATATTAGACAACCTTTAGGAAGTCAAAATTAAATACCAATGCAATGAAAGAGACACAAGCAATCTCAACCACATAACCAAAAAAGCACACAAAAATTATTTTAGAATAAAACCAACAAAATCAACACAAAATTCAGTACAGGAAGAAGTAAATAAAATCACACCACGTATTGAAATGATCAATATAAACAACACACAAAATTCCAACACCACAACAATAAAATCTACCAAGCATTTAACATACACCTCAAATCTCCATACCGACAATAATTAGATCTAAAACAACAAGCAAGCTACAGTAAAACAACAAGCAATAGACATAAAATCAAAATAATCCTCTTCATACACCAAATCTACCAACAATGAATTCTTAAACCATAAACACCATAAATAGAAACTGGAACCTAGCTAGGGCAAATAACAGACACGAAAGAAAGCTGGCATAAAATAAGAGGAGAAATAGGTCAAATAATTACCGGGCCATCCCTCAATCAATTCCAACCCTCAATAATTCACAAGTATCATCCAGTGGAACATCCAACGTTACAGAGCAAACAAACCCCAACTGGACCCTTTGATAAGCGAATATGGCCGATTAATTATTGCTCTACAAGAAACCAATATAGCAAAATATAGCAGGTTACCTGACAACAATAGGTTTCACCAGATTCTTCCCCCCTTCATCCATAAAGTCGGAGGAGTAGGGTTACTAATTGACAAAAGAATACATCATGAGGACTAACTTAAACAGAAGAGATTAGTAAAAACAATCATCATTGATCAAAACCGCAGCTTAATAACTAATGAAAAGTCAAACTCTAATTACTTTGCCGGGAGGTACACATGTTCTCAAAAGAACTCAGGTAACAATAACGCCACTAATAACCAAGACAACTACACGGGCCAGACAAAGCCAATTATGCATGCACCCATCAGGCACAAGGAAGTTAGGGAAACACTGAGGAAATTCAAGGAAACCGCACCAGGAGCAGATAAGGTAACTGCCTTGACCTTGGACCCATCGCCTCAGAAAGGATCACAAAGTTATTTAACGTGATAGCGGAACTAGGAACTATTCACAGGCATGGAAGAGCGCAGTGCTCATCCCACTGCATAAAACTGGCAAGAACTCCAACTTCTTCGAAAGCTACAGGTTCATATCCCTACTACCAATTCAATCCAAACTACTTGAAAAAATAATAGCTAAAAGATTGAGTTGACTAGCAGAAGATATGCTACCAGACAACATACATGATTTCCACCCGAAAAGAGGTGCTTTTTCAATCCTCCAACAAGTCACCAACATGGCGCATGAAACCATCAGTTTTGGAAAGAAGAAACAAACTAACACTCAAAAACACAGTTAAAGCCATACTATAACCATCACACCCTCTAAAAAGCTAGTATATAAGAATGCAACCGGCTCAACCAACACACCAGCTATACAGGCCGCCCTAAAAAACTTGAAAGAGATAGGGATTCCATATATAAACATCTAATCTTATCCAGAGTTCGCATTTGGGCCAACTTATAGGGGAACATAATAAAAACACTGATGGTATACAACAAAGATAGTACAAGCTCTGAAAAGTATTTAAAGCTGTTTCGCGGAACATAGAGCTAAACACCCAAATACAACAGTGATCTATACTGACGGATCTAAATCTCAACAAGGTGTAAATTACGCTGCTGTCGTACAAGAGAAGATAAACAAACACGCCATACTTGACAAGCAGTGCTTCATACACATTACAGAGCTTAAATCAGTTTTGGATGCCACTTACTACGCCTTAACCAGCAATAATAATATGAACCAAAACTACATTATTTACACTGATAGTCTAAGGGCAATACGAGCAATCGTGAATACAGAAAACAAAGAATTAATGACAGCGCAAATAAGAAAATGTATGTATGAGGTTGAGGGCAAGATAAAATTAATATGGATTCCGGGCCACGTAGGCATTAAAGGCAATGAATGCGCCGACAAAGCAGCTAAATTGGCACATAATCTTCCACTATTAACCAAAATCGCACCTTCACTTAGCGAAACACTAAAGGTTAAAGATTATTCCCAAAAAAAATCAGACGAAAACTGTGAAATGTTCCCACTTCATTTACTAAATATCACACAGACATCAACAAAATGTATGGTCCAATAACCATAAACAATATAGAGACCTTGGGATCATTCTCACCAGAATTCGCCTATGCTGCACTTTAGCAACCCACAAAACACATTTTTAAACGGGAAAATAGGTGTAACTGCATACATTGCAAGGAAATACGTACAATAATGCATACAATAATAGAATGCAGGAGCAACGCTAACATCAATAGAAAATTCAATCATTCACCATAGCTTGTCCTGGCACTGAATTCAGCAACCAAAATAAAACACATCATAGCCCTGCTAAAACATCATCAAATATGGTTAAACATCTAAAAACATTCTCACTTAGAGGACTTCAATCAACCCTAAAGACATCGCAAAATATCAAACACAAGAAAAATAAGCAACACTAAAACCAAAATAAGAGAAGCAGCAACATCACAATATGTGTACACTAGTTCTGGGTCAAATAATTGACACGCGCTAATGCATACAGAACAAAGCGCAACGAGGAAAGAGTTTGTGGTGGGCTTTTATCCAGGACATATATCCGGGTTGGAGACTCCATTCTAAAGACTTCAAGCAACTTCCTAAAAAACATCGACTAAACTATGTGAACAAGAGCTACTCGGGAGGCTCCAGGCAACCCAAAAGACAACACACAACAATCACTCCTCTTAAAACAAAAAATACAAATCTAATAAGTTGATAACAAATACGCACGCTAATAGACCATCGAAAATAATAATAACAGAACTAACTAATATAAAAACATTTAAATACAAATAATAACAAATCACACTATAGTAAATAAAAATCTAACAAATCATAATCTAATAAAATTAATACCAAAAGATAAACATATAACCAAAATCATAACAGCAAAACTAAAGAATTTCAAAAGTAGAATAAAAACATTAACGAAACCAGAACAATAATAGTTACAAAATAATCAAAAATCTAAGAATAATAACATAATAGAAACATGGAAAAATGTTCCAAAAACTTATAATACTAAAACATAACTACACAACAGAAACCTCTAAACTAAAATAAAATGAATAATGAAACAAACCTAAATCAATTACAAAATCAATATAAAAAACTATATTTAAAAATAAAATTAAAACAATTACAAACTAAAAACCAATAAAAACTAAATTAACAAAAAACCAAAACTAAACCCTAAACTTAATTGATAAAACCAATATCAGCTATAATAGCAAAGTAAAACTAACAAAAAAATAAAAATAGAACCGAAACACTTCACAACCAATCAATAAATTCAAATTTTTAAAATAATATATTCAAAAAAACAAAAAGCATACACTAAACACATCAATAACAAACATAAAGCCGGTAGCACGAAAAAGAAGCACGAAGAAAAAGTACTAAAATAAAAAGTAATCAGAGGATTAATTCTGTAATATAATACAATACATTTAAAAATATATATCAAAGAATGAAAGTAAATTTTAGAACTGTAATAGATAAACCAATCAAGTAATTGACTTGTGCATACAAAAACAGTAAATTATTCTTAAAATTTCTTTTTTTTTCTTTCTAATATTATTAATTTCGTAATTTGACAGTTGTACTTTAATCTACTAAGAAAGTTGTACTTTACTAGGAAGTAAAAGTAAATTCATCATTATAATTGGAAATTAAATTAAGCATTGATTAGAAAAATAGGTAATAGTGAAAAATTGTAGAAATTGTATATTTGGTAACCTGACGATTGCAACAAAACTATTAAACTATCCAAACTTGGTGGCAATCAGTCACACTAATAATATTTACAATTATAAGTAATTTAAATTTTTGTAAAAATTAATTAATAAAAAATTTTTTTTTAAAAAAGAATAAGAATTATTTTGTAGATATAATTTAATTATTGTTAGAATTATAATTATTGAATTACTATATAATATAGAAGTAAAAGATTTATTTTGTAGATATGAGTTAGCTAATGTTAGATTAATATTTATGTTATAATTGAATTTTATGTATAGGCGATCACCCACATTTCAAATTGGAAACAGAGGTTATTGGAAACAGACCTGGTACATTTATGTGCCACGGTACCTTCTAATAAATAAATAAATATGGAACCGGAACGGAACGTTATCATTTTGCCATAAAAATGTCCTAAAATGATTTATGATATTTAACATTTTAAAACGTATTGCAGATAAGTTTTGTTTTTGTTCTCAAAAGCTATAATTTATTGAAATGTCACTTAGATATTTAACTACAGAGTTGCAAATTACACTTTTTCTATTTTTAAATAGACTTAAGATCGTATTTTTATTTTTACAAAACTGTAATTTATTAAAATGTCTTGACTACAATGTTGCAAATTATAATTTTAATTCTTTTCTATTTGGAGCTACAAGATCTTATTTTGTTTTTATTTTATTTTTGATATACAAAAAGTATGACTTATCAAAATGGCAATTTACTACAATGTTGCAAATTAGAAACTTTTGAAAAGGAAAAAATTTATTTTATTCGTTAAGTTGTGTTTAGTTTCGTTATGTAAAAAGATGTCCGAAAAAACTATTTTACAAAAATTTCTAGATTCAAATTCGGTAAATTATTGAATAATCGGTATTCTGTTGAAAATATAATTTTGACATCTGTAAAACGGTTCAATATACGCGGCCGTAAGATAAAATTTTAATTCTAGTAGTAATACACCAAAATCTATTTCACATATTAATACAAGCTTAAACATTAACACAAACAATAATAACACGCATTCTAAAACACTTCTTCTTAATCCTTTAGCTGCTCCTTTTAGTAATAAAGCTAAAATGAAATTTCCAATTCAAAGTTCATTATCTGCCAATAGCAAAAAGTACTCTAACTTCATCCAAGGAGATACTTTAAGACCGGTTACTAGTAACTCAAACATAAATAATAATAAAGTTAATAATAACAACATTAATAAATTTAAAAGTAACAATAATAATAATAATCGAATAAAAAATAATCAAAATAAAAATAATAATAATAAAAATAATAATAATAATAATTATAACGATAATAATAACAATAGTAATAATAATATTAATAATAATAACAATAATATTAATAATAAAAATAATAAACTAGTATTACAAGATCTGCTTATTTCTCCAATCGTTAGAATGACAAAGCAATCTCTAACAGAAGATTGCAAATATGCTCTGTCCAGATTTAGCGATGAGAGAATTCTCTACAACGTTAGACTTTTCCTAGTCTATTTACATAATGATTCGTACAACACCGTTATTGAAGGTAAAGCTAGGACTCACCTGTCTGTTCTCATTCACAATGAGGGCCTGCCATCTAATTATAAAGATTTATACGATCTTTATCTCCGATATCATAAAAATATAGGCAATAGTAACTACTAAGTACTCGACTACTCGTCCAAACTCTAAGTAATTACTCAAGTTTCAACCAAACTTCAAATCTCATCTGTTTATCTAACGTTACTTATTCTAAAAAAAACCTTTCAAACTTTCAACAACATAAACAACATTAAAATGTTTTACCACAATTGTAGTAGTATGAGAAGCAAGCTCAAGAAGATTTTTGTTGATGCCAAGTTGTGTAATTTCAGTGTATTAGTTATAACTGAAACATGGCTCAACGATTCGTTTGCAAACGAGGAAATTCTTGATGGTAATTGATCCATTTACAGAAAGGACCGTGATTATCTATCTGGATGTGATGTTCTACTTGCTGTAAAGAATAACTTCTCTAGTGTACCATTAATCACTGGTACACATCAAACTTTGGATCACCAATTTGTTAAAATAAAATTAGGTACAAATAATTTATACCTAGGTATTGTTTATTTTCCTCCCAACTTTGACAATTCCTCATATTCTGATTTTTATAGTGTATATCACAATACTATTTCAGAAATGCATGAGGATGATTCAATTTTTGTGTTTGGCGATTTTAATCATCCTTTTATTTCTTTTATTGTTGACGACGCTGATAATATTTTGTTATTACCGGTTAACTTTCATGACGAAATTGACTTTGGTCTTATTAGCAAGTTCAACGGTAACAATTTATAACAAATTATTAGTTATCTTTAATAGTAATAATAAGTGGTTAGATCTTGCATTTTCAAATGCATGTGATAGAGTGTCGGTTAAACTCGCTGATGAAGTTGATAATCTTTTTACCAACTCTGCTTATCATAACGCACTTATTTTCGAGTTCGCCACTTCTATCCCACTCTTGGCCAAATCTTACAATAATGAAATTGTATACGATTTTTTTAATGCTGACTATCAAAGTATTAATTATGCTTTGCCATTAATCACATGGGACGAACTGTTGTTTCAACAGGATATCAATTTACTAATCTCTATCTTTTACTCAAATCTGTTTCAAATTATTGATGCCTTTGTTCCTAAAATTCGCAAAAAGCATAAAACAACAGAACCATTGTTAGATCGAGATCTTAGGAACTTGGGAAATCGGAGCAATAAAATGTACAAAAACTTAAGCACCATGCGACGACTTATTGAATATGTATAAACAACTTGCTCTTGAATTGAATTTAAACAAAAAGCCAATGCAGCATATGAAAATTATGTCACGGATATTGGCAAAAAACTTGTTACTGACCCTAAAAAAATTTTGATTTTGTTAACACAAAACGGAAATTATTTGGGTATCCCAATTCAATAATGTCAAAAGACAATGTGGTTTCTGTTTGCCCAAAAGAAATTTGTAACTTCTTTTTTGATCATTTTCAACAAGTTTATCGCCCAACAGCACTAGTTACCACTTCGAATAACTCCTTATCTAATAGCTCAAATTTGCTATTTACAGACGTGCATCTTTCTGAAAATGATATTCTTGAAGCAATTTTGAGTCTTGATATAAAAAAGGCTGCTGGTCCGGACTTAATTCCTCCAATCTTTTTACATAATTGCTCTCACAGTCTAATCTTCCTCTTCATTTTATTTTCAATAAGTCACTTTCAATTGGGATTTTCCCACCAAAGTGAAAATCCTCCCACTTAATCCCTATTTTTAAAAAATGGGATAGTGCATCGGTGGAAAATTCTAGAGATATAGCAATCCTTTCGAGTATATCTAAATTATTTGAAAAAATTGTCGTTGATAAAATTACACCTATCATAAATGCAAAACTAAATGAACAACAACATGGTATCAGAAAAAGTCGTTCAACTATAACGAACCTTATGGTTTATACATCTGAAATCCTAAATCATATGGAGAAAATGTACCAAGTTGATGCAATTTACACTGATTTTACCAAAGCTTTCGATCGTGTATATCACTTTACTTTGCTAAACAAACTATTAACTTTTGGCATTTCGGGTTCATTTCTTAAGTGGCTTAATTCTTATCTTTCAGAAAGAACTCAAAATGTTAAATTTCATGATGCATTATCCAACACCATCGGGGTCACTTTCGGTGTACCGCAAGGTAGCCATTTAAGTCCGTTTCTGTTTAATGTTTTTATTTCAGATCTTTCGGAATATCTAAGCAATATACCTTATATTTCTTTTGCTGATGACCTAAAAATATATCAAGTGGTTAAAGATAATTCTGATACAGCTAAACTTCAATCAAGCTTATCAGTGTTACAAGTTTGGTGCACGTCAAATAAATTAGAACTCAACATACAGAAATTTAAGGTTATTAGCTTCACACGTAAACGGTCTTCTTTAATATATGACTACAAAATAGATAGCGTTTTTAGCATTGCTGATTTAGGAATTCTTCTCGATAATAAACTTATTTATAATCTTCACTATGATCTAATAGTTTCAAAGGCTAATAAAATGTTAGATTTAAGGGAAGCTAAAGAATTTAGCGACTTAGTTGCGAAAAAATCTCTTTATTGTTCCCTAGTTCGATCTATCTTAGAATACGGTAACATTGTTTGGGATCCAGCTTTTGCAGTTCATTCCAATAGAATCGAATCAGTTCAAAAGCAATGTCTTTTATTTGCATTAAGGGATCAATATAACCCTTTTGATTTTGCTAATCTACCAAGTTACACTACAAGACTTAATTCATTAAACTTGCTTTCTTTAACTTTACGTAGACAATTATTGTCATCATGTTTTACTTTTGATATTTTGAATAATATTATTTCTATCCAATCTCTTAATAACAAGTTTAGACTTAACGATAGTGTTAGGCAAACTAGAAATACTAAATTTTTAATGGATTACAAACATAATACAGAGTACGGTAGAAATGAACCCATCAATAGATGTTGTACTACTTTTAACAAAATTGGTCATCTCTATTCTACATCTATCTCCAGAAATACTTTCAAACACATTGTACAACTACATTTTTCCAATTTAATGACCTTAGAAATTAATTCTTTAATTGTGGTATAATTTTAAACATAGCACACTTATTGTCTTACATTATAATACAACTAATCGGTATATGCTTTTTATTTAGATCATTTTTTTTGTACAATTTATAAATCGAAATTTAATGCTTTTAAATAATGTTAATAAAAAAAATTATTTTTTTTTAATTTTACTTCTACGTAATAATAAGATATTTATTTACGTTTAAGTTGCTACAAAAGTTATTACATAAAATGTTAAATTGCTTGTCATTATATATATGTACATATCTGTACAGATATCATATTTCTTTTTTTTGTTAAAATAAAGTTGTAAATGTTGTTTAAATAAAAAAAAAAAATAATGATAACAATAATAATAAATTAACTTATTTTGAGATTTAAGTTATTTTAAATTTAGTTTTAAGTCATTGTTTTGTTTAATTTTAATTATAAGCATTAATTTAAGAATTTTTTTGTAACGACCTTGTTTTGGTTTTGTTTAATAAAATAAAATAAAATAAAAAAATATATTGCAACCCCGCCTCCTCTGCAAGAATTATTAAAGATAAAGGATGCTGTATATCCAGGAATATTAAAGTACTTTTCTTCTTCGGAATATCTCCAAGTTTCTCCAACCATGATCAACCACCATCAAAACCAGCTTTAATTTTTAAAAATGTTTCTATCTCGCACAGATTTTTTCACAAACTTCTAGCATTAAAATGCACCATCTTCATATTCACTAGGTTATCCAGCATCATGATATTCCAATCATAAAATTTTGCCATGATTCTCGAATTCTCTCTAGATGTTCTATGTATTTATTATCTACATGTCTTCTTAAATCTAGCTCCTGTAGCACTTCCTTTCGAGATATTCCTGTAGTTTCATGATAACTAAAGTATAACTTAGAAAGTTTTTAATAGTTATTTGGCAATCCTTCTTGATGTATAAGCACTTTTAGACTAGTTTGCGTTACCCTCATTAGTGAGTAACCCTTATAACAGATATCATCATCATCATTAAAATATGATAAAAACAATCTAACATTGTTGTATATTCTGTGTTCTCTTAATCGAGAAGTAGCATAAGTCACCAGATATAATTGCAGATATAATTGTATTTGTTGTTAATCTGACAATCGGTGGAGCTAGAGGATTTATAAAGCTTTTTCTATTAGACATTTCAATATCACTGCTTCCCAGATTTATCGTTTCACCCTTAATCCAATTAGCATATTTAGCTATTGCAATTTCTAATTGGCTTTCATTTTCAGTTTTATCTTCATGAATGTTCATATTATAATTATTAGCATTATTGTTCTTGTTGATATTATTATTATTTTGATTATTGCTATTATTTTCAATCTGATAATTTTTATTGTTGATATCTGTTGACATTATATCTTTGAATTCTTTATCAGAATTAAATTTATTATTATAACTGTAATTATTAAGTTGAACTGTGCAAATTTCCTTGTTTATATTTTTCTTGTTTATTTTTTTGAGTTCAAAGGAAGAGTTTTTTAGAATCAACAGAAATTATAAGAAAGATAGCAAGAACAGGCATTTATTGCACTACTTCGAAAGTAGTTGGAACGCGTTCACAGCATATGGAGACACTGTGTTGAGAAGCATCCAGAAGTACTGGGGGGAAAGCCCACAATAGTACCTTACTCAAGGAATTTCAAGAAAACTATGAAGAAGCAGAAGAACATTCATTAGACTTAATAACCAAATTTAAGGGGTTCATTAATGGATATAAGGAACAGAAAGTAAAACCGACAGAGTCTCAATCCATCACCGACAGAAGACCATCAACCGACAGAAGACCATCAACCGACAGAAGACCATCAACCGACAGAAGACCATCAACCGACAGAAGACCATCCACGCCAGCTGGAAAAGAGTCTCAATCCACAAGAATTGTTATCAAGTTATCCTTGTTATTGGAATTGTTATCAATTAGAAAGAATAAAGATTCCTAGATTTGATGGCAACTATATGAAATGGACTACATTCTATGAATTATTTAAGGCAATGGTTCATGAAAATAATGAGATTTGCAATGTCCAAAAAATGCAATATCTCAAATCTGTACTGACTGACGAAGCAAGCAATCTAATTAAACATTTGTCCGTAAGTGAAGAAAATTATAAAACAGCTTGGGAGTTGTTATTAAACCGATGTGCAAATAACCGAGTTATTCTATCATCACATTTGCATGCAATTACATCTGCTCCATTTACTAAAGCGGAAAATGCTAACAGCTATAAGGGGTTGCTTGAAGTTACAACCGAATCATTAGCAGGAATTAAAGGATTAGGGCAATCTACAGAATCGTGGGGATCTATAGTGGTCCACATTCTATCCCAAAAATTAGATATAGAAGCCAGGAAAAAATAGGAAGAGGGCCTAGGTTCTAGTAGAGAGTTTCCAACGTTAGCTCAATTAACAACATTTTTAAAACAACGATTTAGATCTATAGAAGCTATGAGCAGTATGAAGACATTAAATAAAATTCATGTACATGCTGTCAACATTGAAGGAAGATCACATTGTATTATGTGCAACGATACGCATCGACTTTTTAAGTGTAAGAAATTTCAGTATCTAAACGTTCAACAAAAACGATCTTTAGTGGAAAAACATAAACTATGTTTTAATTGCTTACAATATGGTCATGTCTCAAAGGGCTGTTTTTCAAAATCTCGCTGTTTAAAATGTAAATCTGCACATCATACATCTTTGCACATTGAAAATACAAAACAGAAGGAAATTTTAACAGCCACTAATGCAGAAAGGGGAAACGACATCTTGTTAGCAACAGCATTAATTCAAGTAGAAAATAAGTATGGAGATTATGTTTCGTTTAGAGCTCTAATTGACCAAGGTTCTCAAAGATCATTTATAACTGAAGCTGCTGTGCAATGTTTGAAACTTCCTCACAGTTATGACAGAACCATCAGCGGAATTATATCAACTGAAAGGCTATGCCAAGGCGTGTGGCTAACCTTAAAATAAAAGAAAAAGGGTTCTTACTAATCACCTCATTCAAGCATTAATAATACCACAAATTACATGTGATTTACCACATAAAAATATATCACCAAATTCAACAAGAATCAATCTGGATGTAGCAGATCTAACTTTTAACATAAAGGGGAGAATTGACATTTTGTTGGGCGCTGATATATTCGGCAATTTTATAAAAAATAGAGTAAAAGACACACAATCAAGATATCTAACTGCGCAAAAAATAGCATTGGGTTGGATATTGTCAGGGCCGGTACCAATCGAATCAAATTATAACATTTTTAGTTCAATTTCAACTGAAGATGTGGATCAATCTCTGAGAAAATTATGGGAACAAGAAGAAATGGAATATAGTATTGAACTCCCAGCTGAAGATTTTTTACCAGAAGAGATTTATGAACAAGATGTCCAACGGTTACCGTCAGGCAGATATCAAGTAAGTTTACCGTTTAAATTGATGTGCAGAGTTAGAAGGTACTCGTTCAAAAGCATTGCAGAGACTATATCAATTAGAGCGCAGGTTTAAATTAAATTCTGAGTTAAAGGATGATTATAACAAGGTTATATATGAATATATTCAGTTAGAGCATATTGAAGAAATACCACTAAATCAAATCAATAAGGTCAATTACTATCTTCCACATCATGCTGTATTGAAGGCTAGCAGCACAACAACCAAAACTAGAGTACTTTTTGATGCATCTGCCACATCACCATCTGGAAAATCGCTGAATGATTTTTTATTAACTGGGCCAACCATACAAGAATCTATTTACGATATCTTAATGCGGTGGAGAAAAAATAAATTTGCAATTACTGGCGATATTGAAAAAATGTACCGACAGATATGGTTGAAGCCAGAACATCGCGATTATCACAGAATAGTGTGGAGAAAACATCCAACTGATGAAGTTAAAGATTATAGACTGAAGACTGTAACCTTTGGAGTCGCGTCAGCTCCATTCTTAGCAATAAGAACTTTACATGAAGTAGCACAGTCGGTAAAACTAGAAAACCCAAAAATTGTAGACATCATTCTTAACGATTTTTATGTAGATGATTTAATGACAGGTGCTGATACTCTGGAAGAAGCTCAGCATATTAGAGAAGATCTTAGCAAAATCCTGAAGAAGGCAGGATTTCCGTTACGGAAATGAGCAGCAAATGATAATAATTTATTTTCAAAAATATTAGAAAGAGATCGGGAATTACCACTAGATTCGGAAAAGAGAGTGCAAGTGAAAACATTAGGATTATATTGGCTACCAGCAACTGCTGCCTATTTTTATAAGGTGAGCCAACAAAAGCAGGAAAAGAATTTTCATATGAAATGATCAATATTATCAGAAATATCTAAACTCTTTCATCCTCTTGGTTAGTTGCAACCAATACTTATACAGGGTAAATCATTATTGCAACAATTAAGGCTAACTCAATTTGATTGGGATTGCCCTTTGTCAGATTATTTGCGAGATCAATGGAACAACTTACGTAATGATCTTTATAATATTCAAGGAATTAATATACCCCGCTGGATAAACGAACTCGGAAATGTAATATAATTACATGGATTTGCAGATGCTTCTATGATAGCTTATGCTGCAGTTATCTACATTAGAATTGAAAAGCCAGATGGTAAAATCATAACCAATTTGTTATCTTCAAAGTCGAAAGTAGCTCCGATAAAAACAGTGTCAATTCCACGCTTGGAATTATGTGGAGCTCAACTTGTACTACAACTTATGGAGCACGTATCTAAGGCATTCAAATGGACAGATATAAACAATTTTTTTTGGGCTGACTCGATAATTGTCTTATCATGGCTTAGCCAACATCCAAATAAATGGAAAACTTATGTAGCAAATAGAGTCAGTTATATTTTATCTAACTCAACACGTTCACAATTGCGCCACGTTCAAAGTAAGGATAATCCAGCTGATATAGCATCTCGAGGCATGAGTGCGAGTCAATTAGGACAACAGCAACTGTGGTGGAAAGGACCGGAGTGGCTAAGTCACACTAAAGCCACATAAAAAAGACATGACGGCTCATAATTTTGAAGCAAGAACTGTAACTTTAAGCACTGTTGTCAACCTTCCAGAACCTGAATGGATCATCTGATATTCATCCTTTACTAGAATGATTAGAATAACGGCTTTGTGTTTGCGATTCAAGAACAATTCACTCATTTCAAGGGGAAACCGAACTAATTACTTATCAACGGAAGAATTAAGCTGAAAGCTGAAGCTGAAGCTGAAAAAACTTGCGTACAACTCATGCAAAACCACTTTTTCAAAGATGAAATTGAGCAATTAAAAGGTAATAAAGGGATAAAACTATCAAGTCGAATCAAAGCTCTTAATCATTTCTTAGATTCAAAAGGAATTCTCAGGGTGGGCGGTAGATTAACACTCGCGCCAATATCATATGAACAAAAACATCCAATAATAATTGATGGACGCTCTTATTTAACAATTTCGATCATCAGATTCTATCACGAAAAATTGTTACATTCAGGCACGCAAGCTACACAAACTACAATCCGTTTAAAATATTGGATTATTGGTGGAATCACAGTAATCAAACGCATACTTCGAAAGTGTTTGGTATGTTTCCGGTCTAATCCTACAATTCAAAATCAAATCATAGGATCGCTACCGAAGACCAGGGTATCACCTGGCAGACCTTTTTCATCTGTAGGACTTGCTTGTGGTGGTCCAATATTTATTAAATTTAGCCGTGGACGAGGAGCGAAATCGTGCAAGGCGTATTGCACTTTTTGTTTGTCTTTCTACAAAGGCGATACATTTGGAGTTAGTAACAGATCTCACAAGTGATGCATCCTTAGCAGCAATACGCCGTCTCATTGCCAGGCGAGGATTATGTACAAACATTTACTCAGATCAAGGAACAAACTTCGTTGGTGCTAATAATATTCTAAAGAAAACATATCTTAATTCAAGAGATGTACTTGGAAATGAAAAAATTAATTGGCATTTTATTCCACCTGGAAGTCCCCATTTTGGTGAACTATGGGAGGCTGGTATTAAATCAACAAAACGACTTCTCAAAAAAGTTTTAGGTGAACAACTCCTGACATATGAAGAGATGGTCACTTTGCTCTTTTACCCAAATAGAATCCTGTTTGAACTCTAGACCACTTGGCTCTTCGAGTAGTGATTGCAATGATTTAGAAGAACTTACACCAGGGCATTTCCTTATACGCCAACATTTGCATGCTGCTCCTGAAACACTTGGGTTACAAGGAGGGAAATGGAAATTATTACAACAACTAAAAAATTCTATTTGGGAGCGTTGGACTAAGGAGTACGTAAGTTCATTACAGGAATGAAATAAATGGAAACAATCAAAGGAAAACATAAAACTAAATCAATTAGTTCTTATAAAGGACGAAAGATTTTCATCAAACAAATGACCATTAGGAAGAATCGTGCAAATACATCCAGGAGAAGACGGTATTGTAAGGGTAGTTTCAATAAAAACGAACAAAGGAATTACACAGAGAAATATAACTAAAATATGCCCTCTACCAAATGATGATCCACATGATGATACAAGCAAGATTGTTATCAATAAATCTCAAACATCTTCCAAAAGTCAATGTAAATTTATGGACAACAACTTGTTTCTTGTTATCATTATTCAGCTTAATTTTCGGACAAGATGTAAACATCACACAATTTAGCGGCAAACCGGGCATGTATTTTGAACTTGATTATGTATTAAACAATGGCAAAATGCAGGCATGTATTAAACAATGGCAAAATCAAGTTGGTTAGCTCAAACTGGAAAATTCTTTTGTATTACAATCTAGAAACATATTGGTGGGAATTGAATGAAATTGATAAAGCTATTAAAAATTTAGAAACAATGTGTGCAGACCATTTAATAAAAAATTTAACATTTTGTCTGGCTCATGTAAATCATCTTTCTAGTCAATTTCTTCGTCTTGAACAAAATAATGAAATTCTGTTTACAAAACATGCATATCACCAAAGAAAAGCAAGAGGAGTCTTAAACATTGTGGGAAACATTGCAAATGGTTTATTTGGTATACTCGCTCAAGAATTAGGATCTGCAAGTATCAGCATTAAGGGAAAATGATCAACAAATATATTCATTATTGAAAGATCAAACATCAACAATCAATTCAATTCTTAAATTGATGAAATTAAAGGATTCTCTGATTCAAAATCAATTTAAAACATTAGAGAAACAACTGAACCAATTGCTTAAAATGAAACAGAAGGAGATATAAATACTGAGTTTAGTGTTACATTACTTAATGGCTATGAAAAGATACAAGGAAATTCAAGATGAACTTATAGCATCTTATATTAATGCAAAAACTCAAAAACATTATTTATTTTTAACAACCACCAACAATTCAATATTGTTGAACCAAGTAACCAATGGATTCCTCTTTCTAATGAAGGACAATATATATTTGTCACAATAGTACCACAAAATGTTATGTTAGAATGCGGAGAGTATTCAAAGCCAATCAAATTAGAAAATGAAGGAATTATAACTATACCACCAGGCTGTGCAGTGAAGCATCCAACAAATACAATAGCGACTCACTCCTCTGTTCAGTCACGGATCTCGATTCAAAATGATGTTATACCTGTAATGAATATGTCAGAACTTGGAACTTTAGTTGGAAATTTGAATCTTAATCAACCAACATCAATCTTTGATGGAGATATATCCGATATCCAGATAATTCTAGAAAAGCAACGTAACAAATTGACTGAAATGTCAAATAATTCGATGTTATTTAAGCCTAAACATCATGAATACGTTTTGATTTCCATCATTGTTTTCATATTATTGCTTTTAATAGGTACCACTGTATATAGCAAAATTTGAACTAAGATTTTTAAGTGCAATTCATCAGCAACCTCCAAACCAGAGTTTTCATTACACCAAAGATTAAGACGTTCAATCCGTTGGCCAAGGTTTACTGAAGAACCTATACCATCAGCAAGTCAAAGTACGGTTTTATAGGTTCTTGGTGGGCGGAATGTTCACATTACTTTAGTCAATTTAAGTTACGATTTAAAATTTACCATTTTTAGTAATAAATAAAAATTTCTTTAACAATTAAGCGTTATGCAATGGTTTTCGCTGACGCTGCATTTTTATGCATAAAAATTAAATGTTTGAATGAAATACAATATTGTACTAAGTAAATTAACTTATGTTAAATCAAATGTATGTAATGTAAACTGTTGTTGTAAAATTTTAATGTATATTTAAAGTAATGTAGGTCAGTGTAAAAATATTTCAAGTTTATAATACGGAAAATAATTGTATTAAATTTGTAACGATATTCAAGGTGTAATTAATGCTGGTTTTAGTATTTAATTTATATATAAAGATGTAAATTTATAATAATTAGACAGAACAAAATAAACAGTTTATCGTTAAACAAAACAATTATTATTATTATTATTGTTATTATTATTATTGTTATTATTATTATTATTATTGTTCAGATTCAATCTGAACAACTACAGATTTAAAACTGGATTAAAACAAAAACAAAATGTTAATTTAAGTTAAGTTTTAATTTGAATTTAAAACAAAAAAAACTAAAAAAAAACTATTAAATTGTCACCTCAAAATTCACACATTGTAATTCAAATTTCGGAACAAGCTCTTTTTGTTAAATTCTTTAAAAAAAGAACAAATGTAGTAATTTTATAATTAAGTAGAAATTCATACAATTTTGTTTTTAATTGCAATCATAATGCACGTGTCAAAAAGGGACATCAATATATATCAAAATATTCCTTGTAAAGCTTTCGTACGAAATCCAAAACCTTTTTCTTTTTTTTCTATTGCGGCATTGTATCTGATGGGACGCTAAAAGGTTATTTTTTAATAATTATTAAAATAATATTCTAAAAAATGTAAAAATTTAAATAAGTTAATAGAATTTTAAAGCATTTATAAAAATAATTAAAATAATATTGAAAAAATGTAAAATTTAAATAAATTAATGAAGTTCTAAAGCATTTATAAAAATAATTAAAATAATATTGAAAAAATATAAAATTTAAATAAATTAATGAAGTTCTAAAGCATTTATAAAAATAATTAAAACAATATTGAAAAAATGTAAAATTTAAATAAATCAATGAAATTCTAAAGTATTTATAAAAATAAATAAAATAATATTTTGAAATGTAAAAAATTTAAATAAACTAATAAAATTTGAAAAAATAGAATGATATGGGCAAATCTTCGGTTCATACTTTTTTTTGCAACAATAATTGAGTTGAAAAAGGCTTAAGCTCGCATCATATGGTTCTTCGACTCGGATATCTTGGAAGTCCGCGAAACAAAAATAAAAAAAATTAAAATTTAAAATTAAAATAAAAAAAATTAAAAATCCCGATTTGTCGTTTGTCGAATTTTGATTCAACTGGAATTGTGTCAAGTCTTCGCAGTCAACGGGGCATCGTAATAGGTCAACAAACAAGAATAAAAAATATTTTAGATAAAAAACAAGCTTTTCTTTCATTATCGGAAGCAGAGACTAGACTTGGAATTTAGAGAGCTATTATATATCATTCGATAAAATTCAATCAAAATTGGAATCGTTGGAAACAAAAGAACGAGCAAATCGGATGTAAAGCGCGAAGGAAGGAAGAAATAAAATCAAAATTATTAGAAGTAATGGAAGGTAAAAGAGTAAAAACACCACCTTCGAATAACTCGTTTACAGAATCAACAATATTTCACAATAAACCAAAAAATAAATCTCTACCACAACTTAAACTAACTGAATTTTCTGGTGAATATACTGAATGGCCTGATTTTATATCTATGTTTACGAATTTAATACACAACGATGACGAATTAACAAATATTGAAAAGTTTCAATTTCTTCGATCCTGTCTTGTTACAAAAAAGGCATTACAACCAATTGAACAACTTGAAATTACATCGAACAATTATGCTCAAGCTTTATCTTTATTAAAAACTAGGTTTAACAAAAGCGTTTAATTTTTCAGGATCATATAGCTAAAATTATAAATTTTCCAACCATTGAAAGGCAGTCATCGGCTGAACAACGTTGAGCACTAAGTGATGGTATTAATTCCCATTTTCAGACGCTTCTCCAATTGGAAAATAAAGAGCAATTAGCAGATTCATCATTAGTATACATGATTTCATCCAAATTTGATTTTCAAACGAAAGTTAAAGGGAGGAGAATGCTTCTACTTTAAATGAACTTGGAAAGAAATAGTTGAATTCATTGAGAGAAGATGTACAACATTAGAAAATTTACATGTCTCAAAACCTTATGCTACAATTTCAGTTATGCCTGTATCTTCCAAATCAAATAAAAATTTACAAAAAAAATCTACATTTATCGATTCGAAATTGAAAAATAATGTCCATTAGATAGCAAAAATAATCATCCGATTTACAAATGTGAAACCTTTTTAAAACTTTCACCAAAAGAACGATTTTATGAAGTGAAACGTTTAAAATTGTAAACAATGGTCATAAATCTAGTGATTGCCGCTCCAGAAATTGTTTTAAGTGGATTAACAAGGACAATTCACTATTATGCTTACGGTCACATAGTTATGACATCATCGAAAATAAAAATCCTGCAATACAATCACAAAACATAATTCACAAAAATACACAATACGCGAAATATTGAATCAGAAAACTCTAAACACAACTGCTCACAACGCAACATTCGGTTCATCGCAAGTAATTTTAGCTACAGCTGTTCTAGAAATTAGCAACTCATCTGTTGAATTCATCCCTTGTCGCGCGTTTTTAGATCCAGCAAGTCAACTCAATTTCACCACTGAACGGCTGGCCCAAAAATTAAGAATACAGTAAGAAAAACTCAATATCCTATTAGGTGGTATTGGTGAATCGACTAACATAAAATATAAAGCAAATATAAATATAAAATCTCGTTTTCATGGTTTTCAAGAAAATATCGAAGCATTCATCTTACTTAATATATCATGTAATCATCCAGACACATTCATAAATATTAATAATTGGAATATTCCGAGTAACGTTTTAAATAATTTGGCAGATCCTAATTTTTTCGAGCCGCAAAAAATAGGTATTCTATTAGGGGCGGGCATATTTTATGAATTACTTTCTGTAGGCGAAATTCGTTTAGGAAAAAAATTACCCACCCTACAGAAAACTCTGCTTGGTTGGGTGATATCTGGCCCGTATAAGAATCAGTATTTATCACAGGCGTCATGCTTCAAAGTAACGACACAGGACTTGCATAATGAAAATTTCGACAACTTAGACAAAATCGTCAAACAGTTTTGGGAGATGGAAGACCACCAAGAAAATTGTAAAACATCAAACAATGAAGAACAAAGGTGTGAAAAACATTTCGCAAACAAGTATCAAAGGTTACCATCTGGTCGATATAGTGTATCATAACCATTTCGACAAGTTCCAAGTGTATTAGGACATTCGTTCGATATCGCATTAAAACGTTATTACTCATTTGATTCAAAATTATCAAAAAATACAGAATTATATGAAGAATACTCGAATTTTATTGATAATATTTAAGGTTGGATCACATGTCAGAAGTGGATTTGCAAAATTTACCACAAAATCATTAATTTCTTCCGCATCATTGTGTCGTTAAGCTGGATTCATTCAGCACTTGTCTCAGAGTAGTCTTCGATGGAAGTTACAAGACCACAACTTCTCGGTTAGTTAACGATATCTTAATGATCGGTCCAACATTGCAGGAAAACTTGTATTCACATTTATTGAGATTTCGAAAATTCAGATATGTATTAACAGGGGACATTACAAAAATGTATTGTATGGTTGAGATGGCTGAAAATGATAGTTATTTCCAGTGCATAATTTGTCGCAATAACACAACAAAAAAGATTCAAGTATTTCGTTTAAAAACTATAACCTATAGTACAGCACCAGCCAGCTTTTTAAATATAAGGTGTTTAAAACAGCTAAGCATAGATGAAAGGGCAAAATTTTCATTAAGCTGTGACATTCTAGCCTCAAACTTTTACGTTGACGACATGATTGCAGGATCAGATAGCTTAGATGAAACAATTAAAATATGAAATTGAAGAACTTTTAAAACTAGGTGGCTTCAAAATAACTAAATGGTGTTCGAATCATAAAACAATCCTCTCGGAAATTGATGATGCTAGAAAAGAAAAATTTCTTAAGGTCTCAAACGACAACGTCATTAAAACATTGGGTTTATACTGGAAACCTGAAGAAGACAATTTTCGCTATTTTCATCAAGCAATAAAATTACCTTCTCGAATTTGTAAGCGAACAGTTTTATCAATGGTTGCAAGAACTTTCGATCCATTGAGTTTGCTCGGACCTTTGATTGTTTTAGCTAAACTTGAGCTAAACTGTAGCTAAACTTTAGCTTCAACTTGAGCTGTGCGTTGCCCTACTTGAGTCGGAGCTCCTAAGTCGAATTATATGCAATTTGCAACTTGAAAAGGATGCAGAATATTATTGTTGGTCTGATTCACAAATAGTGTTGGCTTAGATAGCGGCTGATTCCAAAAAATTTAAAACTTTCGTAGCTAACAGAATGCTAAAATTAAAAAACTTACAGAAAAACACAAATATAATTGGGGATATGTAACAAGCGATGAAAACCCTGCAGACTTAATTAATAGAGGTTTGCTAGCAAACACGCTTATCGATTCAAAAACTTGGTTTTGTAGTCCACAATTTTTAGCGCAATCAAAAAATAATTGGCAAGATACAGAAAGCAAATTCATTGCAAAACTACCCGAAGAAAAATAGTCAAAAATTTCGTTACACATTTTCCAAACCGTCGAAGATGTAACTCTCGCATGCAAATTTATTACCTCTTACAAAAAACTTTTAAATTATTATTATTATTGTTATTATTATTATTATTGTTATTATTATTATTATTATTATTATTGACCCCGGTGGGCGAGGGTGTAGAAATGCCCACAGTAAGGAATGCTTGTGGTACGAGTCCACTAAAATCCATTCAGTTTCTGCCGTGTGAGTGTACTCTCACAAACGGCATCTCCAGCCGTACGTGGCAGTGCGGGGCGGTCAAGTTTCTTCCTGCATGGACGATGTAGCGACCTGGGCAAAGAATTCAGCTGGACGGTTGAGATGAACGTCTGCTTGCGAGATTCGGGATTCAACACGCCTCTTTGCTGAATTGGAACCCCGGGTGAACTGCGGTTTAGAGAGTAGCACACTCTAAAACCAGGGAAAACACCTGTGTTGATAATTATAAGTCAACCGGGAGTTTGTGCAGGGCAGCTCTCTTTTGAAGGTCTACGGAACCCTCGGCAAGAGATTACTGGTGATTCGGTGGTTTGCTTAAAGAGGGGAAAGGACGACTGAATGGGAGAGCTTCCCTATGGAGTGCAGGGAAGCGGGAGGCGAATGCTGACTGTTGCCTCGGCTGTGCTCCGAAAACGTAACTCTGTACCTGAATAGGTGCAAATACCCATTAAAATACGCAAATGGATCAAAAAAATGAATCGAACATAAAATGAATCGTCTCTGGCGGTGGTAGCGAGTTTTCCAAAACGGAGAAACATGTCTCAAGTCAATGACGACGTAGAAAGGAGGGAGCAGATGCTACGTCAGTGCCAGACTATAATCGGTTGCATGCGGGCTTTAACTAGTAGGCAAAAAAACATATCGATGGATGTGAAAAACGGGCTGGCCAAACTAGATGAGCTTATAGGCGCGATAGTGGCTCCCAAAATACGAAGGTAGGACCAGCAACAGTCACCGCTCCAATCTTGAAAGATATGGATGTGATGGCGGAAAAAATTCCATTCCCAGCCAGAAGCGGACAGTCAACAGCCTGCTATTGAGGGAAAAAGGGAAAATAAGAAAATAGAGAGAGGATAGAGAGCAGGAGAAGAATCAGAAGAAAGAATTGAAAAAGTTGCAGCAGACACACAGTACCTGGGTGAAGCTCGTACCTAGAAAAAAGAAGAGATAGAGGAAGGAAAAAGCCACGGGTAAAGTCCTGGAGAATGTCACCGCTGCAGTCGGGGAGAAAGCTAGTACTGATAAAGGACCACGAAGGAAAGGACCTCGTCGGGGAGTAATCCTGATTATACCAGCCGAAGGCAAATCTATGCTGAAGTATTACAGATTATCTGGAAGAAAGTTAACCCTGAGAGCACGAGAACAGAGGTAAGAGCGGTTCGTAAGAAGCGGGTCGGAGAAGTCCTAGTGGAACTAGGGGCCGGAACAGGAAATAAAGCTGCATTTGACGAGTCTCTCACAGCTATAGTGGGGGAGAACGGGAGCGTGTGCAGCTTAGAACCAATGGAGACGGTAGAGATTAGAGACCTTGATTTGGAGAAGGTGAGTAATGCCATAAAAGAAGTTTTGGGCGGTTGGACTGCGAGTTTCAAAGTCTCGGTAACCGACTCTAACGGAAAGGCACAAAAAATGGCAATAGTGACCATAGGGACAAAGGGCCGCAACAACTCATAAAAAGCCAGCACATAAAAGTGGGAGTCGTTAGCTGTAGAGTCAGGCAGAGAGCAACCGCAACCGCAACCAAGTACTATAAATGCCTTGTTTACGGTCACCGCGTTGGATATGCAAAGGCCCTGATAGAAGCAGGCTCTGCTTCAGGTTTGGCGGGAACGCTTTAGGAAGCACTCAATTAGTTATAAGATGATCCGGATTATGCAAGCGAATCTTAATCGGAGCAAGACGGCAGACTCTCTCCTGCACCAGCTAGTATACGAGCACAATGCCCACCTGCTCGTTATCAGCGAGCAGTACAGAGACCTATTATCTACGTACTGGTACCGCGATGAGCTTGGGACTGCGGCGATCTGGGTACGGGATTCCGAAAGGATTAAGGTGAAGGCACACGGACGTGCGGAAGGCGTATGGATCAAAAGTGGAGGAGTGACATATATCAGCTGTTACTTTACTCCGAATGAACTGATGCAGACCTTCAGAATTAAAACAGATGCATTAGAGGATGAGATCCTTCGAATGTCAGGCAAAATTATAGTCGCTGGAGACTTCAATGCGCATAGTACGGAATGAGAAATGTCCAACACCAACTGTAGATTGAAGTATATCTCGGACATGGCGGCCAGAAGGGGACTAATTGTACTAAACACTGGTTGTACGTTAACGTTTCGCCGCCAAGGGTATAGGGAGACTATCCCCAACATCTCCTTCGCGACGGAGGATCTCGCCTCACTAGTGGAGGGTTGGAGCGTACTGGAGGACTATACCGGAAGGGATCACCAGTACATTACTTTCTGCGTTCGGGAGAGGTCAGACCCATACAGGAGTGCTGGACAAAAATTGGGGCGGTGGAACGTCGGAAGGCTTGATGAGCCTAGATTCTCCTCAATAGTTCGAGACGCCCGGTTTTTAGTAGAACACCAAATTAATCACAAAATCCAGGAACAGGCAGAAGCTGTTGTGGAAGAAACAATGGGTCTTATTCGCAGCGCCTGTGAGTTGTCCATGCTCCCGCACAGACTGGGACCACATCGACGTCCGATATTTTTGTGGACCGAGGAGATTGCGGATCCCAGAAGACTCTGCCTTCTGCTTGGACGGAAAGCACAAATGGCGCGGAATAGCCAGGAGGCAAACACTATCTCCGCGCAACATAAGGTGGCAAAGAACTTGCTCGAGTACACCTTTAACCGAAGCAAGGTTTTCCAATGGAGAAATCTAGGGGAGGAGATGAACGCTGACCCGTGGGGTCTTAGCTATAAAATAGTGACAAAGAAGCTTAAGTTGGGATCTGCGCCGAGCTGTATGAGTGCAGAGACGATTACACGGATAGTTGATGCACTTTTCCCATCACACCCACTTCGTGAAGACACCCCTGAAATATAAATGGCTGATATACCCCTCTTCACTGAGGAGGAGCTGGGAGTTGCTGTGGACTCTTTACGTAACCGCAAACTTGACGAACCCTATGGGACACTCTTAAAAGCCCTGAAAGCTGCGTACCGTGCAAGACCTGACCTCCTGCTTAGAATGTACAATTCCTGCCTCATTACCGGAACCTTCTGTCAACGGTGGAAAACTGCACGCCTTGCGCTGATTAGCAAAGGAAAAGGTGACGTAATGGCCGCATCGCCATATCGGCGACTGTCCATGTTGGACACTGCAAAGAAGGTGATGGAGAAGTTAGTGCAGTCTCTTCTTATCTTGGCGATAAGGAGTGCTGGTGACTTGTCCGAACGACAGTATGGCTTTCGGCGAGCACGCTCCACTATAGGAGCTATTCAACAGGTAGTAGAGACCGTGAGAAAGGCTGAAGAATGTAACCACTACTGGCGACAGTTAGGCCCCTTCGTCACTTGACGTGAAAAACGCGTTAAATTCTGCAATGTGGGTGGATATGTTGGAGGCATTAGAGGCGTTCAGAGTTCCAGAATACCTCATGAGAGTTATGCGGGACTACCTGCGAGAGAGATCGCTCGTGCATGAAAAAAAAAATGACCAAATCATTAAGACGGTCATGGCAGGGGCAGCTCAAGGGTCAATCCTAGGACCTGACCTCTGGAATGCTCCTGCGATTAGAGATGCCAGAAGGAGAATAAGAACATTGATGTCTGGTCGAGGGGGCTAGCTTTAGCACTCGCCAAAACGGAAATTGTTATTCTAACCAAAAAGAGGATCGACACAATTCTACTGTTTATGGAAGAGGAGGAGCGCGTAGTGTCAAAAACTGCTGCTAAATATCTGGGAGTGATGATCGACCAAAAACTCTCATGCGGGCGGCACTTGCGACGGATGGCTGACAAGTCAGAGGCCATGGTTGCGAACTTGAGAAGAATAATGGCTAACACTCATGGGCCTACTTGAAGTAAGCGACGACTCCTAATGAATACCGTGCAGTAGGCGCTGTTATATGGTGCGGAGGTCTGGTGCGATCGAATGCTATTTGCGTGGTACAGAAAAGGGCTAGCTTCTGTCCAGCGATGCGCTGCTCACCGGGTCGCCTATTTCTACCGAACAGTCTCTGAAGCAGCGGTGCTCGTAATTGTTGGAGTTATACCCGTCGGACTGCTTGCGTTGAAAAGAAAAAATATCTACTGAAGAAGGACGGAAATCGGGCGAGAGGGAGCGGCCACGGAAGAGAGAAGCCGCATCATGAAAAAATGGCAAGAGCTCTGGGACGTCGAACCTAAGGGACGATGGACCGCTCGGCTTTTGCCGCAGATAAACAAGTGGGTTAGTCGTAAGCATGGAGAGGTAAACTACTACCTCACGCAGTTCTTAAGCTTCCACTTATTGTGGGAGAGGCGGAGATGATGCAGAACACGTGATCTTCCACTGCGATCAGTGCACAGATGGCAGAACTGCATTTAAAGAGATACTCAGACTGTTGTCACTAGACAATATAGTAGAGTATATGCTTGAAACAGAAGAAAACTGGCTTCTGGTGGCGGAATTCGTGCAAACACGCTTCGCACCAAGAACCAAGAGGCTGAGGCGGCAGATCCACAGCGACGAGTGTGAGCCCTGTGCCTATCGGATAAGGCCCAGCCTAAAGCATTATGAAAATCGGTACCGGGCTGGCGTCCTTGGTGTTCACCTGAATCCAGATGAAAGTCCGGCACATTGTGTGTAAACGCATTTTCCCCCTCGGAAAAAAAAAATTATTATTATTATTATTATTTTTATTATTATTATTTTTATTATTATTATTATTATTATTATTATTATTATTATTATTATTATTATTATTCTTATTATTATTATTATTATTATTATTATTTTTATTATTATTATATTATTATTAATATTATTATTATTATTATTATTATTATTATTATTGGAGTGAGGAAATATCGGAAATGTGGAGAAGATGTCTACACTTGCGAAGGGTTGCACAAAGAGCAAGAAATAGAGCAGAAGCAGCAGTAACTGAGCTTGAGTATAAAATAGCCAGGAAAACGCTCCGGATCACAATCAAGAGCAGTAAGATTGATAAATGGAAGGCGCTATGCAACGAAGTCAACGATGATCCGTGGGGGCTTGGATATAAAATAGTAATGAAGAAAATTAGAACCCCAATACCAGTAAACCAAATCCAGGCAGATGTAATGGTCAACATTGTCGATACCCTGTTCCCTACACATCCGCACAGGAACATAAAGCAACGTACAGTGCTTGATGAAAATGTTCTGGTATTCACAGAGGAAGAGCTCAAAGGTACAGCAAAAACAATGAAAAATAAGAAGGCGCCAGGGCCTGATGGAATACCAACAGAGGATATAAAGGCAGCAGTTGTCGCGTACCCGCGGATGATGCTGAACATGTACAACATTTGTTTAGAAGAAGGGGGTTTCGCCAAGAGATGGAAGGAGGCCCGGCTGGTTTTGATTAATAAAGGAAAAGGTGCACAGCTTGAAGCTTCATCATTCAGGCCACTCTGCATGTTGGATACAACAGGAAAGCTTTTTGAAAAGCTGATAAAGTCAAGACTAAAGGATGCAGTGGAAGAAGCTGGTGGTTTGGCTCAAATGCAGTATGGTTTTCGACAAGGAAAGTCTACAATAGATGCAATACAAGTGGTGATGAACCGCGTTGAAATGGCGCTGTTGGGAAATCACCACTCACGAAAAATTGTGATGCTGGTAACATTAGATGTAAAGAACGCATTCAACTCAGAAAGATGGATAGACATAATCGAAGCATTACATGGCTCTTTTAACGCTCCACGGTATCTTCTGAAGATAATCGAAGATTATTTAAATGAACGAAGTCTGATATACAATACAGACAGCGGTAGAAGGGGGAAACTTATAGCAGCAGGTGCAGCGCAAGGGTCTATCTTAGGACCAGATTTATGGAACATATTATATAACAGCTTGTTTTAAATGGAATTACCAGAAAACACGACCCTAGTCGGATACGCCGATGATGAAGCAGCAGTCATATTCACACGAACAATAGAGGAGGCACAAATCAAACTGAACTAGATTATGTGACGAGTAAATGGTTGGATGAGCACACATGGGTTGGAACTAGCAGCAGAAAAAACGTAGATAGTTCTAATAACCAAAAAGAGGATTCCAACTGAAATCTCGATGCTGGTGGGTACACAGATGATACGAACGAAGGAAGCGGCAAAATATCTAGGAGTTGTACTGGACAAAAGATTAAATTTCTGGCAGCACATAAAGCAAGTCACAGACAAAGCAGCAGTGGTCATAAATAAATTAAGCAGGCTGATGGAGAATATCGGTGGTCCAACGCCAATGAAAAGACGTCTCATAATGACGAGTATGCAGTCTATATTACTCTACGGTGCAGAAATCTGGGCTGATGCCCTCAACAAAGATTATTGCAGGAAACGGCTAGCGGCGGTTCAACGGAGGAGAGCTCTTCGAGTCGCGTGCTCCCACCGAACGGTTTCGTATGCGGCTGTAAATGCTATCGCGAACGTAATACCGATTGACCTGCTCGCACGAGAACGTAGAGATATACACAATAGAGCACCTGGGGCAAGTAAAATCGAAATAGCAGCCGAAACAAGAAGGCGCACTATGGAAATGTGGCAAGAACGATGGAATAACGAACCACATGGCAGATGGACAGCAGCACTAATTCCACAATTAGATGGTTGGGTGGATCGGAAACATGGAGAGGTAAATTACTACCTTACCCAGTTTCTCTCAGGCCACGGTAATTTCTGTGCCTACTTGTATAAAATGGGTAAAGTAGTTAGTCCGCAGTGCAGACACTGCAACGAGGCAGAGGATACAGCTTATCGCACTTTGTTTGAATGCAGCATCGCAGAAGACGAGAGAAACGATCTGAGCGTAATAGTTGGCGCTGTAACAAGAGAAAACATAATAGAAGTTATGCTAGATTGCGAGAAAAAGTGGAACACCGTAGCTCGCTTTATCGAGATAGTGCTTCGTAGGAAAAAAATTCTAGGCAATCTAGAAGACCCTGTTTTGTCAACACAAGGTTAGTAACAAATAAAAAGAAGAACAAAAAACGAAACCCAGTAAGGGCGTTTTGAACAGTGGGAGTAAACCTGGACGCAGGTCACAACGATGATGGCTTGATGCCAAACAAGGACTCCACCCTGAAGTAATGCGAAGAGCGGTCCCAGGGTGGTCGGCACTCCTTAAAGAATGAGGGGATTTTTAGTAGGATGGCCCCACATACCAGTATGTGACGACATATTGAGATGCGGTTAGATACATTTTCGCCTCCTCACCCACAATAAAAAAAAAAAATTATTATTATTATTATTATTATTATTATAATTTTATATTATTTTATTATTATTATTATTATTATTATAATTATTATTATTATTATTATTATTAATATTATTATTATTATTATTATTATTATTATTATTATTATTATTATTATTATTATTATTATTAATATTATTATTATTATTATTATTATTATTATTATTATTATTATTATTATTATTATTATTATTTTTATTATTATTATTATTATGGAAAAAAATGTAGAAAAATTAAACACTTTATTTTAATATGAAATTTGACATATTTAGATAAATATTATGTCGTTTACATTTACATTATTATTAGATTGATAGAAATAAAAACAAATACCTTTAAATAATTTTTTTTAAAACTAAAGAAAAATAGAGAGTAGAATTTTAAAAACTATTAAAATTATTTCAATTATTGGTATTGCTATAAATGTAACAAAAAAAATGTCGCAGCGGTGGTGGGTGTTTGTTTGTGCTGGAACACTTCCAAAAAATATTCAATCCTATCAATTTTCATCACACAAAAAGCAATGCAGTAATTTAGTTAACATTTAAAATGCTCATGAAATTTTTCCTAAGTTAAGTTTAATTTTTACTAAGTGTTCTTAACTTTAAAAGAGTAAAAAAAAACTTAAAAAAGTCCAATTTTTAAAATGACAGGGTAATTTGAACTACCAGTTATGGTAAAGTGCACTAAGAGTTTTTTAATAAAAATTTTGGAAAACTTATGGAAAGAAAGAAAATTACTCATTATCACATATATTGAAACACATATATTTTCCACATCAAAAAATTTTCTGAATTTATTTTATTTACATATACTTTGGAAGAGGTCTTTGGTATATTTAATAAAAAATTCATGTCTCTGATAATGAAATTTCATAAATTTGAGCGCACTTTTTTATTATTGTCGTTTTCGAAAGCTTTTTAATTAATCTTATAAAATCGTCGCGACCTTTTCTATGGCGGTGAAAAATCTTTTCCGTGACGGAATTCACATATACTAAGCAATTTCAAAGATATCTGATCTGATGATATTATCTAATAAATCTTAATTTTTTCCCTGGCTAACAATATTATTAATGGTCTAATAATAAATTAGTACAAAATTATGAATCTATTGCAGAAGGCTTCTAAAATAATATTTTCTTTGTTATTTTTTTTCTTTTTCTATAATATTCATCCGTTCCTATAATATTCAGTAAGTTTCAGACTTCTGTTATGAAATATAATTATCTACGTCTGCTGAATTTTATATTAATCAGAAAAATTCGAATATTTTATGTTATATTAAAAATTCACTACTTTAAAATCTGTTGCGAAGCTTTTACCAGCTTTTATAATAGTGAAAACAAAATCAAGAATAAAATAGGCCTATTATTTCTTTCTTATAAATATGAGGCTTACTATAAACGTTGCTCTTTCCATAGAGCTGATAATAACATTTTTTTTATTAAATAAATATAAAGAAATATCATCATTGCCAGTTTAGTTTACATTCAGTGTGAGTGGTTTATTATAGAAATAAAATATTTTTTTTTTCATGTTAGCAAGGTCTCGCCAATATCTTGTGTTATTACAATATCAATTATTATAGATGTAAATAACTAAAAATAAAATTTCAATATAATTTTTAATAATTGTATACTCTATTTTTTTTGTTTGTATGTCAATCGATGTATGTACATCTGTATATATTTCCTCATATAACTTTTTCAAATTCTTAAAAAAAGAAAAAACCTCGATTTTACTTCGATTTTACATCGATTTTTGATCAATTTTAGTTGTTTTCATAACCCAATAGGTACAAGAATTATTATTGTAAAAGTATATTATATGAAAAAATGTGTATATTAATATAAATTTAAAGTTATTTGCATTCCCTCTCAAAAATATACCTTTTTCTTTTTAATCAATGAAATATTTTTTAAGTAATTCTTACAATATTTTAAAAATTTAAACGACAAGCGATTTAGTTTAATAGCAGATCGATATTTATTATCAGAATATCAAACACTAATACAAAATTTTTGGAACTTCTTTAGCACTTTTAAAGGCAGACGTTTCAATTATTGTTCTAATAGCGGCACCCACTGTTACTAAATATTTGTGTTTCTAATTTAACTCTAATATTTTCAAAAGTATACGGATTAATATGTTGCCTAGTTAATTTGGTACACATCTCAGTTTTTCAGTTTATTTGAATTTCCCACAATTCTATGAGAACTTTAAAGCATATAATACCATCTGAGGTTTTTAAATCGGAATCCATTGATGTATTTCTAAGAGATTTAATTAGATGAGTTTATCAGGTGTTATATTTCTAGCAAAGAAAAACCTTTGGCTAAAGTTTGGTCACAAGTAATTGTCCGAATTGTAATAACAATATTGAACAAAATTTTCAAATATTTTTTAATAATTTCAAAATGTTACGAGAGGAATATCTGTATTCTATATTTTATATTCGAAAAATAAAATTTAAAAGTGTTACGAGAGGAATATCTGTATACATATGAATATCCATACATCAGTTACAAAAAAACTATTCATACACACAAAATTTTATAAACAACGCTCCGCTACAATTTACATCACACTTTAGAAATATTATAATAAAATTTTGTTGGCCTTCAAATATTATGTATGTGTTGGCTTATTCTTTATGAGATCTATAGAACTACATTTTAAAATTAAATTATAAGAACATTTGTTTGAGATGCATAGATAGATATATATGTAAGCATGTAACTTAACAAAATATAATCAATTTTTAGAGAAAAAAAATCAGTTCGAAGAAATTGAATTATGATAGAATGAATGAAAAAATAATATTTTTTTGTTTTGTTTTTTTAATGTTCTTTGATGGTATACCAAAAATACGATTTTGGGGTGCTTTCAAATCAATAAAATTGACTACGATTTTTTCTTCTACGTGAATACTGTATCTATATACAGTCAAAACTCGATTATCCGGTTTGCAAAAAACCATCGGCAGCACGGATAATCGAAAAGCACGGTTAATAGAATGACATGTCAAAATAAAAGTCAATATTGTAAGTTATTAAATTCATCATATTTATTTGATATATAAACAAAAATTTTCCATTTTTACCACACTTGTCTTTCAAGTTTAAACAAAAATAAAATAAAAATAGGCACTTCAACTTTAATTTTATTAAATAGGAACTTCAAATTGTGTACTTATATGTAAATAGTATATATAAATATCTACTCAAAGTAAAATAAAAAACTGGCAACGTTATGTTAATTTTAAATCTAATTAGATTATAAAAAAGTTACATATTTGTAAAATTTCAGAAAAATCTTTTAGAGTTGTTTGTCTTTTGGATTTATTATTTTTATGTTCTATTAAATTATTTTGAATTCTAATAATTTGCATTAAATCTTGAGCTGACACACTATTTATTTTATTGTTTTCTAAAAATTCAATTAGTTTTCCGCTTGCATTAATAGCCGCTTCAGAAGTTACTGTGCACTTGAAAACAGATATATTGGAATTATCACTATCGCTAATGACGTCTATTTCTGGATCTAACATACTCAAAATTTCATCATCGGTTAAAGTTGCAAATGTAGGAGCTTTGTTATCGCGCTCGACCCATTTCTTTATTGCTTCGCTGTCAAATTCTTGAGTTATACCCTCGGTATTCATTATTTCATTAATATTATTTTCTATAACAAGAGAACATTATTCAAATTTTTGTCGAATATTTTTTTAAATAATCAAATTACTTACCTAATTCATTTTCAGAAATCTCAACATTATTTTCTAACAAATTTTACCAAACATTCTTTAAAACATTTTCATCTACTTCATCCCACGTTTTTCCTGCAGCCCAAATTGCATCTTTAGTTGAAAATGATTTTTATCTTTGCAATTTAGAAATTTTTGTACGACATTTTTCTATAAATGCATTTAAAACTTCGTATAGCGCTTTAGTCCATAGGCTGAATTAAAGAAGTGCAATTTGGGGGGAAGAACTTAACTATAATATTTTCTTTTTGAAGAAGTTTTACGTTGGGATGAGCGAGGCAGTTGTCCATCAAAAATAATATTTTACAACCTATTGGGAGACGAGACTTAATGCAATGCGCACGTGTTTCAGGCATGAAATGCTTATTAATCCAATCTAAGAAAATTTCTGGAGTAACCCATGCTCTTTTATTTGACTTGTATATTAGAGTGGTAGAGTGACATTTTTAAGAGATCTTGGATTGGCGCTCTTTCCAATCACCAGTAATTGACATTTATGAGTTCCAGCAGCATTCGAACAATTGAGGACTGTAATCCTTTCTTTTGATTCTTTTTGTCCATCTGCAGAGTATTCGTCATTGAAACCAAAGTAGTTTTTGGTAGCTATGAATCCCACGCCTGTTTTTAAATTTACCCAGCCAGCCTTGTGAATAGTTACAAGATGTTCTTATGTTCAATTTCTCGTGAAAATGATTGCTCTCAACTCTGCAATAATAACATCTAAGCTCGTCAGAAAATGCTTTGACGAGCTTAAGAATGTAAGTAATCAATTCAATGTTACATTACTGTGGGTTCCGGGACATAGGAACATCACAGGAAATGAACATGCTGATGAGTTAGCAAGGAGGGCTTCCAGTCCAAATGCTTCACTGGCGGAACACTTAGAACCCCCGCTAAACAGCGTTAAGAAAGATATCTTCCTCCAGTTTTTGTTCTTAGCAAATGGAAGGTGGAATGAACTAGCCACGTGTTGTAGGGCCAGGAAAGTCTGGACATCGTATGATAAAAAAGGAACCGAAAATCTATTGAAGCTATCCCGCCGGAACATAGCCAGAACAATAGGTGTGTTCACGGGCAACTGGCCAATTGGTGAACATGCGGCCAGACTAGGTATCCCATTCAATTCATCATGTCGCAGCTGTGGTGAACAGAATGAGAAAGAATCCATTACATACTTCATCTATAAGTGCCCAGCGCTGGCGAGGGCCAAAAGAGCTATTCTGGGTATCCATTAACTCAACGATATTAGTAATCTAGCGGTTAAGCAACCTGCAGAAATGGTAAGGTTTCTTAACGCAACGAAATGGATCTAAAATTAAACTAATATAGCCCTATTATAAGCCTTGTGGTCAGGGAAGTTGTAGCAAAACGGTGCTAACGCGCTAACTGGGGTCACTGTCATGAGCGGCGGTCGCCAGCCATCAACACACCAACCATTATTATTATTATTTTCATTATTATTATTATTATTATTATTTTTATTATTCCATAGTTACTTTATGATATGACATAGTTAGCACTTGCTATGTTGGCTATTTTATATGACAGTTCTTATCCAAGTTTTCTTTAAAATTGCTTTACAATATTAGCTCTTCGCAATTGGCATCTCTTTCGAAATTCGATTGAATTCGGGGTAAGTAGATTTAGTTTATCATCTTGATCTTTTTTTTTTTGAATGAACTGAATTGAGCTAATGTTGTTTTAGGTTAATTTCTCAGAAATTGTATATGACTGCGATTCTATGCTCTACTCAGGCCAGATGAAACATCATGGATAAAATTAAAGAATATGTCAGGTGAATTTGATAAGAATGTACGCTATGAACGACAAACAAAATATTCTCAAAGATTAGTAAAAAAAAGCAATGTCTAGGTTAAACTGGTTATCATAATGTGTATAATGTTGACAAATAAATTTAAATAAATAATTAAAGTTATAAATTTATTACTTTAACAGAAATTTCTGTTTCCTTAAAAAATTCTTACGACCTGTGCAGGGAATCGGACCTACGTGGAAGCATTCCAAAAGCACCTTCGGCCTCTATCTTATTATACAGGATCCTACAAAATTTTTGATCTGAAATAAAGTTAAAAAATCAAAATAAAACTAGGTAACTTCTTTTTTTATTTATTTCTTTATAACAATTTTTCAAAATTTAAATATCATATTGATAAGAGTTACATTTGTATATTATGTGTTAAATAAATGTTTTAATACATTTTAAATTACACTGTTTTACTTTATTTTATCAGCAAAATCTTTTATAGCGATACGGAAAAGAACTATGATTATCAATAAATCTACGTTTTTCTGATATATGTGGATCTATACAGTTTAGCTGCTATAAACAGTAATGATACCACTAACAATAAAAAAGCATTATTTTAAATATAATTGTTTTTCCATAGATTTATTTTCAATAAATCTAAAACATTCTTGCACATTTGCGCATTATTGTAGAAATATTATTACTTTTTTACTATTCAATAAATCTATGTACAAGTTCCTGCAAATTCAGTATCTGGAACTTTATTATAAAAACAATTATTTTTCACACAGAAAAAATTCCTACTAATCGAACTTTTATTGTTCCAACAAAATACTGTTTAGTTTCCGTAAGCAAAAATTATAATATAAATATCAGGAAATAAACGAATTAATTTAACCTCTGTTCTGGATTTCAAACTCACTGCAGCTTCGTATTAAATAGAAATATTTAAATTAATAAATTAAGAAATAAAAGTATATTTAAATAATTGTGAATTTAGTTGTTGATTAAATTTGTAAAATATAAGTTAAGTATAAAAGAAAAAAAAAGTGTTAAAACAAAAAATATTATTTTGTTTTTTTTTATAATAAATAATATCGAATCTAAAACTGGCGCAGTCGCTAAGATACGGTAAGTACTTTCTTTTATAAAATTTAAAGAAGAAATAAATAGAAGAGAACATTTTGTGTCTCAACACATTTATAATGCATTGAACTAACAAATAGAGGAGGAATACAGTTACCATTGTCAACTCTTAGATACCCGTATGAACCGTTAGTATTTTCATAGCCTGTCACTCTGCTTATAATATTATTTTTTTTAATTTTTTAGTATTTTAAAATAATTTGGGAGAATTTTATATTTTCTAGAACTATGGGTTGTACATATATTCAAACAATATGTTTATACAATCAAAAGCAGATTCTAGCCTTCCACCAAACTATTATCAATCCAAAACTTTTCCAAATATGCTATAGTACCATTTAATCTAAGCGACAAATGTATAATAATTTATACTACCTATACATATCTATTATATATCATTTATTCATCAGTGACATATACGATATGTAAATAAACATGAGTTATATAAGTATGTATACTAATATCATATACATATTATAACTTCTTCAAGCAACCGTTATATTTTTAATTATTTAATTTTTTTTGTACTACGCATCTTCTTCAACAATTATTATAAAAAACAAATAAATAAAAAAAATGTGAAAATAGGACTTTTCGGGAATTTTGAGGGGCTGTAAGTCCGAAACCTTATATAACTAAGAAAAACCGGTAACACACATAAAAACATATTACAAGAGCTTTAATTTTTATGTTTTGCTGATGAAAAAATTTTTCAGGTTCTTAAGTTACAGATGCCTAAAAATAGCAAATTTTCATTTTTTCAGCCTTAATAGGTCTTAAAAATTTTCTAAGGGGACTTATACTAATTTTAAAAGTTCTTTCTTGTCTTAAAATTTCAGATTCCTATCTAAAGGCGTGCCGGAATTATGAAAAAAGAAATTTCATGTAAAATGCGGGTTTCACATAACGGTAAATTTAAATAATATATTACAAAATATTGCATAATTTTGATATTACTTTATTGAGATAACAAAATTTCCGGTCTTTCAGTGTTCTTAGATTGTAAAACTACTACGCAGAGCCTGAGATATATATATCTGAAAATAGGGCTGTTTTGCAATTTTGGGGGGCTGTAACATTGGAACCCTATACAATTAAAACAAACCTTTAACACAAGTAAAAATATATTACTGGAGCTTTAATTTTTATATCTTGCCGAAATAAAATGCGTACAGGTGCCTAAGTTACAGGTGTTTAAAAATAAGGAATTTTGTAGTTTTTGACCCCATACAGCTCAGAAACGGGCGGCGAAACAAAAATATTTTCTGAAATGACTCATACTTATTTTCAAAGACCTAACTTCTCTCAAAATTTCAAGTTTCTAACTTAAACCGTTTGGAAGATAGAAAGAATCAAGAATTTTGCAAAATTTGAGTTGAGCATAACATTATTGTTAAAAATAAAATTGATATTTTATGATATCTATCAGCAGTTAAAATTTGATGGCTCTATTTCAAAAAAAATTTGAGGATCTAAAAGTTAGGTGTTCGAGAGCTACCCGAAGTTTTGGTCGGATCTCAACCAAAAACAAATAGGGAACCTACAAATTGATGTATGTATATTTTGTGTTAATTTCAAGACTCTAGCTTTCTTAGTTTTTGAGTTATCTTGCTGACGGACGGACGGACAAAGCTTAATCGACTTAGAATTTTTTTCTGATCCGATCCATACCTTTGAAGGTATATCTAGCTAGCTTATTTCGAGGTGTTACAAACGAAGGAGCAATTTTAATATACCCGATTCTTATCGTACGGGTATAAAAATAAACTGTTTATGCAACAAAATATGCTTAATTTTAATAACGCTAACTTCAATATAACTTTGACTTTGAATTACTTTTATTTGTTCTTATTAATTTTGATATGTAATCAAATTTTTGATAAGTGACAATTTTTTTAAAAATATTAATGTAGCTCAATAATTAGTATTGTACAATGTAACTTAAATTTGATTTATTTAATTAATGCAATATTAATATTTTTTTGTATATAAACGAACAACTTTTTATGTAAAATTATCATTCAAATTAAACATTTGTCCTTCGAGCCTAAAAAAAAACAAGAGTTCTAAAGAACAAGTAAATTTAGAACTCAATAATTTATTGTGTAACTAGGGTATACAATACTATCTATAGAACTAGTCTCTATAGAGATATATAAATAAAAAGGTTGCGATATAGAACAAGTGTATATAGTCAAATTTCGGGTTTAGTTGCTACAAATTAACTACTTGCTGCACAATTAATTAGAAATCTATAGGATTTGCTTCTTAATCTACGGTATCTTCTCTTGTTTTCTACCACTACTACAAATAAACTATCTAAAACGTTTCAGGTGGAGTTTAATTTAGTTTCAGCTGTCATTTAAAAGAAAACATTTTAAACATGGTACAACTTATTAAGAATCAGAAGTTATTATATGTAGATGTCGATAAGATGCTAACTAATTTCAAAAAAGATTCTTTAAGTAGAAAAACAAGGAAATATGCATCAGCGAGACTTTAAAAACTAGATGAACTATGGTAAAGAGCTGTAGAAAATGATACGAACATTCAAGCATTTAATGATGATGAACACGCATATTTTAAAACGGAAAGTTTCGCTAAGATGAAAATCCTCGTGGAGCAGTTAAAAACTTAAATTAGATAAAATTCTTTTCAATGCAATAAGCAAGAAGAAACGGCAGAACCACTTAGGGAAAGAAATGATCTTGTGAGTAGGCAAATCATTTTGATTACAATATTACAATATCTACTACATTTATTCATAAAATTTAAGAACATTGAGAGACGCTTGGAATGAAATTAATGAAAACCACATTGCAACTTCCAAAAATTGAGATACTAAAATTTTCAGGATGTTACTTTAACTGGAAAGCTTTTAGAGACTCATTTACCGAATTAATAGAATAAAATAAAGATTTAGGAAAAACTCAAAAATTTCACTATTTAAAAGCAAACTTAAACAACGAACCATTTAAATTGATCAAACATTTACCAGTTACTGCTGAAAATGATGCCACAGCATGGCAACTTTTGGACCGATGTTACAATAATATAAGATTTTTAGCTGCACATCAATTAAAAAATCTGCTGAATCAACCCAACATATTGAAGGAGTTGTCTTCTAGCTATTTAAAACTTACAAATTTCAGTAGAAAATTGGGATCCACTATTAATACATTTACTTGTGAAGAAATTAGATCAAGAGTCTCATAGACTATATGAGCAATCATTAAATGCACCTCAAGATTGTAAACATTATAACAGTTTTTCGCGTTTTTGGAAAATCAATTCCAAACATTGGAATCATTAGGTAAATCTTCAACGGAGCAAAAGTTAAGAACATATTATGGAAGTTTTATTAATCATAAATGTGGTGTGTGTCATCAAGACAACAAAATTTATCTGAGCCAAAAGTTCAAGGGTTATAACAAATATGCAAGCGATTTTAAAAATATCCAGGATCTAAATAGCCTAGTAAATGTTTTTACTAAGGCCTGCAATAAGTCCTTCCAGCATTCGTATCCCATCAGTAAGCCTAGGGGAACACCTAAATCACCTTACTGGAATGATGAAATCAAAGCTCTAAGAAAAAATAGTAGGAAGGCGTTTAATAATGCCAAAAAACAAATGAGATACAGGACTGGAGCTCTTATAAAGCGGCTCTTAGTCAGTACAAAAAAGCACTTAAAAAAGCGAAAAGAGACACTTGGAGATTATTCTGTGTAGGTATAGCAAGCGCCTCCGAGGCATCTAGACTTAGGAAAATCCTATAGACAAACCCCATGATCCCCAGTCTTCTTAAAAACGAGGATGGCAACTGGGCTACCACAAGCAAGTCGTTGGAATTACTTTTTAAAACCCATTTTCCTGGGTGCACAAATAATAGCTCGGAGATGGCTTGTCTCCTGAATCCTCCCTCTACTATTTCAGCCTTCCTATAAGCTTTCCTATAAGCCTGTCATCCTTCCATCTAGAAACCTCAGAAAGATTCATCGACAGCCATATCCGCTGCAACTTAGATAAAAATCTGTTGTCAGCCTCTCAGCTCGATTGAAACATCTTTAAATATCAAAGAGTATACTCTTGCAGCATTTATAGACATTGAGGGATCGTTTAATAACGTCAATCAGGCAGCAATTTAAGACGCAATCATAAGCCTAAGAGTAGAACCGAAGCTAAGAGCACTGATAGCTAATATGCTAAATAGCAGGCTAATCATACTAGCATAGGCAACGCTTCTGCAAAAAGTTTTATGAAGAGAGGGACTCCCCTTCTTTGCAATATGGCAGTAAACAAAGTTACAATCCTGGAAGAGGCGGCATACGCAACAATCGCCTATGCGGACGATGTTGCTGTCGGTGTCAGTGGTAAGTTCTCCGCAAGTGGCTCTGCTCTTGCCTTTTGTGAAATGGCGAAATAATCAGGGATAACTCTAGACCGGAAATTAAGCTGGAAGGCTAATATCTCAGAAAGAGTAAAGAAGGCCTCTCTAGGGCTTTACTCTTGCAAAAAAGCCATTGGTAGGAAATGGGGGTTTCAGCCATACATGACTTACTGGCTATACACATCCGTAATAAATGGGTCTTATGTACGGAGTCCTAGTATGGTGGAAGGCAAACGATAAAGCGGTCAACCGCAAGGCAATCGCTTCGGTTCAAAGAACTGCCACACTATGTAGTAGTGGCTCATCATGATAAAATCAGCCCTTTGTTATTAACACCCACACAACTTTCTGTACTTGTACATACTTATCATGATCGGTATACACCTATGGAATCTACTGATCTTACATTTTACCGACATTGGAAATGGGATAATCTTTTATGTAAATTTAATTTACCACTATACGGATTGCGATCTAATGTAAGAAAATGTGAAATTCAACTACTTAATATATAAAACAATTTATCGCCGTTTTGTAAAGTAAAAAGTTATGCAATGGTAACAAAATGGATCAGAATGCTGCAAATTCATTTTGTTTAAAAAATAAAAAAACATACAATAAATCTGACAATGTAGCATATTGTAATTTTAACATTATATTTAACATCCATACTTGTTTAGAACACAGCACAGCACAGCACATTAAGATTTTTTATTTTTAAAATTTAAAGTAAATCTTTTATTTTTAAATTTGACCGCCATATCCATTATGAACTGGTCGCTCCGGTAAATTAAAAATAAATTAATCTTCTGTTGGGAGTTTTCAAATGATTATTTGTTTAAAAAAAAATAAAATAAAAATACTCTTAATAATATTAAAACGTCTGAGTGAAAAGAGCAAAGTTTATAGTAAGATAATTGATCAATATTTATAAGATATCAATATTTTACCTCATATTTATAAAAAAAACAAATAATAGCTCGATTTTATTCTTGATTTTGTTTTCACTATTATAAAAGCTGGTAAAAGTTTCGCAAAAGACTTTAAAGTAGTTTTGTTTATTTAGGTTGAAATTTTGATTTTTAAGCTGTATTTTTGATATAAAATTCGGCATATTTAGATAAAGTTTAGTTAAATAAAGTGAAAATTTTTGATATAATGTACAAAAATTAAAAACTTTATTTTAACATAAAATTCGGCATATTAAGATAAATATTATGTCATTACGAAAACACTAAGTTAATAGAAATTTATTGAAAAAAGAATAACACTAATTATTTAATAAGTGTCCAAGTGTTATATTCATTTATTTCGTATGAATTTCCACACGGAAAACATAAAGCTTCAGCTCGAGCTAAAAGGTAAAAAAAACAATCAGGGCGTCGACCGATGGCGGTGGACGAATATCGGGGCGAAAAAGAAAATAAAGAAAAATAGAGAGTAAAATTTTAAAAAAACATTAAAATTATTTCGATTATTTGGATTGTTTTAAATTTTAACAAAAAAAATGTCGTAGCGGTTGGTGGATGAAATCGAATTTCATAGCAAATGAACATCGTAACAAGATGATTTCTTCGTAAAATATTATATGGAAATAAAAAAAAAGGATAAAGAATATTTTTTGAAACTAACAAGAATGAATGCGTCTTCATTTAATTTACTATTTTCCTTATTACTTCCTCTATTAATTTTTCTTCAAATGACATATTATTATTAACACCTATCTACAAATCGAATATTAAAAAAAATGGCATTAAAAATTGTTTTTGAATTTTAATGTCATAATATAACTTTATTGATATCGCCGCTACAAAATTGTAAAATCGTCGACTGAGTGCTATTTTAATCCATACGCCATTTTTGTGTTTTTTGACTTAGGAACACCGTCTTAAGTTTTCGGCGATGATATTTCAGAATCTGCAACCCATTTTTTGCTAAGTTCTGCTGTTTTGGAGATATGCACGTGTTATTTTGACCCACCTCCGCTTTTAAAACATTTTGACCTATATCCAAAACAAGTGGCGTATGAATCAATATTTCATACAATTATTTAAAATATTTTTGGAATGCTACAATGAGCCAAGTCCATTTTCTTGGAACATGGCTCACCATTATAATTGTTTCCTGTTTCTGCTATTTTGGTACACGTACATTATAATTTGTTGTGTTACGTATATTTTACGATTGTACATGATTCATAAACATATATTTTATTGTCATTGCTAGTTTGATACACATCCATATGTAATTTTATACAGTAATGCAAGTTTGAGTGCACGTATACCATAAAAAAAAATTTTTTTTTGTGCTACATTGGTTCATGTCCCTGCACGATTAATGTAAACTAAAATTTAAAAAAAAAGATCAGTTGTAATCTGTAACTTGAATAGGAAATTGGATAAATTATGCGGACAAAATTTTAAAAATATTTTTTAAACGTATGTACTGTTTGTATTTAAGTTTATTTGTTTTAATTAAATATATAATTATTAATTAAATTCATCGAATTCATTCGAATTTAAAATATGTCATCCGCACCTCCAAGTTTGCCAAGTGAAATTATGGAGTAAGTATTTAGTCGTTAAAGTTTTTTTTTACAAATTCTAAGAATTACATGCAATTTCAGTATGCAGGACCATGTTTTTAAGGAAACGACTGATAGTATTTCCGATTTTTCTGCTGATGATGATGTCAAATATCCCAATTTTAGCCAACCGAAAAAGATAGTAGTTTAATATTAAATACAGATACAGAATTCGATCGTTGTAGCTTACCGTCAATTTCTAGTTTTTTTCAATCGAATCCTTCACCTAATCTTTCCAGAAAAAGACTAAAAAATCCAAGCTTATCGAAAAGAAATATAGGAAAAAACCTCGGCAATAATGAATATCGTATATTACAAAAAAAAAATTTAAAACTCAGAAAAAAATATCTTGCCAAGTTGTAAACACACGTGCTTTTTCTTCTGCACCAAAAATTTGACTGAAGTAGATAGAAATAATATATTTAATAGTTTCTGGAAATTAAATGATGAAGAAAAATTACAATTTTACTTTAAATTTATCAAACAACAACCTGTAAAACAACAACCATAGTTTTTGAATCTAATAAAAAAAATGCAATCATTTTTATATTATTTACAAGCAAATGAACATATTCACAGAGTATGTAGAATGTTTTTTTTAAATACACTAAATATTGACAAAAAAAGAATTTACTATGCATTTGAACATAATATAAATAAAAGTTCTGGCATTCCTTTACCTGGCAAAAGGGAAAAACACATTAAAAATGCTACAGAAACTTAGAAGCTAGATAGGATTTTTTTCAGTAAACATTTAGAACCGTTGACTGCCACTATCGTCGTTCTTCTAGTCAAAAAACACATTTGGGGACAAATTTAAATCTCACCAAAATGTATCAACTTTACGTAGAAACATGTAATAGCCCTGTAAAAAAGAGTTTTTATAGAAAGATATTTAACAATGAATATAATATATCTTTCCACAAACCAAAGAAAGATATTTGTGACAAATGTTACTTGTATGAAAGAAATGAAGGTTTGATCGAAAATGAAAAAACTAAGCAAGAATCACACAAAAAAGAAAAACTATTATGCAAGGCAGATCGAGATTTTGTTCGAACTAATATGGATCCTAAAAATGGAGTTAACTGTTATGATTTACAAAAAGTGTTTGAATTACCAAAAGATAATTCATTTATTTATTATTTTTTCTAATACACTATGCTTATTCTCAAACAATTTTTTCCCCACATACATAGGTAACGCCTCAATGTTTTATTACAAAAGGAAATTGAACGTATACAACCTAACAGCCACATTAATATTAGCTGACAAACACAAAATTACTTTGGACATTTGGACAGAAGTGGTAGATCTGGAAATGACGTAACCAGTGTGCCTTAACTCGAATTTTGAGTAAAATAATTATTATTAGTTTATTGTCAGCTTTTTATCAGTTTAGAAATAGAACATCATTTTTTTATATGGTGATGAGGCATCTGTATATAGTTTATTATCTGTGGTTAAATTGTATATCAAAGAAAAGAATGAAAAACTTTTATATTTAAAATTAAAAAAAAAACAAATTTAGTATAAAATAAAAGATGAATAAATTTCATATTCATAAATGTCGCGACTATTTGGGGCACAGCCAAATTATTTTTATTTTCTATACTAAAAAAATTGTTCTACTTGGAATGTCTAATATGTATGTATATGTAAGTATGTATAGTCTTTGCCACTAGAAAGTAAAAACCTAAAAATTTTCAAAGCGTTATCTGTGAGTGCAAAACGCTCAATTTTTCCAAAATTATTGAAGTACTTTTAAGGTGCTGAAAGTATCAAAAGTACTATTATAACATAAAAAACTATTTAAAATTTTTTAAGCAGGTTTTATGTCTTCTGCTTTTATTTAAATATTTATTTTTATAGTTTTAATAGAAACTTTAGTTATTTTGTTTTGCTTATGGTAAACTCAGTTAAAATTAAAGATAAAAGAAATTTGTTTTATAAATAAGGTAATAAAATATTTCTTCTTCTTGCGTGGCTGTGAGATACGGATGTATGTCAGGAAAATTTTCAGTAAGGTCATTATAAAAATAATGGAAGCATGGGCAAATCAATTCGAATATTCTTGAAGATCTCTTTTTTTCGCGATAGAAGTAGGCCATCTCAATTTGGGAAATTCATTGAATATTAATTAATATTTGAAAAGGCTTTTTCAAAGTTAATGTAAGTTTATAAAAAATCTTTCCAAGTTATGTTTAGTGTATTTGAGCCAGTTAACATTTTTCAACATAAATTTTATAGAATTTTCGTTCATATTTCTCCAGAAAAATATCTCTTTTAAATAGGAACAAAAAATTATGAAATCGTCGGATCGGATCAATTACATAAAATTTGTTTTTTACTCCAACCGTATGAACAAAGTTATACCAATCGTGTGTATGATGTATACGTACATGAGTATTTTTCTTTTTTCCTGTATCAGAGCGTGGTCGACATTCAATATTTTTTCAAAAACATCGCACTAAGATATGAATTTTTGTTTTGTATGGGATGGTTATCGTTATATAATATTCCGGTTTTGACGTGTTTATTAAATCTAGTGTTTTCAAATGTTTTAATAAGAATGAAGCTATTTCAATACCACCACGTTTTCTCAGAGCTTGGTGCCACATGAAGCAATGAGAATTATTCGTTTCACGTTCGAAATTATATGTCCACAATTGCCTCTTATAAAATGACACATTAGTTTGCAAAAACGGCGTAAGGACTTTAATGGAAAAAAATCAAAAAGTTCATAGTTTTTCGAACATCAAAATCTTTCACATTTTCAATTATACGTAAACGGAATGTCTGTACCTAATTCTTCTATAGAAACAAACTTTTCAAGCAATAATTATTATAATTCTCGAGCATACTTAACATTATTCAAAGGGCATCAGATTACAAAAGAAATATTTACAAAAGGCTACACAATACTAGCTTGCGATTTATCAGCAGATGGACCAACAACAGATTCTTGTCAAAACCTTTTAAATCAGGGAACTGTAAAAATTGAAGCAAAACTCAATTCTCCATTAAAATCAACTCTAACATGCATTGTGTTTGCAGAATTTGATGCTAATATAGAAATTGATAAAAATCGTAACTTATACTTTACAATCGAAATGTTTTGTTTTCAACAATAATCATTTACAAAGTAATTTAACATCTGTTTGCGGACATTATTGTTGTGTATATCTATGGATGCGAAGTTCCCGTAAAAACATAAAATATTTCCTTAATTTATTCGACACATCATCCCCACTTAAAAACGATAAAAAAATACAAAGATTACTTTGAAAAATTTTTTAAAAATGTGGGAGAAAATCTATAAGTACAAAATTCTAAAATAAAAAGAAAAAAGAGAATGGAGCAAACAATAAAGTCAGAAGTATTTGAAACATTAAAAGGTGAGCCACCGCAAAATCTATTATTAAACTATATTTATTTTTTGGATAAAAAACAAACCATCAAAATTCAAATTGGATTTAATATTGAAAATTTTGCTGCATCAATAATTTTCCAACGACAATACAAAATCATAAGCGAAATGAATTATTTGGAGTGGTATACATTTTATCACGATTTTAAAAATAGTCAACCAAAATTAAATTCAAAAGGATTTTCGCTAACATTTAATCATGCTGAACGCACTAAAAAACTTACATTGCAGCTAGATGAGTACACTTGTTTTTATCTTAATGCTAGACTTTATTTAAGCAGTGATGCATATAACAATGGAGCTGAACTAAATATACGAGAATATGTATTCAAATATTTTGAAAGATGTATTGAAAAGAATAAACTAATATTGGAAGAAGAAGATTTCTACATTCCAATGAATTTACACATAGCTCAGTGTAACTATTCCAGACTATTTTATGAAATTATTTTGTTTTTGTCAGAAAAAATATCTTGGTCAACAATAAATAAAACAAATATTTTTTAAAACCAATTATTTTCTTTTACTAAATACATATATAAATTCATATAATTTTTTACAGCACATTTTTGTAAATTTTCCGTAATGTGATGGTGAGGGCAAATGGTGGTGAAATTCCTTAGCTTCTGAAGAGATGGAATGTGCTTATCTAAATTGATAACTTATACTGAACTCGAAACAAATTTATCTAAAAATTCCTTTTTCTGGTACCCCTTTTTAGGTAAAGGAATTTAACGACATCAAATGAATTTAAATGTTCCTTTAAGATATTTTTAATTTCTAAATATTCTATAAATCCATCATCCCAGGCAAGACCATTTATTTGCATTTTATACAATTTATTTTGCTGTTTAACATCACTATTTAACTCTTCGAACGAGGGGTTTTATAAATAAACAGCATCGGTATCAAGGACCCATCAGCTATCAAAGAAAATTCTTTCAAGAAATATTGCTTATTATTTCCAACAATAAATTGTAGATCAACTACTGCCTTCTTGCTGCTGCTGCTCATTTTTTTTTTTTTACTATATTAAAATAAGCCTTTTTTAATATCTTTTTTTATATCTGATTCCACCAATCATGGTGGGGGTAGCTTAACATTGTACAGAGTAGGAAAATTTTTTAATAAAAAAAAATTAAAAAAAAAAAACGTGATAAGAATTACAAATTCTTGGTGATGAATATTTTAACTCCTCTATTTAGTCATTTTTATATTGGTGACTCCATAATAATTTAATTCTCAGACACAGTGTAGAGAATATACAGTGATTAATTAATGAAAATGCAAAAAGATAATCTGCATATTTTAGAACATTGTAATTATGTATGTTGCTTAATATTATATGCAATACATTTAATGTTGCATAAAAATTATAAATTGATTTGTGTTTCCAAATTATTTTTAATTGCAATGGAAGTACCGAACCATTTGAAGAAATATTTGGTAAATAAAATATTTTCCAATTAGAAAAAAAAATTAACATTCAATTACGAAATTGAATTTAAGGACCTTCCTAGAGGAGGAACAGGGGTCGGTGATGGTGGCGGAAAATTGTTTTGTGTAGAAAGGATGCCAAGTGAACACGACTTGGATGTGCTCACCAGACTTGTTTGCAAGGAGAAGATGCCTGCTGAGACCGACCTGAAATTAAAATAATAAAAAAAGACAAACCTGAAAAAAATATAAATAAAAAAAAGGCGACCTGATAGAAGTAATTAAAAATTTTATGAATAAAAAGAAAATATTTAATTTGTAAATTTTTTTTATTTTTTCTCTCTGGCACAACGCTTCATATAATATAAAACTTCACAAAGAACCACTTTTTGATCTCTTTTAGTATCTAGAAATCTCCATGATAGGACTTCATACGTTTTATTTTTTACTAAAACATCTACGGTCATAAATGTTTCGTTATTCCTAAATGCAATTAATTCTTGAACAATAGCCTAAATTAATATACAAAAATTTTAAAAATAACAAAATATTAGAAAATAAATAAAAAAAATTTTTAAAAAAACAGTTTTTTTGAACTAAAAAGTAGAAAATAAATTTTTAATAGCAAATTTTTCTGTAATTTTCTAAACTATATTGTTACAATCGAGATTTCTTTGAAAAAGTTTATTTCAATATGTCAAATATATATATAAATATAAGTATATATAAGTTTTAAAGTCTGTGAAATTAATATAAAAGCTGGAGGCAAAATTTAAAAATATAAGTTTATAGTTATGCGTTTGTTGCCTCCAGCTTTTATTTTAATTTCATAGACTTTAAAACTTATATATACTTATATTTATATATATATTTGACATATTGAAATAAACTTTTTCAAAGAAATCTCGATTGTAACAATATAGTTTAGAAAATTACAGAAAAATTTGCTATTAAAAATTTGAATAAAAATAATAAAGCTTGAAATAAAGCTTTTTGCCCTGTGTCGTGCCCAAGTCAGTGTTCGTATTTTACAGACTAAAAGTCCAAACAAAATACACAACTATCTTCCTATCAGCTAGAGCCAATACAGGAAGTACTGTCCAAGTCTCGTAAAAAAAAACAATTTAATTCCTTTTTTTGTTCTGATCTTGATTGTTAATCTAGATCGATTTTAGAACTGTTTTTTATTATATTATATTAATTTGACAATTGATTTTAGTAATTTGTTGTTGTATTGATTTCTAAATCTTCAATAATTAAAATTGTGAAAGTGTCAATATGGCATTTTCCAAGAATAATTTTTTTTTTTTTTAAAACGTATTTTTTTTTCTGTATATAATATAAATTAGATTTACTTAGTAATATCGTAATATGTTCTACATTTGGTTTATTTACTTTTATGCTAAAAAAAAATATTAAGTAATGTTAGGGTATTATATTACTTAAATGTATTATACAAAAAAAAATTTATTAACAAAAAAATTCGTTCACAATGTTGCGTAATTTATAAGAAAATTATTTATATTAACATGTAAATGCATATGCAAACATAAAATTAGTACAACTTATTATATTAAGTTTTTACATATGTGCATAATACGGTAAGCGTACCTTTCACTGTTTTGTTTGTATTTTTATTTTTTGCTGAATCGTAGGATTCTGAAATTTAAAAGAAATTGAAAGTTTGTTTTGGAGGTATTGAACTTCATATTAAGTATGACATAATTAAAATTATTTACGTTAGGTATTTGTATGTTAGAAAATAAAATTAAACTGAGTTATTGAATTACTGTTGAATATGGTTTAGGATTGTAATCGGAAAAAAGTATTGTAGTAATCATTACAAAATATAAGTATTAAATTGATATTTTTTTTTTCCTTGTTTAATTTTGAATTTTTACAGTTGCCCTTACAGTCTATAATTATATTATTACCTGTTATAATATAGAATATATTGAATTTTTTTATTATTAATTTATTGTGGCAAAATTTTTAAAAAATTAAGAAAACGTTGCATAGCTAAATTCAAAATTTAAATAAAAATATTGCAATTTTATAATATTCTTTATTTTCACTTAAAAAAGCGACCCTTTAAAAACTTTGATTTATATACTGCCTTGTTTTTTCTTTCTTTTATAGCATGACATTTTAATATTTCTTTTTTTCTATCTGTTATGTGTGTAAATATCAGATGTGCACATATACATAAGAAATAGCCTTTAAAAATATTTAAAAACAATCAAAGTAACATTTTTTGTTCTCTTTTTTTCTATTCGTTTTTATTTTTGTTCTAGTATTACATTTTACTTTTTTTTTGTTTTCTGTTATTTAGGTATGCTAAGTATTTCTTCTTTTTTTTTAAATGTTTAATTTATACATGCATTATATTTAAAAATTTAAATTATAACCTATAGAACATTCTGAATTTTTTTTTGTTCGTTTATATTTACCGTCCATTCATATGCATACATAAAATTTTTTTTTGTTCGTTTATGTTTGCCGTCCCTTCATATAAATATAACTGTTGCCTACATATTAAAAAATAATAAATCTATAACTACATACATAAATAGCCATATATTCATTCATATACATATGTATCTATATTATGAGCTGAACTTCTCAGTGTTGCATTATATCATACTGCGTTAGCAGATTTTTAATAGTACAGCACACATAAAAATATGCATACCAGTTTTGTACATGTTTGTACCTACATACATATGTAGTAAAAAAATTTGGTTTTAAAAGTATGTAATTGATAATACATTAAATTGCTTACTTCTAAATACTAATGTTGATGAATTAAAAAAAAAATTATTTTGCTTTTTTTAGACGATGTAGATATATATGTATGTAAACATATATTTTATGATTAATTCATAATTATTGATTGAAAAGAAAAATATTGTTGTTCTTTACTATTTTTAAAACAGACTGGGTTTTTTATTATTAATATATTCTTTTTGTTGTTAAATGTTTTTACATAATTGGAAATATATTCGTAGTTTTTATACTTCAGAAAAAGGCATTAGTGGTGCAGATCATCATTCCCTAATAGATCTTAATTTAAAGGCATCTCCCAATTTAGATATCAATGTTTCGAAAGAAAAAGTTTCGAAAGAAAAGCCCTATTTTAATTATAATTAAGAAAGGAAAAACACATATCTATATAAATATTATAAATAAACAAATTGCTTTTATAAATAAAAATGTATACAAAAAATCAATTGATTTGATGAAAAAAAACTTAAATTTAACACTTGCTTACTAAATTTTAAGTAAATGCATATTAAGTTTTACACTGTGTTCTCAAGTGCGGCACATTAATTTCTTTATACATTCATATCTTTCAAATTCATCGCTTTCAAACCAAAATATTTTCGAAGAACATATTATTACATATTTTGAAGTATGTACCTATGGATATGTACGCTACAATGCAATGGCCTACATAAAAAACAATAGTTTTTATAGAAAAAAAAAACATTTATGTATTACGTATACGTATTGGTATTGGTATTGGTGAGTTTAGTAAATTTAGATAAAATGTTTTATTATGGTTCTGTAATAATACTGTTAAAAATTCTGTTATATCTTTGAATGAAAATTTAATTTTGAAATTAAGCTAATTTCTCTAATGTTTTTCGATATTATTATTTTAAAATCATGTATTGTCATCGGGATCTGATCTAATGAAGAAAATTTTAAGGCTCTAGCTCAACGGGAAGTGTGTTTAAAATAGCTTCTAAGATTCCATCCTTTACCCAACCAAGTTAATAAAAAGCTGTTAATAATAACTTACCATTTTTAATTTAGTGATTTTATTGAAACTTGATATTTTGAAGTGAACTGAATAAAGTAAGTGTTGTATTTTGGCTTTATATAGTACTAAAAAAACTTTTGATCTTTATACCCGTACGAGAGGATCGGGTATAATAAAATTACTCCTCCGTTTGTAACACCTCGAAATAAGCGAGCTAGATATACCTTCAAAGGTATGGATCGGATCAGAAAAAAATTCTAAGACTTTTGAGCCATGTCCGTCCGTCCGTCCGTCCGTCCGTCAGCACGCTAACTCAAAAACTAAGAAAGCTAGAATCTTGAAATTTACACAAAATATTTTGGGAGTAATTTGTAGGTTCCCTATTTTTTTTGGTTGAGTTTGGACCAAGCCTTAGGGTAGCTCTCGAAAACCTAACTTTTAGATCCCCAAATTTTTTTTGCAATAGAGCTATGAAATTTTAACTACTGATAGATCTCACAAAAATATTAATTTTATTTTTAATAACTTTTTTTTGTACCCCCACCCTTTACGGAGCTACAGCTCCCCAAAAGTTCAAAAAAGCTCTATATTTAAATTGTTATAGCGCAAGTTGTATAAGGTACATCTTCATTTTGAAAACGCCAAATGATTACTACTTTCATTAGCTTTAAAAGAATATATACAATAAATATATAATTTTGGCATACGGTGTCTTATTTTACCGTTATGCAAAACTCAAATTTTGCAAAATTATTTAACCCTTCCATCTTCTAAACGGTTAAAGTTGGAAACTTGAAATTTTGACAGAAGTTAGATCATTGAAAATTAGTATGAGTCATTTCAGAAATTTTTTTTGTATCACCCCCTGTTTAGGAGCTGTAAGGGGTCAAAAACTGAAAATTTCCTATTTTTAAACACCTGTAACTTGAACACGTGTTAAAATTTTTTTGAAGTAATACATAAAAATTAAAACTCCAACATTATACTTTTATTTCTGTTAACAACTTTTTTTAATAATATAGGGTTACTTTATAATTGACGAAAGTGTTACTTGATTTTTTCAAATTTTCTAACAAATTTCTTCAACAAATTTTTTGCATTTGTTTTACTCGATAATTTGAAATTGTTGAGGATATAATGCGTAGTACAAACAAATGTAAATGAATAAACAACATAACAGTTGCTTGAAGAATTTTTATTTATATGATATTGATATATATACATACTTATATAATATCATGTTTATTTACATATCGTATATGTCACTAGTGAATGAATGATACGAGTATATATGTATATTATATAGCGCCGTATTTACATACATATATGTATTTTATTGTACTTATAAGAAATTATTCTGTCAATGGAATATTTAAATATAATATAATATAATATTTAAAATTATATTTACTATTTTGTACTAAGTAAATTTAATATACATTTACCGCTTAGTATTAAATGGTACTATAGAATATTTCAAAAAGTTTTGGATTGATAATCGTTATGTGGAAGGTTAAAATTTGCTTTTGAAGAATGTACATATAAACATATAGTTTGAATATATGTACAACCCATAGTTCTAGAAATTATAAAATTCACCCAAATTATTTTAAAATACTTAAATATTAAAAAAATAATATTGTAAACAGAGTGACAGGCTGTGAACATACTAACGGTTCGTACGGGTATCTAAGAGTTAACAAAGTCAACTGTATTCTTCCTCGTTTTTTATACAAGTTAACAAAGAATAATGACTTTTAATTGAAACAAAGCTTAAACAAAGAAATTCGAATAATTCCTAATTGTTCAAACAGATTTTTATTAACATGACCTTTTAAACCACTTGACTACGATTATTTAAAAAACATTATAAAAAGTTTGTTTACATTTCCTTATAAGAATGATGCTGTTCATTATTATGTTTATCATGTGAATGTTGTTTACATTATCTAGTTAGTCTTCTTTCTATACTATTTACAAAAGAGTTTCCGCAGGGAAAACTGCAAAAGAGCTCATTTGCATAAAACTTAACGCGCACGCGCTAACAACATTCCTTAAAAGTTCAAACACCTTTGTCGGGACCTCATTTACCTAACTATTATTATTATTATTATTATTATTATTATTATAATTATTATTATTATTATTATTACTATTATTATTATTACTATTATTATTATTATTATTATTATTATTATTATTATTATTATTATTATTATTATTATTATTATTATTATTATTATTATTATTATTATTATTATTATTATTATTATTATTATTATTATTATTATTATTATTATTATTATTATTATTATTATTATTATTATTATTATTATTATTATTATTATTATTATTATTATTATTATTATTATTATTATTATTATTATTATTATTATTATTATTATTATTATTATTATTATTATTATTATAATTATTATTATTATTACTATTATTATTATTACTATTATTATTATTATTATTATTATTATTATTATTATTATTATTATTATTATTATTATTATTATTATTATTATTATTATTATTATTATTATTATTATTATTATTATTATTATTATTATTATTATTATTATTATTATTATTATTATTATTATTATTATTATTATTATTATTATTATTATTATTATTATTATTATTATTATTATTATTATTATTATTATTATTATTGTTATTATTATTGTTATTATTGTTACTATTATTATTATTATTATTATTATTATTATTATTATTATTATTATTATTATTATTATTATTATTGTTTCTGCAGCTATTATATTTTGCTGGTTTCTCGTTCATCTAAAAATAAAAAAAAAGGAGAAACAAAGAATCAATTTCAAATTAAAATTATTTTTGTACTTATCTAAGTATCCTGGTTCCTGAGTGATGGTTGAATCCTGGTACCGATCAGCATCCAGCATCTTGCATCCAGCATCTTCATCTTTGTTTTTTTTTCTATTGATATACCTAAAAATTAAAAGTTTATGTATATTTATTTTAAAGTGTTACTGTTACTTACATTAATTGTCAAAACCAAACAAATTCGCAATATTAGATATAAATTGTCAAAATATAATTGTTTTAATTTTGGGACACAAGATGTCAGTTACATTAACTAAAATTAATTTAATTCACAATGATTTTATATTTCTTATATATTCAATGATTTTAACTCTTTATATACACTACATATGTTTTTTATATACTTTGGTTTTTTTTCATTTTTTATTATGTACTTTAAATTCAAGGTTACTGAACTTGAGTTAAACATTAGTCCTGAACCGTTTAACTCAAGTTTATATTAAGCCAAATTTTATGAATTTTAATCTATCGTTATCGTAGAGTCGTAAAAGAAAGGTTGTTAAAATAAATTAAATTGAAAATAAAACAGTGCGTTTTATTATAATAAAAAAAATAACAGTGCCTTATTAATTTTTTAAAAATAGTGAAAATTCAATTAAATTGGATTGAATTGAACATTTGAATTAAACATTTTTTTTTGTATTTGTGTTTTAAACAAACATGTTTTGGTCCTTCTAGCCGGATATTAAGCGGCAAACATATTTGATTCTATTGTATGAAGTGTAAAAGGAAAAATTAGAAAATTTGTGGTGTAAAAAAAAAAAATATACTTATATTAATAAACTATAAACCAAAAAAAAAAAAAAAAAAAATAGTGTGAAAAAAGAAATTGTATTTGGGTGACAAATTTGCAAGAACAATAACAGTGACTTTTATGAGAAAAAGTAAAATTAAAATATTATATTAAAAAAACAGTGACTGTTGAAATTCTCTAAGATAAATTATAATTAAAAAGAGTGAATTTTCAAAATTTATAAAAACGAAAAAAAAAAAAATAATAAAAACCAGTGACATTGTAAGCCCTTATATAGTGAACAAAATATTAGGGTACAGAATTCCTAACGGTGTGGCACGCGCGTGTTCGGTACGGTTTCTGGATATAAAAGAGGAATACATAAATCAAAAGTAAGTCCGTTCTAATTATTATATACTAACAAAATTCACACAATATTAAATATAAACATTTAACAACAAAAACATTTATAATAAAATTTTTATAAAAACATTCAACATTAACAACATATAAAAAAGTTTTAAAAATATTTTTGCAACATTTTTTATATACTAAAATTTTGTTAAAAAAATTTAGGATTAACTAATTTGAGTTATATAAGTTGTAAGTAGTTCTATATCGCGTTAAGATGTCAAAGGCAAAAACGAAAGCAAGAATTATCGCGCAATTGGAAACCAATTTAAAGGATATGCTAACCTTTCAAGCTGGGTTTAAAGAACCAGGGTCGAAGTTACGTGCGACTCAATTGGAAACAAGGCTGACATTAGTAGAAAACAGATTCAAGAAGTGGGAGAAATTGCACATGGCTGTTGTTGGCATGGATGACGTCGAAGAATATTTAAAGAGTGAAACATGGACAAAAATTTTAGAAGTGTATATGGATCTGCAACCTGAGTTGAAGGATGCTTATGACCAAAGAAACCCCAGATTTAAGTTCATCATTGGTTCCAAGTCAACAAGATTTTGCGCCACCATGCTTGAGTTTACCCCCGTTTGACGGCGCGTATGAAAGTTGGCCGGCCTTTAAGAATACTATAGACGCCTATTTCCTTCAACACTCGCAAATGTCGAATATATATTGAACGTGCTAAAGACCAAGGTGGAGGGATATGCAGCAACACTCATTCAACATTTGCATTTAGAAGAATCAGGGTTTAAGTCAGCCATAACTATTCTGACTGATCGTTATGAAAACAAAAGAGTGCTGGTAAACACACAGCAAAGGGTTCTACTAAGTCAACCACAAATTACAGCTGAGTCAGCAACAGCAATCAAAAACATGCTGGACACCACTATTGCAGCCTTTCATTCCTTAAAAAATTTAAATATACTCGTGGAAAGCTGGAATAGTATTTTGATTTTCTTATTGGTTCAGAAATTACCATTTCGAACTCAACAATTATGGGAGGAAAAGATTGGCAACTCTCGAACAATACCGGAATTCACAGTGTTCAAAGAATTTTTAGAAAACAGATTTCGGACTTTGGAATCTGTTCAACGTAAGCATCCAAATCACATTAAATCAAAGGACGTTAAGCAAACACCTACCAAAAATTTCCACATCGCGACAGTAACTGGAATTATTTGTACCATGTGTAAAGAGTCGCATATCTTAAGAAAATGTAAAAAATTTTTAAAACTGGCTCCTATTAAACGATTGGACTTTGTAAGATCAAAAGCGTTATGCTGGAATTGTTTAGGAGAAGGTCACAAAGTACCGCAGTGTTCCAGCAAACACAAATGCCATGAGTGCCAGAAGCCACATCACACGTTACTGCACTTAACTAGGGGAGCTGGTCACACGCAGCCATTTGGAGCGCTATATATGTCACATGTGCGAGCAAGCAATCTTATTTTGAATATCAACAGTCCTAGTTTCACACCTTCAAACAATAGTAGTTCTACGGAGTATCTCCAGTGTCCTGACAAGGATGTAAGAACTACAGCGTTCAGCAAACGCAACAAACAAGTTTTGCTCGCCACTGTTTTTGGTCAAAATAATAAATTCTTCTGGAAAGGAAATCACAGTGCGTGCGTTGCTTGACCAAGGATCTCAAGCATCTTTCATTACCGAGAAAATAGTGCAAAGAGTAAACTTAAATAAAGAAATTGTCAGTGCGACAATCCAAGGCATTGGAAAAGACAACAATCATACAATTAATAATAAAACCACTTTCACCATAAAATCACTCATTGATGAACAATTTATTAACGTGGAAGGATTTATTATGAAAAAACTAACTCAAATATTACCATCGTCAAGAATCAATTATGAGAAGTGGGAGCATATAGTGGAGTTAAAATTAGCGGGCCCTCATTTCAATCAACCTGGAGTTATTGATCTATTACTGGGAGCCGAAGTTTTCAATAAAATTATATTACCTGGTGTCAAAAGGGGCACAGAGGGTAGGTACCCCATTATCTCAAAATATAATATTTGGTTGGATTCTTAAGGGCGAAATTCAACAAGCTACAACGCAAAACATTACCATAGCCAACTACCATTTAACTCACAAGCTAGATGAACAAGTAAGAATGTTTTGGGAAATAGAAGAAATCCAGAATGTTAATACCTTAACAGAAGAAGAACTTAAATGTGAAGAGATTTACAAGAAGCAACCATTAGACTACCAATAGGAAGGTATCACGTGTCACTGCCATTACGAAAATCCACGCTCGAACGCCATTTGGGAGCGTCAAGAACCATTGCAATCCGCCGACTTCATCAACTAGAAGCTAGATTCGAGCGAGACAAGAACTTCAAAACTGAATACTGTAAAGTAATTAACGACTATCTAAAATTAGGTCACATGATACCCATCACACATTACGAAGCTATGAAAGATGATCAACTCAAACACACAACATGTTATCTGCCGCATCATGGAGTCGTAAAGGAATCCAGTACCACTACAAAACTGAGAGTGGTCTTCAATGCGTCACGATCAACAGAAAGTGGAACATGATGTTAAAGGGTCCGGTTATTCAAGACGAATTAGTGCAACTATTCATCCGATGGCGCAAACATAGAATTTCTTTCATAGCAGATATCGAAAAAATGTATCGGCAAGTCTTAGTTGACAAGAAAGATGCTAATTACCAACGCATAGTGTGGCGTGAAAACACCAACGAAAATGTGAAAGATTACAAATTGTTAACTGTCACGTTTGGAACGAAAAGTGCACCATATTTAGCGACACGAACAATGCAACAATTAGCCAGTGATGAAGCGCAAAACTTTCCGCTAGCTTCAGAAATCACTATGTCAGATTTTTATGTAGATGATCTGCTATCAGGAGCAGAAGATATAGAGTCAGCTTTACAAATTCAACAAGATATGATAAAACTTATGAATCGTGGTGGTTTTCCATTAAGAAAATGGATGTCGAATGCGAAGGAGTTAATATCAGAGATGCCGAAGATTGAACAAGAGAAAATGTTGCCGTTAGTTTCAGATCATAAAGATGAAGTACGTACTTTGGGAACTATTTGGAATCCCAAAGCAGATGTATGCTATTTTTCTGTGAATTTTTCACTGATATCACAAATTTGTTCAAAACGAACAATTTTATCACAAATCGCCAAGTTGTTTGATCCGTTAGGTTGGCTAGCTCCAATAATCATAACGGGTAAAATAATTATGCAGAAATTATGATTGGAGGGTCTTACTTGGGATGATAATGTGAGTCATGAGTTGCAACAACAATGGAACAAATATTATACTTATTTATCGAATATAACACAAATTCGAGTTCCAAGATGGCTTCACTATTCAACACAGAACTCAGGCGTTGAACTCCATGCATTTGCAGATGCTTCAAACAAAGCATACGCGGCAGTAATTTACCTATGTACTATTGACCAAAACGGCCATTTGGTGGAACGGTTCAGAATGGTTTTCCAAATCACCAGACTTTTGGCCTATACAAAAACTAACAACAACCGAAATTGAAAAAAGGAAAATTGTAATTTGCCATTCAACAAGCGCAAAGGTGGACATTTTCGAAGTCAATTTCTCATCATTACATAGATTAATAAGAGTAACTGCATATTGTCGTCGATTTTTTACCAAATTAAAATGCAAAACAAAATCCGACCACGTAGATCATCTCACAAATTCGGAAACTGAAGATGCTCTTAACATGTTAATTAGAAGAGCGCAAGCTAGAAATTTTCAAAAGGAAATAATTGCATTGAAAGGTAACCAGCCAATTGATAGTAAAGGTCGAATATCAAAACTTAATCCCTTTTTAGACAAGAATGGACTATTACATGTTGGTGGAAGGTTAAGAAATTCCAGTATGCCATTTGACCAAAAGTATCCTATTATACTATCCTATCCTATTATATATAAACACATGTTACAAAATTTTTGGATGAGGTGGCAAAAGGAATACTTAAGTCGACTACAACAACGACCTAAATGGTCAGCACAAGTAGACAATGTCAAACCAAACCAATTAGTGTTATTGAAGGAAGATAATTTGCCACCATGTCATTGGCCACCAGCCAGAATTACTCAGGTACATCCTGGTTCGGATGGGTTGGTCCGAGTCGTTACGTTGCGTACAAAACATAATATCATCAAACGTCCTATAACAAAGATTTGCTTACTACCACATGATTAACAATGCACTATGTTCATCAACCATTGTTAAGCCAATGTAGGAAAGCATCACAAACACTTACACGCTAAAATCTATCGCTCATAAACAAAAAAATTATAATTCGCTAATACTTATACGCGAAAATCGTTTAACAATCAAATATGATTTTAATATCTATTCGCTAAATTCGTTAAAATAATAAAAATAAAAATAAAAATATCGCAAAAAAAAATCGTCCGTTGAAACAAAATCAAAATTCGAAATTCGCCCGTCCAGGTAAAACAAAAAAAAAAACATCAAAATTAAAAACATTGTCACAAACTCACACTAACTATCATTTGAAATTTACATATCAACATATTCAACAAAATCACACATCAACATAATTCAAGTATTCATACATTCACACAAACTATTATTCAAAAATTCCTACGTAAGAATGCCTTATAAACTACAAAAGCATACACAAATTTTCTAAAACAAATAATATAATTCTTACACTTTCATAATTTTTCTCTTTCATGTTACTGCAATGTACGAGCACCGGAATCTGCAAATCATCTAGATACGTTGTTGCGAACTTGAGATGTCATGGTGTTTTTGAATATTTAACCTAGTATTAATCGAGCATGAATTTGAATGATACAAGTTACCTATCCACATTGCAACTCACATAATTTACCTCAATAAGTTGACATTACTTCAATATAATGCCAAGGCCGGGAGTATGTTTCTGCAGCTATTATATTTTGCTGGTTTCTCGTTCATCTAAAAATAAAAAAAAAGGAGAAACAAAGAATCAATTTCAAATTAAAATTATTTTTGTACTTATCTGAGTATCCTGGTTCCTGAGTGATGGTTTAATCCTGGTACCGATCAGCATCCAGTATCTTGCATCCAGCATCTTCATCTTTGTTTTTTTTTCTATTGATATACCTAAAAATTAAAAGTTTATGTATATTTATTTTAAAGTATTATTGATACTTACATTAATTGTCAAAACCAAACAAATTCACAATATTAGATATAAATTGTCAAAATATAATTGTTTTAATTTTGGGACACAAGATGTCAGTTACATTAACTAAAATTAATTTAATTCACAATCATTTTATATTTTTTATATATTCAATGATTTTAACTCTTTATATACACTACATATGTTTTTTTATACTTTGGTTTTTTTCCATTTTTTATTATGTACTTTAAATTCAAGGTTACTGAACTTGAGTTAAACATTAGTCCTGAACCGTTTAGCTCAAGTTTATATAAAGCCAAATTTTATGAATTTTAATCTATCGTTATCGTAGAGTCGTAAAAGAAAGGTTGTTAAAATAAATTAAATTGAAAATAAAACAGTGCGTTTTATTATAATAAAAAAAATAACAGTGCCTTATTAATTTTTTAAAAATAGTGAAAATTCAATTAAATTGGATTGAATTGAACTTTTGAATTAAACATTTTTTTTTGTATTTGGGTTTTAAACAAACAATTATTATTATTATTATTATTACTAGCAGAGTACCCGGCGTTGCCCGGAGTATTTTATTGGCTTTATGAAATAAAAATTATTAACTTTTGTTTCTGTGTTAATATAATTTAATTAACATAGTTCATGTATTACTATGCATTTACAGATGCTGGCAGTTTATATTCTACTTTTTATTAGATTTAGTTAAATTGAATAAACAGAGCTAAGAATTAGAGACAATTCTTCTACAAAAATTTTTTAAAGGAATCAATAATCTATTGAATACACAATTACGGCGAAGTGAATTTCCACAATATATTCTTTAATACCGAGACATAAAATCGCATTTCAATTATGACCATAATGTAGTACATTTTTTTTTCGTAAGTAATATCACTTCATGTTTTGGTGAATTATCCTTTTAAGCACATTTTAAAAAATTTCTTATTAAGTTCGCTCTTTCCCTCCGTCTGTTAAAACTTATATACTGTTTAATAAAGAGTAATGAAATATTAACTATGCATAGGTCTCTTAAAAGAGTAATGTTTTAGAACAACTTTTTTATGTACCCTCACAGTTGGAGATCCTACAGCACCGACAGCTCTTCAAATTTTGAAAAAACTTCTTTTTAAATGCGTACATTTTCGGCTCTGTTTAACATATTTTCAATATAAAAAATACATGATTGTTTTTTACCTTTTTAAATCAACCAGAATTTTTTTACGTTTAGTTTTTCTAATTATGTTTCCAAATTGATTGGCTAAAAATATGTGTAAAAATTGTATATGGATAAGAATGTAAGGTTTTCTGTTCTTTAAATATGTATGTACTCATTTTTGATTAAATGATGTACAGAAATGTGAATATGTTTTCTAATTTAATTGATAAAGTTTATAGTATTTTTAAATATACGGATATTATACATACTATATGCACATATTTTAATATTTTATGGGAAACATGTTATACACATGCATCTTATATAGGTAGACCACATGTAAAGACCACATGTAAGTAATGCATTTCTGAATGATGTCATGATGATTGTCTAATGTAGGAGATTGTTTCTGTTTTTAAACAACGGCCGAAAATGTTATGCTGTTAAGACTTAAACACAGTATTCTTATCTTATCTTTAATTACTGTTCTATATTAGAAATTTGCATTGAAAGGTTTTAATGGAATATTAGAAACAGTATAGATAAAAGTAAAGAGTGTTGGAAATATCTTTTTAATAATAATAACAATACACAAAATTAGGCAAAATATTATTAATAAGTGCTCGTGCGGAATGGGTTAACAAACGTTAACAAACATTTTGTCACAGGCTTAATTTAGAACCATAAATTCATCCTGCCAAATTAGACAGAAATTAGAAACTAAATTTATTTTTTGACAGTCTATCGTGTCGAAATGTGTTAATGTATCACAACAAAATTTATTGAATGTGTTTGTCTGCCAAAGTGCAATACTTGTGCAAATTTTCAATTGGTAAAATAGTTTAAGCACAACAACAAAAAATAAGAATTTCATGGCCTGAAGCCTGATGGGTTAATGTATCGTAATCAAATCAACTCAGAAAGCTTTTGTTATAAAGACCTACACTTTTGTAAATTTTCAACTCAATTGGTAAAACCGTTCAAGTGCGACAACAAAGAAATTAAACAATTTTATTGAGCCCTGGCGCCGAAACGGGTTAATGGATCGTAACCAAATCAACTCAGTGAGCTCCTGTGGTAAAGAGCTACACTTTTGTAAATTTTCAATTCAATTGGCAAAACCGTTTAAGCGCGACAACAAAGAAATTGAAAAATTTAATTGAGTCCTGGTGCCAAAGCGGGTTAATGGATCGTAACAAAATCAACTCAGTGAGCTCCTGTTGTAAAGAGCTACACTTTGATAAATTTTTAACTCAATTGGTCAAACAGTTTAAGTGCGACAACTAAGTAAATTACAAAACTTCACTGACCCCTGGTGCCGAAACGGGTTAATGGATCGTAACCAAATCAACTCAGTAAGTTGTTGTGGTAAAGAGCTACACTATTGTAAATTTTCAACTCAATTGGTCAAACCGTTTAAGCAGGACAACAGAAAAATTGAATGAAATTTGTTCGGCTCTCCTGTCCAAACGGGTTAACGGAACTTCATAAAAACTTGTCACAGGCTTATTTTCGGATCATAAAACCACCATACAAAATTAGACATAAATCGGAAACAAACATTTTTTTGGAAGGCCGCCGGGCCGAATCCGGCACCCGTCCAATGCTAGGAAGAACATTTGTACAAATTTTCAACTTAATCGATCAAATCGTTTAGGCAGGACAACGAAAAAACTAAAAAGCTTTAAATGACTCTCGGGCCGCAATGGGATACTGAACCAAAACACCATATAGCCTATAACACTTTCCGAGGTCGTAGGAACGTTCCTGCAAAATTTGGTTGCAATCGGACTGGTGGTTTTTTTGTGAAAAAGGCTCAAACAAACAAACAAACAGAATTTCTTCCTTATTTATTAGATTATTATTATTATTATTGTTATTATTATTATTATTATTATTATTATTATTATTATTATTATTATTATTATTATTATTATTATTATTATTATTATTATTATTATTATTATTATTATTATTATTATTATTATTATTATTATTATTATTATTCTTATTATTATTATTATTATTATTATTATTATTATTATTATTATTATTATTATTATTATTATTATTATTATTATTATTATGATTATTATTATTATTATTATTATTATTATTATTATTATTATTATTATTATTATTATTATTATTATTATTATTATTATTATTATTATTATTATTATTATTATTATTACTATTATTATTATTATTATTATTATTATTATTATTATGGAAAAAAATGTAGAAAAATTAAAAACTTTATTTTAATATAAAATTTGGCATATTTAGATAAATATTATGTCGTTAGGAAAACACTAAGATAGAAATAAAAACAAATACCTTTAAATAATTTTTTTTAAAACTAAAGAAAAATAGAGAGTAAAATTTTAAAAACTATTAAAATTATTTCGATTATTGGGATTGCTATAAATGTAACAAAAAAAAATGTCGTAGCGGTGGTGGGTGTTTGTTTGTGCTGGAACACTTCCAAAAAATATTCAATCCTATCAATTTTCATCGCACCAAAAGCAATGCAGTAATTTAGTTAACATTTAAAATGCTCATAAAATTTTTTCTAAGTTTAAGTTTAATTTTTATTAAGTGTTCTTAACTTTAAAAGAATAAAAAAAAACTTAAAAAAGTCTATTTTTTAAAATGACAGGGTAATTTGAACTACCAGTTATGGTAAAGTGGATTAAGAGTTATAAATTTGAGGGCACTTTTTTATTACGAAAGCTTTTTAATTAATCTTATAAAACCGTCGCGACGTTTTCTCTGGCGGTGAAATCTTTTCCGTGACGGAATTCACATATACTAAGCAATTTCAAAGATATCTGATCTGATGATATTATCTAATAAATCTTAATTTTTTCCCAGGCTAACAATATTATTAATGGTCTAATAATAAATTAGTACAAAATTATGAATCTATTGCAGAAGGCTTCTAAAATGATATTTTCTTTGTTATTTTTTTTCTTTTTCTATAATATTTATCCGTTTCTATAATATTCAGTATGTTTCAGACTTCTGTTATGAAATATAGTTATCTACGTCTGCCGAATTTTATATTAATCAGAAAAATTCGAATATTTTATGTTATATTAAAAATTCAGCTTAAAAACCAAAATTTCAACCTAAACTACTTTAAAGTCTGTTGCGAAGCTTTTACCAGCTTTTATAATAGTGAAAACAAAATCAAGAATAAAATAGGCCTATTATTCTTTTCTTATAAATATGAGGCTTACTATAAACGTTGCTCTTTCCATAGAGCTGATAATAACATTTTTTTTATTAAATAAATATAAAGAAATATCATCATTGCCAGTTTAGTTTACTTCAGTGTGAATGGTTTATTATAGAAATAAAATTTTTTTTTTACATGGTGGCAAGGACTCGCCAATATCTTGTGTTATTACAATATCAATTATTATAGATGTAAATAACTAAAAATAAAATTTCAATATAATTTTTAATAATTGTATACTCTATTTTTTTTTGTTTGTATGTCAATCGATGTATGTACATCTGTATATATTTCCTCATATAACTTTTTCGAATTCTTAAAAAAAGAAAAAACCTGGATTTTACTTCGATTTTACCTCGATTTTTTATCAATTTTAGTTGTTTTCATAACCCAACCATAGGTATAAGAATTATTATAGTAAAATATAATATATGAAAAAATGTGTATATTAATATAAATTTAAAGTTATTTGCATTCCCTCTCAAAAATATACTTTTTTCTTCTTAATCAATATTTTTTAAGTAATTCTTACAATATTTTAAAAATTCAAACGACAAGCGATTTAGTTTAATAGCAAATCGATATTTATTATCAGAATATCAAACACTAATACACTTTTAAAGCCAGACGTTTCAATTATTGTTCTAATAGCGGCACCCACTGTTACTAAATATTTGTGTTGCTAATTTAACTCTAATATTTTCAAAAGTATTCGGATTAATATGTTGTCTAGTTAATTGTGTACACATCTTAATTTTTCAGTTTATTTGAATTTCCCATAATTCTATGAGAACTTTAAAGCATATAATACCATCTGAGGTCTTTAAATCGGAATCCATTGATGTATTTCTAAGAGATTTAATTAGATGAGTTTATCATGTGTTATATTTCTAGCAAAGAAAAACCTTTGGCTAAAGTTTGGTCACAAGTAATTGTCCGAATTGTAATACCAATATTGAACAAAATTTTCAAATATTTTTTAATAATTTCAAAATGTTACGAGAGGAATATCTGTATTCTATATTTTATATTTGAAAAATAAAATTTAAAAGAGTTACGAGAGGAATATCTGTATACATATGAATATCCATACATCAGTTACAAAAAAAATATTCATACATACAAAATTTTATAAACAACGCTCCGCTACAATTTACATCACACTTTAGAAATATTATAATAAAATTTTGTTGGCCTTCAAATATTATGTATGTGTTGGCTTATTCTTTATGAGATCTATAGAACTACATTTTAAAATTATATTATAAGAACATTTGTTTGAGATGCATAGATAGATATATATGTATGCATGTAACTTAACAAAATATAATCAATTTTTAGAGAAAAAAAAATCAGTTCGAAGAAATTGAATTATGAATAGAATGAATGAAAAAATAATATTTTTTTGTTTTGTTTTTTTTATGTTCTTTGATGGTATACCAAAAATACGGTCCTCTTTTTACTAAATAACCCCAAATACGATCTTGGGGTGCTTTCAAATCAATAAAATTGACTACGATTTTTTCTTCTACGTGAATACTATAATCTATATACAGTCAAAACTCGATTATCCGGTTTGCAAAAAACCATTGGCAGCACGGATAATCGAAAAGCACGGTTAATAGAATGTCATGTCAAAATAAAAGTCAATATTGTAAGTTATTAAATTCATCATATTTATTTGATATATAAACAAAAATTTGCCATTTTTACCACACTTGTCTTTCAAGTTTAAACAAAAATAAAATAAAAATAGGAACTTCAACTTTAATTTTATTAAATAGGAACTTCAAATTGTGTACTTATATGTAAATAGTATATATAAATATCTACTCAAAGTAAAATAAAAAACTGGCAACGTTATGTTAATTTTAAATCTAATTAGATTATAAAAAAGTTACATATTTGTAAAATTTCAGAAAAATCTTTTAGAGTTGTTTGTCTTTTGGATTTATTATTTTTATGTTTTATTAAATTATTTTGAATTCTAATAATTTGCATTAAATCTTGAGCTGACACATTATTTATTTTATTGTTTTCTAAAAATTCAATTAGTTTTCCGCTTGCATTAATAGCCTCTTCAGAAGTTACTGTGCACTTAACAGATATATTGGAAGTATCACTATCGCTAATGACGTCTATTTCCGGATCTAACATATTCAAAATTTCATCATCGGTTAAAGTTGCAAATGTAGGAGCTTTGTTATCGCGCTCGACCCATTTCTTTATTGCTTCGCTGTCAAATTCTTGAGTTATACCCTCGGTATTCATTATTTCATTAATATTATTTTCTATAACAAGAGAACATTATTCAAATTTTTGTCGAATATTTTTTTAAATAATCAAATTACTTACCTAATTCATTTTCAGAAATCTCAACATCATTTTCTAACAAATTTCGCCAAACATTCTTTAAAACATTTTCACCTACTTCATCCCACGCTTTTCCTGCAGCCCAAATTGCATCTTTAATTGAAAATGAGTTTTGAAAATGATTTTTATCTTCGCAATTTAGAAATTTTTGTACGACATTTTTTCTATAAATGCATTTAAAACTTCGTATAGCGCCTTAGTCCATAGGCTGAATTAAAGAAGTGCAAGTTGGGGGGAAGAACTTAACTATAATATTTTCTTTTTGAAGAAGCTCTACGTTGTGATGAGCGGGGCAGTTGTCCATCAAAAATAATATTTTACAACCTATTGGGAGACCAGACTTAATACAATACGCACGTGTTTCAGGAATGAAATGCTTATTAAACCAATCTAAGAAAATTTCTTGAGTAACCCATGCTCTTTTATTTGACTTGTATATTACTGGTAGAGGGAAATTTTTAAGAGATCTTGGATTGGCGCTCTTTCCAATCACCAGTAATTGACATTTATGAGTTCCAGCAGTATTCGAACAATTGAGGACTGTAATCCTCTCTTTTGATTCCTTTTGTCCATCTGCAGAGTATTCGTCATTGAAACCAAAGTAGTTTTTGGTAAACATTTCCAGAACCAACCTGTTTCATCTCCATTATATATTTGTTCTTTGGAAAGTTCTTCTGTTTCAATAAATTGCTGCAACTCATAAACAAACAATGTAGCTGATATATGATATTCTCTCCGGTTAATTTTAAGCTATGAATCATAAGCTATGCATATGAATGAATATGATGGTCTTATGTTCAATTTCTCGTGAAAATGATTGCTCTCAACTCTGCAATAATAACATCTAAGCTCGTCAGAAAATGCTTTGACGAGCTTAAGAATGTAAGTAATCAATTCAATGTTACATTACTGTGGGTTCCGGGACATAGGAACATCACAGGAAATGAACATGCTGATGAGTTAAAAAGAAGGGCTTCCAGCCTAAATGCTTCACTGGCGGAACACACTGAGTCCCCGCTAAACAGCGTTAAGAGAGATATCTTCCTCCACTTTTTGTTTTTAGCAAATAGAAGGTGGAATGAACTAGCCACATGTTGTACGGCCAGGAAAGTCTGGACATCGTATGATAAAAAAAGAACCGAAAATCTATTGAAGCTATCCCACCGGAACATAGCCAGAACAATAGGTGTGTTCACGGGCAACTGGCCAATTGGTGAACATGCGACCAGACTAGGTATCCCTTTCAATTCATCATGTCGCAGCTGTGGTGAACAGCATGAGAAAGAATCCATTACATACTTCACCTATAAGTGCCCAGCGCTGGCGAGGGCCAAAAGAGCTATTCTGGGTATCCATCAACTCAACGATATTAGTGATCTAGCGGTTAAGCAACCTGCAGAAATTGTAAGGTTTCTTAACGCAACGAAATGGATCTAAAATTAAACTAATATAGCCCTATTATAAGCCTTGTGGTCAGGGAAGTTGTAGCAAAACGCTGCTAACGCGCTAATTGGGGTCACTGTCATGAGCGGCGGTGGCCAGCCACCAACACACCAACCATTATTATTATTATTATGGAAAAAAATGTAGAAAAATTAAAAACTTTATTTTAATATAAAATTTGGCATATTTAGATAAATATTATGTCATTACGAAAACACTAAGATTGATAGAAATAAAAACAAATACCTTTAAATAATTTTTTTTAAAACTAAAGAAAAATAGAGAGTAAAATTTTAAAAACTATTCAAATTATTTCGATTATTGGGATTGCTATAAATGTAACAAAAAAAAATGTCGCAGCGGTGGTGGTTGTTTGTAATAGATTAGGTTGTAGTATAAATTAGTACAAAATTATGTATCTATTGCAGAAGACTTCTAAAATGATATTTTCTCTGTTATTTTTTTTCTTTTTCTGTAATATTCAGTAAGTTTCAGACTTCTGTTATGAAATATAATTATCTACGTCTGCCGAATTTTATATTAATCAGAAAAATTCGAATATTTTATGTTATATTAAAAATTCAGCTTAAAAACCAAATTTCAACTTAAACTACTTTAAAGTCTGTTGCGAAGCTTTTACCAGCTTTTATAATAGTGAAAACAAAATCAAGAATAAAATAGGCCTATTATTTTTTTATTATAAATATGAGGCTTACTATAAACGTTGCTCTTTCAATAGAGCTGATAATAACATTTTTTTTATTAAATAAATATAAAGAAATATCATCATTGCCAGTTTAGTTTACATTCAGTGTAAGTGGTTTATTATAGAAATAAAATATTTTTTTTTACATGTTGGCAAGGACTCGCCAATATCTTGTGTTATTACAATATCAATTATTATAGATGTAAATAACTAAAAATAAAATTTCAATATAATTTTTAATAATTGTATACTCTATTTTTTTTTGTTTGTATGTCAATCGATGTATATACAGCTGTATATATTTCCTCATATAACTTTTTCGAAATCTTAAAAAAAGAAAAAACCTGGATTTTACTTCGATTTTACTTCGATTTTTTATCAATTTTAGTTGTTTTCATAACCCAACCATAGCTACAAGAATTATTATTGTAAAAGTATAATATATGAAAAAATGTGTATATTAATATAAATTTAAAGTTATTTGCATTCCCTCTCAAAAATATACTTTTTTCTTTTTAATCAATATTTTTTAAGTAATTCTTACAATATTTTAAAAATTCAAACGACAAGCGATTTAGTTTAATAGCAGATCGATATTTATTATCAGAATATCAAACACTAATACAAAATTTTTGTAACTTCTTTAGTAACACTTTTAAAGCCAGACGTTTCAATTATTGTTCTAATAGCGGCACCCACTGTTACTAAATATTTGTGTTGCTAATTTAACTCTAATATTTTCAAAAGTATTCGGATTAATATGTTGTCTAGTTAATTTGGTACACATCTCAGTTTTTCAGTTTATTTGAATTTCCCATAATTCTATGAGAACTTTAAAGCATATAATACCATCTGAGGTTTTTAAATCGGAATCCATTGATGTATTTCTAAGAGATTTAATTAGATGGGTTTATCAGGTGTTATAATTCTAGCAAAAAAAAATTTTGGCTACAGTTTGGTCACAAGTAATTGTCCGAATTGTAATACCAATATTGAACAAAATTTTCAAATATTTTTTAATAATTTCAAAATGTTACGAGAGGAATATCTGTATTCTATATTTTATATTTGAAAAATAAAATTTAAAAGAGTTACGAGAGGAATATCTGTATACATATGAATATCCATACATCAGTTATAAAAAAACTATTCATACATACAAAATTTTATAAACAACGCTCCGCTACAATTTACATCACACTTAGAAATATTATAATAAAATTTTGTTGGCCTTCAAATATTATGTATGTGTTGGCTTATTCTTTATGAGATCTATAGAATTACATTTTGAAATTAAATTATAAGAACATTTGTTTGAGATGCATAGATAGATATATATGTAAGCATGTAACTTAACAAAATATAATGAATTTTTAGAGAAAAAAAAATCAGTTCGAAGAAATTGAATTATGAATAGAATGAATGAAAAAATAATATTTTTTTGTTTTGTTTTTTTTATGTTCTTTGATGGTATACCAAAAATACGGTCCTCTGTTTACGAAATAACCCCAAATACGATCTTGGGGTGCTTTGAAATCAATAAAATTGACTACGATTTTTTCTCCTACGTGAATACTATATCTATATACAGTCAAAACTCGATTATCCGGTTTGAAAAAAACCATCGGCAGCACGGATAATCGAAAAGCACGGTTAATAGAATGTCATGGCAAAATAAAAGTCAATATTGTAAGTTATTAAATTCATCATATTTATTTGATATATAAATAAAAATTTGCCATTTTTACCACACTTGTCTTTCAAATTTAAACAAAAATAAAATAAAAATAGGAACTTCAACTTTAATTTTATTAAATAGGAACTTCAAATTATGTACTTATATGTAAATAGTATATATAAATATCTACTCAAAGTAAAATAAAAAACTGGCAACGTTATGTTAATTTTAAATCTAATTAGATTATAAAAAAGTTACATATTTGTAAAATTTCAGAAAAATCTTTTAGAGTTGTTTGTCTTTTGGATTTATTATTTTTATGTTTTATTAAATTATTTTGAATTCTAATAATTTGCATTAAATCTTGAGCTGACACATTATTTATTTTATTGTTTTCTAAAAATTCAATTAGTTTTCCGCTTGCATTAATAGCCTCTTCAGAAGTTACTGTGCACTTAACAGATATATTGGAAGTATCACTATCGCTAATGACGTCTATTTCCGGATCTAACATATTCAAAATTTCATCATCGGTTAAAGTTGCAAATGTAGGAGCTTTGTTATCGCGCTCGACCCATTTCTTTATTGCTTCGCTGTCAAATTCTTGAGTTATACCCTCGGTATTCATTATTTATCAATATTATTTTCTATAACAAGAGAACATTATTCAAATTTTTGTCGAATATTTTTTTAAATAATCAAATTACTTACCTAATTCATTTTCAGAAATCTAAACATCATTTTCTAACAAATTTCGCCAAACATTCTTTAAAACATTTTCACCTAGTTCATCCCACGCTTTTCCTGCAGCCTAAATTGCATATTTAATTGAAAATGAGTTTGAAAATGATTTTTATCCTCGCAATTTAGAAATTTTTGTACGACATTTTTTCTATAAATGCATTTAAAACTTCGTATAGCGCCTTAGTCCATAGGCTGAATTAAAGAAGTGCAATTTGGGGGGAAGAACTTAACTATAATATTTTCTTTTTGCAGAAGCTCTACGTTGTGATGAGCGAGGCAGTTGTCCATCAAAAATAATATTTTACAACCTATTGGGAGACCAGACTTAACACAATGCGCACGTGTTTCAGGAATGAAATGCTTATTAAATCAATCTAAGAAAATTTCTTGAGTAACCCATGCTCTTTTATTTGACTTGTATATTACTGGTAGAGTAAAATTTTTAAGAGATCTTGGATTGGCGCTCTTTCCAATCACCAGTAATTGACATTTATGAGTTCCAGCAGTATTCGAACAATTGAGGACTGTAATCCTTTCTTTTGATTCCTTTTGTCCATCTGCAGAGTATTCGTCATTGAAACCAAAGTAGTTTTTGGTAAACATTTCCAGAACCAACCTGTTTCATCTCCATTATATATTTGTTCTTTGGAAAGTTCTTCTGTTTCAATAAATTGCTGCAACTCATAAACAAACAATGTAGCTGATATATGATATTCTCTCCGGCTAATTTTAAGCTATGAATCCCACGCCTGTTTTTAAATTTACCCAGCCAGCCTTGTGAATAGTTACAAGATGTTCTTATGTTCAATTTCTCGTGAAAATGATTGCTCTCAACTCTGCAATAATAACATCTAAGCTCGTCAGAAAATGCTTTGACGAGCTTAAGAATGTAAGTAATCAATTCAATGTTACATTACTGTGGGTTCCGGGACATAGGAACATCACAGGAAATGAACATGCTGATGAGTTAGCAAGGAGGGGTTCCAGCCTAAATGCTTCACTGGCGGAATACGTAGAGCCCCCGCTGAACAGCGTTAAGAGAGATATCTTCCTCCACTTTTTGTTCTTAGCAAATAGAAGGTGGAATGAACTAGCCACATGTTGTACGGCCAGGAAAGTCTGGACATCGTATGATAAAAAAAGAACCGAAAATCTATTGAAGCTATCCCACCGGGACATAGCCAGAACAATAGGTGTGTTCACGGGCAACTGGCCAATTGGTGAACATGCGGCCAGACTAGATATCCCATTCAATTCATCATGTCGCAGCTGTGGTGAACAGAATGAGAAAGAATCCATTACATACTTCACCTATAAGTGCCCAGCGCTGGCGAGGGCCAAAAGAGATATTCTGGGTATCCATCAACTCAACGATATTAGTGATCTAGCGGTTAAGCAACCTGCAGAAATGGTAAGGTTTCTTAACGCAACGAAATGGATCTAAAATTAAACTAATATAGCCCTATTATAAGCCTTGTGGACAGAGAAGTTGTAGCAAAACGCTGCTAACGCGCTAATTGGCGTCACTGTCATGAGCGGCGGTGGCCAGCCACCAACACACCAATCATTATTATTATTATTATTATTATTATTATTATGAAAAAAATGTAGAAAAATTAAAAACTTTATTTTAATATAAAATTTGGCATATTTAGATAAATATTATGTCGTTCGGAAAACACTAAGATAGAAATAAAAACAAATACCTTTAAATAATTTTTTTTAAAGCAAAGGAAAAATAGAGAGTAAAATTTTAAAAACTATTAAAATTATTTCTATTATTGGGATTGCTATAAATGTAACAAAAAAAAATGTCGCAGCGGTGGTGGGTGTTTGTTTGTGCTGGAACACTTCCAAAAAATATTCAATCCTATCAATTTTCATCGCACAAAAAGCAATGCAGTAATTTAGTTAACATTTAAAATGCTCATGAAATTTTTTCTAAGTTTAAGTTTAATTTTTACTAAGTGTTCTTAACTTTAAAAGAATAAAAAAAGACTTAAAAAAGTCTATTTTTTAAAATGACAGGATAATTTGAACTACCAGTTATGGTAAAGTGGACTAAGAGTTTTTTAATAAAAATTTTGGAAAACTTATGGAAAGAAAGAAAATTACTCATTATCACACATATTGAAACACACATATTTTCTACATCAAAAAATTTGCTGAATTTATTTTATTTAAATATACTTTGGAAGAGGTCTTTGGTATATTAAATACAAAATTCATGTCTCTGATAATGAAATTTCATAAATTTGAGGGCACTTTTTATTACGGTCGTTTTCGAAAGCTTTTTAATTAATCTTATAAAACCGTCGCGACGTTTTCTCTAGCGGTGAAATCTTTTCCGTGACGGAATTCACATATACTAAGCAATTTCATAGATATCTGATCTAATGATATTATCTAATAAATCTTAATTTTTTCCCTGGCTAACAATATTATTAATGGTCTAATAATAAATTAGTACAAAATTATGAATCTATTGCAGAAGGCTTCTAAAATGATTTTTTTTTCTGTTATGTTTTTTCTTTTTCTATAATATTCAGTAAGTTTCAGACTTCTGTTATGAAATATAATTATCTACGTCTGCCGAATTTTATATTAATCAGAAAAATTCGAATATTTTATGTTATATTAAAAATTCAGCTTAAAAACCAAATTTCAACCTAAACTACTTTAAAGTCTGTTGCGAAGCTTTTACCAGCTTTTATAATAGTGAAAACAAAATCAAGAATAAAATAGGCCTATTATTTTTTTCTTATAAATATGAGGCTTACTATAAACGTTGCTCTATCAATAGAGCTGATAATAACATTTATTTTATTAAATAAATATAAAGAAATATCATCATTGCCAGTTTAGTTTACATTCAGTGTGAGTGGTTTATTATAGAAATAAAATATTTTTTTTACATGTTGGCAAGGTCTTGCCAATATCTTGTGTTATTACAATATCAATTATTATAGATGTAAATAACTAAAAATAAAATTTCAATATAATTTTTAATAATTGTATACTCTATTTTTATTTTGTTTGTATGTCAATCGATGTATATACATCTGTATATATTTCCTCATATAACTTTTTCGAATTCTTAAAAATAGAAAAAACCTGGATTTTACTTCGATTTTACCTCGATTTTTTATCAATTTTAGTTGTTTTCATAACCCAACCATAGCTACAAGAATTATTATTGTAAAAGTATAATATATGAAAAAATGTGTATATTAATATAAATTTAAAGTTATTTGCATTCCCTCTCAAAAATATACTTTTTTCTTTTTAATCAATATTTTTTAAGTAATTCTTACAATATTTTAAAAATTCAAACGACAAGCGATTTAGTTTAATAGCAGATCGATATTTATTATCAGAATATCAAACACTAATACAAAATTTTTGGAACTTCTTTAGTAACACTTTTAAAGCCAGACGTTTCAATTATTGTTCTAATAGCGGCACCCACTGTTACTAAATATTTGTGTTGCTAATTTAACTCTAATATTTTCAAAAGTATTCGGATTAATATGTTGTCTAGTTAATTTGGTACACATCTCAGTTTTTCAGTTTATTTGAATTTCCCATAATTCTATGAGAACTTTAGAGCATATAATACCATCTGAGGTTTTTAAATCGGAATCCATTGATGTATTTCTAAGAGATTTAATTAGATGGGTTTATCAGGTGTTATATTTCTAGCAAAAAAAAATTTTGGCTAAAGTTTGGTCACAAGTAATTGTCCGAATTGTAATACCAATATTGAACAAAATTTTCAAATATTTTTTAATAATTTCAAAATGTTACGAGAGGAATATCTGTATTCTATATTTTATATTCGAAAAATAAAATTTAAAAGAGTTACGAGAGGAATATCTGTATACCTATGAATATCCATACATCAGTTACAAAAAAACTATTCATACATACAAAATTTTATAAACAACGCTCCGCTACAATTTACATCACACTTAGAAATATTATAATAAAATTTTGTTGGCCTTCAAATATTATGTATGTGTTGGCTTATTCTTTATGAGATCTATAGAATTACATTTTGAAATTAAATTATAAGAACATTTGTTTGAGATGCATAGATAGATATATATGTAAGCATGTAACTTAACAAAATATAATGAATTTTTAGAGAAAAAAAAATCAGTTCGAAGAAATTGAATTATGAATAGAATGAATGAAAAAATAATATTTTTTTGTTTTGTTTTTTTTATGTTCTTTGATGGTATACCAAAAATACGGTCCTCTTTTTACGAAATAACCCCAAATACGATCTTGGGGTGCTTTGAAATCAATAAAATTGACTACGATTTTTTCTCCTACGTGAATACTATATCTATATACAGTCAAAACTCGATTATCCGGTTTGAAAAAAACCATCGGCAGCACGGATAATCGAAAAGCACGGTTAATAGAACGTCATGCCAAAATAAAAGTCAATATTGTAAGTTATTAAATTCATCATATTTATTTGATATATAAACAAAAATTTTCCATTTTTACCACACTTGTCTTTCAAATTTAAACAAAAATAAAATAAAAATAGGAACTTCAACTTTAATTTTATTAAATAGAAACTTCAAATTATGTACTTATATGTAAATAGTATATATAAATATCTACTCAAAGTAAAATAAAAAACTGGCAACGTTATGTTAATTTTAAATCTAATTAGATTATAAAAAAGTTACATATTTGTAAAATTTCAGAAAAATCTTTTAGAGTTGTTTGTCTTTTGGATTTATTATTTTTATGTTTTATTAAATTATTTTGAATTCTAATAATTTGCATTAAATCTTGAGCTGACACATTATTTATTTTATTGTTTTCTAAAAATTCAATTAGTTTTCCGCTTGCATTAATAGCCTCTTCAGAAGTTACTGTGCACTTAACAGATATATTGGAAGTATCACTATCGCTAATGACGTCTATTTCCGGATCTAACATATTCAAAATTTCATCATCGGTTAAAGTTGCAAATGTAGGAGCTTTGTTATCGCGCTCGACCCATTTCTTTATTGCTTCGCTGTCAAATTCTTGAGTTATACCCTCGGTATTCATTATTTCATTAATATTATTTTCTATAACAAGAGAACATTATTCAAATTTTTGTCGAATATTTTTTTAAATAATCAAATTACTTACCTAATTCATTTTCAGAAATCTCAACATCATTTTCTAACAAATTTCGCCAAACATTCTTTAAAACATTTTCACCTAGTTCATCCCACGCTTTTCCTGCAGCCCAAATTGCATATTTAATTGAAAATGAGTTTTAAAAATGATTTTTATCTTCGCAATTTAGAAATTTTTGTACGACATTTTTTCTATAAATGCATTTAAAACTTCGTATAGCGCCTTAGTCCATAGGCTGAATTAAAGAAGTGCAAGTTGGGGGGAAGAACTTAACTATAATATCTTTTTTTTGCAGAAGCTCTACATTTGGATGAGCGGGGCAGTTGTCCATCAAAAATAATATTTTACAACCTATTGGGAGACCAGACTTAATACAATGCGCACGTGTTTCAGGAATGAAATGCTTATTAAACCAATCTAAGAAAATTTCTTGAGTAACCCATGCTCTTTTATTTGACTTGTATATTACTGGTAGAGTAAAATTTTTAAGAGATCTTGGATTGGCGCTCTTTCCAATCACCAGTAATTGACATTTATGAATTCCAGCAGCATTCGAACAATTGAGGACTGTAATCCTTTCTTTTGATTCCTTTTGTCCATCTGCAGAGTATTCGTCATTGAAACCAAAGTAGTTTTTGGTAAACATTTCCAGAACCAACCTGTTTCATCTCCATTATATATTTGTTCTTTGGAAAGTTCTTCTGTTTCAATAAATTGCTGCAACTCATAAACAAACAATGTAGCTGATATATGATATTCTCTCCGGCTAATTTTAAGCTATGAATCCCACGCCTGTTTTTAAATTTACCCAGCCAGCCTTGTGAATAGTTACAAGATGTTCTTATGTTCAATTTCTCGTGAAAATGATTGCTCTCAACTCTGCAATAATAACATCTAAGCTCGTCAGAAAATGCTTTGACGAGCTTAAGAATGTAAGTAATCAATTCAATGTTACATTACTGTGGGTTCCGGGACATAGGAACATCACAGGAAATGAACATGCTGATGAGTTATGGAACACGTAGAGCCCCCGCTAAACAGCGTTAAGAGAGATATCTTCCTCCACTTTTTGTTCTTAGCAAATAGAAGGTGGAATGAACTAGCCACATGTTGTACGGCCAGGAAAGTCTGGACATCGTATGATAAAAAAAGAACCGAAAATCTATTGAAGCTATCCCACTGGAACATAGCCAGAACAATAGGTGTGTTCACGGGCAACTGGCCAATTGGTGAACATGCGGCCAGACTAGATATCCCATTCAATTCATCATGTCGCAGCTGTGGTGAACAGAATGAGAAAGAATCCATTACATACTTCACCTATAAGTGCCCAGCGCTGGCGAGGGCCAAAAGAGCTATTCTGGGTATCCATCAACTCAACGATATTAGTGATCTAACGGCTAAGCAACCTGCAGAAATGGTAAGGTTTCTTAACGCAACGAAATGGATCTAAAATTAAACTAATATAGCCCTATTATAAGCCTTGTGGTCAGGGAAGTTGTAGCAAAACGATACTAACTCGCTAATTGGAGTCACTGTCATTAGCGGCGGTGGCCAGCCATCCGTGTGTTGACCATTATTATTATTATTATTTTTATTATTATTATTATTATTGTTTTTATTATTCCATAGTTACTTTATGATATGAAATAGTTAGCACTTGCTATGTTGGCTATTTTATATGACAGTTCTTATCCAAGTTTTCTTTAAAATTGATTTACAATATTAGCTCTTCGCAATTGGCATATCTTTGGAAATTCGATTGAATTCGGGGTAAGTAGATTTAGTTTATCATCTTGATCTTTTTTTTTTTTGAGTGAGCTGAGTTGACTTAGGTTAATTTCTCAGAAATTGTATATGACTGCGATTCTATGCTCTACTCAGGCCAGATGAAATATAATGGATAAATTTAAACAATATGTCAGGTGAATTTGATAAGAATGTACTCTATGAACGACAAACAAAATATTCTCAAAGATTAGTAAAAAAAAGCAATGTCTAGGTTAAACTGGTTATCATAATGTGTATAATGTTGATAAATAAGTTTAAATAAATAATTAAAGTTATAAATTTATTACTTTAACAGAAATTTCTGTTTCCTTAAAAAACTCTTACGACCTGTGCAGGGAATCGGACCTACATGGAAGCATTCCAAAAGCACCTTCGGCCTTTATATCTGTATCTTATTAAACAGGATTCTATAAAATTTTTGATCTGAAATAAAGTTAAAAAATCAAAATAAAACTAGGTAATTTTTTTTTTATTTATTTATTTATAACAATTTTTCAAAATTTAAATATCATATTGATAAGAGTTACATTTGTATATTATGTGTTAAATAAATGTTTTAATACATTTTAAATTACACTGTTTTACTTTATTTTATCAGCAAAACCTTTTATAGCGATACGGAAAAGAACTATGATTATCAATAAATCTACGTTTTTCTGATATATGTAGATCTATACAGTTTAGCTGCTATAAACAGTAATGATACCACTAACAATAAAAAAGCATTATTTTAAATATAATTGTTTTTCCATAGATTTATGTTTGATTTATGTTTATGTTAATTATGTTAATTCAATAGATTTATGTTTCAATAAATCTAAAACATTCTTGCCAATTCAACATTTGCGCATTATTGTAGAAATATTATTACTTTTTTACTATTCAATAAATCTATGTACAAGTTCCTGCGTGGGCGTACGCAGGGGAGGTTACTGAGGGTTTAACCCCCCCCCCCCCATGATTCCAACAACAATATAAAAAACTATAATTAATAAATATATAAACTTAAAACAATTTAAGAAATATTCCGAATGCCGATATATATATATATATATATATATATATAAAAATAAAATAGTAATAATGTACTTTCTATTACTAATAATAATAATTGCAGGACCCAGCAGTCGCGTTTTTAAATTTTCAAACGTGTATTTTTTTAAAAAAAATTCACACGAGTAGTGTTGCTTTGTTCAATTTACTTTGTTTTTTGTTTTCTCTTGAACTTGAAAGTCTAATTTTTGTTCTTACTGTTCATTTTAAAATTTGTTTTCTGTTGAGGAAGTCTAATTTCTGTTTAATGTTAATTTTAAAATTTGTTAATTCTAAATAATATTTTGTGAAGATGAATAACGAGAAAAGAAAATTAAAAAATTCTACTTTAACAAATTATTTTGTTAAAAAATCTAAAACAAGTGATTTAGAAAGAACAGCTGATCAGGTTGCTCCTCAGGTTGCTCCTGTTCCTAGTGAAAATGATAGTGCTGCAGCTTCGGTAAGTGGATGTGAATGTGAGTCTCCATCAGGATCAGATTCAAATGCAATTATTAATGATATTAGTAATTTTATTGGAAAAGACCAATACGACGATGAAAAAAGATTATTTTTGTTGAAAAACGTTTGGTATCCTGACAAAAAATTTGTATTCCAAGTTAGTGGAAAACGTAATTTAAAGTTTCAATACAGCTGGTTTAGCAGGTGGAAATGGTTAGTATACTCAAAACCTTTGGATGGTGCTTTCTGTAAGTATTGTGTATTATTTTCTGCGAATTATGGTGGTGTCGGACATCAACCGCTAGGAAAACTTGCCAAAACTGATTTCTCAAACTGGAAAGATGCTATAGAAAATTTCAACAAACATCAAGAAACTGAGTACCATAAAACAGCCGTTCTTCACGCACAAAATCGTAAAGCAATTTCCGAGCATAGAATGGAACCTGTAGTGTTGGCATTGGACTCCGGTCTAAAAAAACAAATAATAGAAAATCGGAGTAGATTAACTCCAATAATAGAAACTATACTTTTTTGTGCTCGTCAAGGTTTGCCTTTAAGAGGACATAGAGACTCTGGCACTTTAACACTTGATAATCCTTAAAGATAAAAAGATAAAAGATAAAACTTTGCAATATATTTTTATGTTTCAGAAACCGATCGTGAATTTGCATCTTTGTAGAATCCACAAAAGGAATGAAGATGGCAATACGATAATACTCTTCAGGATTTTGTGTCTTTTGCCAAATGAACAAAAGTTTTCATCAGAGCACGAAAATTCTGCAAAAATCCTTTTAGAAAAATATAATAGTATTACAAACTGTAGCATACTTGAGGGCATTGGTGAGCTGAAGCTATGGTGGCGCCATATTTTAAATTCTTCGAATACACCAAAAAATGCTCATAATGCATTTTTAGCATGCGACGATTCAATTTTCCCAATTGTTCGAAAATTACTTAAAATATTTGCTACACTACCAGTTACAACATCAAGCAGTGAACGATCTTTTTCAACATTGAGACGACTTAAAACGTATTTACGCAACACAATGAGTGAAGATAGGTTAAATGGATTAGCGTTACTTAATATTCATCGTAATGTCGCGATTTCTACAGATGCAGTTCTAGATGAACTAGCAAAAAGTTCACGTAAATTAGAAATTCGCTTGGAGTAGGTAATTATGGATAGAAAAATCTTTGAACTTCAGTCTTAATTTATATCGCTTTTTATTTTTTTCAGAAAATAGTCCTTTTGCTGAATATGCAATTTTTATTCTATTTTATAAGAAAACAATACATAATTTTTAATATATGTATTAAGTTTTCTTATACAAAGATATTCATCATATGTATAATTTTCTATTAATTTTTCTTGCTTAATTTTTTATTAATTTTTCTTATATAATTTTTAATATATAAATTTTTCTTATATAACTTTTATTAATTTTTCTTGCTTAATTTGTTATTAATTTTTCTTATATAATTTTTAATATATAAATTTTTCTTATATAATTTTTAATATGTATATATTATATTACTTTTTTTCTAATAAAACTTTTATATTAATTTTTCTTATAATGTATAATTATTATTCATATTTCTTAATAAATTTTTATTTAGTTTTTTTTACAATTTTCTATTAAAAAGTTGAGAGAAAAATATACCTATAGGTAATTGTTTTTATATTGAAATAAAGTGAAATATAATTTGAAAATAATTTGGTAAATAGTGCTACCTATTACGTGAAAAAATAAAAATACGTGTACAAAATATGTTTTCTGAACATCATTTTTAACTTCTGTTCTGGATTTCAAACTCACTGAAGCTTCGTATTAAATAAAAATATTTAAATTAATAAATTAAGAAATAAAAGTATATTTAAATAATTGTAAATTTAGTTGTTGATTAAATTTGTAAAATATAAGTTAAGTATAAAAGAAAAAAAAAGTGTTAAAATAAAAAATATTATTTTGTTTTTTTGTATAATAAATAATATTGAATCTAAAACTGGCGCAGGCGCTAGGATACGGTAAGTACTTTCTTTTATAAAATTTAAAGAAGAAATAAATAGAAGAGAACATTTTTTGTCTCAACAATAATGCATTGAACTAACAAATAGAGGAGGAATACAGTTACCATTGTCAACTCTTAGATACCCGTATGAACCGTTAGTATTTCCATAGCCTGTCACTCTGCTTATAATATTATTCTTTTTTTATTTTTTAGTATTTTAAAATAATTTGGGAGAATTTTATATTTTCTAGAACTATGGGTTGTACATATATTCAAACAATATGTTTATACATTCAAAAGCAGATTCTAGCCTTCCACCAAACTATTATCAATCCAAAACTTTTCCAAATATGCTATAGTACCATTAAATACTAAGCGGCAAATGTATAATAATTTATACTACCTATACATATCTATTATATATCATTCATTCATCAGTGACATATACGATATGTAAATAAACATGAGTTATATAAGTATGTATACTAATATCATATACATATTATAACTTCTTCAAGCAATCGTTATATTTTTAATTATTTAATTTTTTTTGTACTACGCATCTTCTTCAACAATTATTATAAAAAACAAATAAATAAAAAAAATGTGAAAATAGGACTTTTCGGGAATTTTGAGGGGCTGTAAGTCCGGAACCTTATATAACTAAGAAAAACCGGTAACACACATAAAAACATATTACAAGAGCTTTAATTTTTATGTTTTGTCGAAGAAAAATTTTTTCAGGTTCTTAAGTTACAGATGCCTAAAAATAGCAAATTTTTATTTTTTCAGCCTTAATAGGTCTTAAACAGGAGGTGGCACAAAAAAATTTTCTAAGGGGACTTATACTAATTTTAAAAGTTCTTTCTTGTCTTAAAATTTCAGATTCCTATCTAAAGGCGTGCCGGAATTATGAAAAAAGAAATTTCATGCAAAATGCGGGTTTCATATAACGGTAAATTTAAATAATAAATCACAAAATATTGCATAATTTTGATATTACTTTATTGAGATAACAAAATTTGCGGTCTTTCAGTGTTTTTAGATTGTAAAACTACTACGCAGAGCTGAGATATATATATCTGAAAATAGGGCTTTTTTGCAATTTTGGGGGGCTGTAACATTGGAACCCTATACAATTAAAACAAACCTTTAACACAAGTAAAAATATATTACTGGAGCTTTAATTTTCATATCTTGCCGAAATAAAATGCGTACAGGTGCCTAAGTTACAGGTGTTTAAAAATAAGGAATTTTGTAGTTTTTGACCCCATACAGCTCAGAAACGGGCGGCGAAACAAAAATATTTTCTGAAATGACTCATACTTATTTTCAAAGACCTAACTTCTCTCAAAATTTCAAGTTTCTAACTTAAACCGTTTGGAAGATAGAAAGAATCAAGAATTTTGCAAAATTTGAGTTGAGCACAACATTATTGTTAAAAATAAAATTAATATTTTATGATATCTATCAGCAGTTAAAATTTTATGACTCTATTTCAAAAAAAATTTGAGGATCTAAAAGTTAGGTGTTCGAGAGCGAAGTTTTGGTCGGATCTCAACCAAAAAAAAATAGGGAACCTACAAATTGATGTACGTATATTTTGTGTTAATTTCAAGACTCTAGCTTTCTTAGTTTTCGAGTTATCTTGCTGACGGACAAAGCTTAATCGACTTAGAATTTTTTTCTGATCCGATCCATACCTTTGAAGGTATATCTAGCTAGCTTATTTCGAGGTGTTACAAACGAAGGAACAATTTTAATATACCCGATTCTTATCGTACGGGTATAAAAATAAACTGTTTATGCAAGAAAATATGTTTAATTTTAATAATATTAAATAAGCGCTAACTTCAATATTACTTTGACTTTGAATTACTTTTATTTGTTCTTATTAATTTTGATATGTAATCAAATTTTTGATAAGTGACAATTTTTTTTTAAAATATTAATGTAGCTCAATAATTAGTATTGTACAATGTAACTTAAATTTGATTTATTTAATTAATGCAATATTAATATTTTTTTGTATATAAACGAACAACTTTTTATGTAAAATTATCATTCAAATTAAGGATATTAAAATATTATTTATACATCAACAAATATAAAATTTGTTTTATTTATTCTTTTATCAGAATAAACATTGGTCCTTCGAGCCTAAAAAAAAACAAGAGTTCTAAAGAATAAGTAACTTTAGAACTCAATAATTTATTATGTAACTAGGGTTTATTATAATATCTATAGAACTAGTCTCTATAGAGATATATAAATAAAAAGGTTGCGATATAGAACAAGTGTCTATAGTCAAATTTCGGGTTTAGTAGCTACAAATTAACTACTTGCTGCACAATTAATTAGAAATGTACAGGATTTGCTTCTAAATCTACGGTATCTTCTGTTGTTTTCTGCCACTACTACAAATAAACTATCTAAAACGTTTCAGGTGGATTTTAATTTAGTTTCAGATGTCATTTAAAAGAAAACATTTTAAACATGGAACAACTTATTAAGAATCAGAAGTTATTATATGTAGATGTCGATAAGATGCTAACTAATTTCAAAAAAGATTCTTTAAGTAGAAAAACAAGGAAATATGCATCAGCGAGACTTTAAAAACTAGATGAACTATGGTAAAGAGCTGTTGAAAATGACACGAACATTCCAGCATTTAATGATGAATGTTAAATTTAAATTTAACTTTCGATGTTAAATTTCGACTCATCACAATTACACTTTTTTGACTCATATTTAACTAATCGAGAGCAGAGAGTTAGGATAGGTGATAGTTTGAGTGAATCAAGAACCATTATAAAAGGAGTGCCACAAGGTTCAATTTTAGGGCCACTTTTATTTAAGATATATTTAGATGATATAGCTCGATTGAAACTAAAAGGACTTATTCAAATGTATGCGGATGATGCAGTGCTAAAATATGCGGAATGCGGTGAAGAATCCCTGAGAACTTCCATCATGCATGATCTTCCCATTATTGAAGAATAGCTAAAAAAGCATCGTCTACTACTAAATGTGAAGAAAACTAAAATTTTATTATTCGAAAATAGACAATGTACATACCCCAATTTTACTTACAACGGTAATATTATTGAAGTTGTAAAACATTTTAATTATCTAGGGTTGCTTCTAGATAGCCGGCTGAAATGGCAAGAGCACATAAATCACGTCATTCAAAAGATAACACCGTACATTTTTGTCTTACGTCGCATGAGAAATTTCTTTAATAAATCGGTCCTAAAAATAATATATTCTTCATATATACTATCAAATATTATGTATCTTAACCCAATATGGAGTAACACATGTCAAGTTCCTTTAGGCAGACTTGATATTGTTCATAAAAAAGCCATAAAAGCAATTCATAACTATCCTGTTAGAATTCCTACTAATATTCTATACTCTAGCCAATATTTAAGTCTGACAAACATTTGCAAATTAGAATTATATATAATAGCATTTAAAATAATTCATAATGAAATTAAGCATAATTTTATACTGAATAGGAGGTTTGAGATTCACAACCATAACACAAGAAATAAAAGTAATTTTTATTTAACACTTTTTCGAACAAACAGACAAAAAAATAACTGTCTCTACAATAGTTTAAAATTATATAACGAGCTTCCAAATGATATAAAGGAAATAACCCACTTTGGTACTTTTAAAAGAAAAATTAAAGAAATTATATTAAATTAATAATTAAACAGATGTTTTGGCTTTTGGTTCTGCAGTTGGATTTTTTTTTCTTTTTTTTATTTTATTTTTTTTTTCTTTCATGTCTTTTTTTAAGTTTTTAATTACTAGTTATAATTATAGTGCTATATCAAAATAAACTTTTATAATAAAATTGTTGCAAAATATTTCTAACTGAATTTATAAGACCACACAGCTAAAAAGCTAAGGTCACAGAAATTTTTTATTTTTCAATTATTTTTTACATTAAATTAATAAATCAATATATTCTTTTTTTTTTTTTTCTCTTAGAATAGAATTATACCATAAAACACCAATATTTAATTTGAATTATTATTTTGTTTTTGTTTTTAATATATATTAAGAATGTTACCACGTTAATGTATTATTATGAAAAATAAATTAAATGATGAAAAAAAAAAAAAAAACATGCATATTTTAAAACGGAAAGTTTCGCTAAGATGAAAATCCTCGTGGAGCAGATAAAAAATAAATTACATAAAATTCTTTTCAATGCAAGAAAGCAAGAAGAAACGGCAGAACCACTTAGGGAAAGAAATGATCTTGTGAGTAGTCAAATCACTTTGATTACAATATTAAAAGGAAAAATTGTGCGAATTCAGGATAAAATTGAAACAGAGTTATCTACTACATTTATTCATAAAATTTAAGAACATTGAGAGACGCTTGGAATGAAATTAACGAAAACCACATTGCAACTTCCAAAAATTGAGATACCAAAATTTTCAGGATGTTACTTTAACTGGAAAGCTTTTAGAGACTCATTTACCGAATTAATAGAACAAAATAAAGATTTAGGAAAAACTCAAAAATTTCACTATTTAAAAGCAAACTTAAACAACGAACCATTTGAATTGATCAAACATTTACCAGTTACTGCTGAAAATGATGCCACAGCATGGCAACTTTTGGACCGACGTTACAATAATATAAGACTTTTAGCTGCACATCAATTAAAAAATCTGCTGAATCAACCCAACATATTGAAGGAGTTGTCTTCTAGCTATTTAAAACTCACAAATTTCAGTAGAAAATTGGGATCCACTATTAATACATTTAATGGTGGAGAAATTAGATCAAGAGTCTCATAGACTATATGACGAATCATTAAATTCACCTCGAGATTGTAAACATTAAAACAGTTTTTCGCGTTTTTGGAAAATCAATTCCAAAAATTGGAATCATTAGGTAAATCTTCAACGGAGCAAAAATTAAGAACATATTATGGAAGTTTTATTAATCGTGAATGTGGTGTGTGTCATCAAGACAACAAAATTTATCTGAGCGAAAAGTTCAAGGGTTACAACAAATATGCAAGCGATATTTAAAAATATCCAGGATCTAAATAGCCTAGTAAATGTTTTTACTAAGGCCTGCAATAAGTCCTTCGAGCATTCGTATCCCATCAGTAAGCCTAGGGGAACACCTAAATCACCTTAGTGGAATGATAAAATCAAAGCTCTAAGAAAAAATAGTAGGAAGGCGTTTAATAATGCCAAAAAACAAATGAGGTACAGGACTGGAGCTCTTATAAAGCGGCTCTTAGTCAGTACAAAAAAGCACCTAAAAAGGCGAAAAGAGACACTTGGAGATTATTCTGCGCAGATATAGCAAACGTCACCGAGGCATCTAGACTTAGGAAAATCCTATAGACAAACCCCATTATCCCCAGTCTTCTTAAAAACAAGGATGGCAACTGGGCGACTACAAGCAAGTTGTTGGAATTACTTTTTAAAACCCATTTTCCTGGGTGCACAAATAATAGCTCGGAGATGGCTTGTCTCCTGAATCCTCCCTCTACTATTTCAGCCTTCCTTTAAGCTTTCCTATAAGCCTGTCATCCTTCCATCTAGAAACCTCAGAAAGATTCATCGACAGCCATATCCGCTGCAACTTAGATAAAAATCTGTCGTCAGCCTCTCAGCTCGATTGAAACATCTTTAAATATCAAAGAGTATACTCTTGCAGCATTTATAGACATTGAGGGATCGTTTAATAACGTCAATCAGGCAGCAATTTAAGACGCAATCATAAGCCTAAGAGTAGAACTAATAGCACTGATAGCTAATATGCTAAATAGCAGGCTAGTCAGTACTAGCATAGGCAACGTTTCTGCAAAAAGTTTTATGAAGAGAGGGACTCCGCTTCTTTGCAATATGGCAGTAAACAAACTTACAATCCTGGAAGAGGCGGCATACGCAACAATCGCCTATGCGGACGATGTTGCTGTCGGTGTCAGTGGTAAGTTCTCCGCAAGTGGCTCTGCTCTTGCGTTTAGTGAAATGGCGAAATAATCAGGGATAACTCTAGACCGGAAATTAAGTTGGAAGGATAATATCTCAGAAAGAGTAAAGAAGGCCTCTCTAGGGCTTTACTCTTGCAAAAAAGCCATTGGTAGGAAATGGGGGTTTCAGCCATACATGACTTACTGACTATACACATCCGTAATAAATGGGTCTTATGTACGGAGTCCTAGTATGGTGGAAGGCAATCGATAAAGCGGTCAACCGCAAGGCAATCGCTTCGGTTCAAAGAACTGCCACACTATGTAGTAGTGGCTCATCATGATAAACCTTTGTTATTAACACCCACACAACTTTCTGTACTTGTACATACTTATCATGATCGGTATACACCTATGGAATCTACTGATCTTACATTTTACCGACATTGGAAATGGGATAATCTAATTTACCACTATACGGATTGCGATCTAATGTAAGAAAATGTGAAATTCAACTACTTAATATATAAAACAATTTATCGCCGTTTTGTAAAGTAAAAAGTTATGCAATGGTAACAAAATGGATCAGAATGCTGCAAATTCATTTTGTTTAAAAAATAAAAAACATACAATAAATCTGACAATGTAGCATATTGTAATTTTAACATAATATTTAACATCCATACTTGTTTAGAACACATTAAGCACAGCACATTAAGATTTTTTATTTTTAAAATTTAAAGTAAATCTTTTATTTTTAAATTTGACCGCCATATCCATTATGAACTGGTCGCACCGGTAAATTAAAAATAAATTAATTTTCTGTTGGAAGTTTTCAAATGATTATTTGTTTAAAAAAAAAAATAAAATAAAAATACTCTTAATAATATTAAAACGTCTGAGTGAAAAGAGCAAAGTTTATAGTAAGATATTTATAAGATATCAATATTTTACCTCATATTTATAAAAAAAACAAATAATAGGTCGATTTTATTCTTGATTTTGTTTTCACTATTATAAAAGCTGGTAAAAGTTTCGCAAAAGACTTTAAAGTAGTTTTGTTTATTTAGCTTGAAATTTTGATTTTTAAGCTGTATTTTTGATATAACATAAAATATTCAAATTTTTTTTAATTATCTAATATAAAATTCGGCAGACTTAGATAATTATATTTCATAACAGAAGTCAGAAACTTATTAAATATTATAGAAACGGATATTTTTATTAAAAAAAAAGAAAAATATAACATAGAAAATATCATTTTAGAAACCTTCTCTTACAAAAGATTCATAATTTTGTACTAATTTATTATTAGACCATTAATAATATTGTTAGCCATGGAAAAAAATAAAATTTATTAGATATCATCAGAACAGATATAACTTTTTGAAATTCCTTAGTATGTGTGAATTCCGTCACGGAAAAGATATCACCGTCAGAGAAAAAGTCGCGACGGTTTTATAAGATTAATTAGAAAGCTGTCGAAAACGACCGTCACAAAAAAAAGCTCCCGAAAGTTTAAGAAATTTCATTATAAGAGACATGAATCTTTTATTAAATATACCAAAGGCCTCTTCCAAAGTACATTTAAATAAAATAAATTCAGCAAAAAGCAAAAAAAATAAACCAAATGCTTGAAGGTAAAATTTTTGATATAATGTAAAAAAATTAAAAGCTTTATTTTAATATAAAATTCGGCATATTTAGATAAAGTTTAGTTAAATAAAGTTAAAATTTTTGATATAATGTACAAAAATTAAAAACTTTATTTTAACATAAAATTCGGCATATTAAGATAAATATTATGTCATTACGAAAACACTAAGTTAATAGAAATTTTTTAAAACCAATTATTTTCTTTTATTAAATACATATATAAATTCATATAATTTTTTACAGCACATTTTTGTAAATTTTCCGTAATGTGATGGTGAGGGCAAATGGTGGTGAAATTCCTTAGCTTCTGAAGAGATGGAATGTGCTTATCTAAATTGATAACTTATACTGAACTCGAAACAAATTTATCTAAAAATTCCTTTTTCTGGTACCCCTTTTTAGGTAAAGGAATTTAATGACATCAAATGAATTTAAATGTTCCTTTAAGATATTTTTAATTTCTAAATATTCTATAAATCCATCATCCCAGGCAAGACCATTTATTTGCATTTTATAGAATTTATTTTATAAAAACATCACTATTTAACTCTTCGAACGAAGGTGTTTTAAACATAAACAGCATCGATATCAAGGACCCATCAGCTATCAAAGAAAATTCTTTCAAGAAATATTGCTTATTATTTCCAACAATAAATTGTAGATCAACTATACTGCCTTCCTGCTGCTGCTGCTCATTTTTTTTTTTTCTATATTAAAATAAGCCCGTAGTATCTTTTTTTATATCTGATTCCACCAATCATGGTGGGGGTAGCTTAACATTGTACAGAGTAGGAAAATTTTTTAATAAAAAAAAAAAAAAATTAAAAAAAGAAAACGTGATAAGAATTACAAATTCTTGGTGATGAATATTTTAACTCCTCTATGTAGTCATTTTTATATTGGTGACTCCATAATAATTTAATTCTCAGACACAGTGTAGAGAATATACAGTGATTAATTAATGAAAATGCAAAAAGATAATCTGCATATTTTAGAACATTGTAATTATGTATGTTGCTTAATATTATATGCAATATATTTAATGTTGCATAAAAATTATAAATTGATTTGTGTTTCCAAATTATTTTTAATTACAATGAAAGTACCGAACCATTTGAAGAAAATCTAAGGACCGCTGCCGGAGTTTCAGAAATCCAAGGACCGTTGCCGGATCTCCGGAAGAAAGAAGCTGAAAATTTTTAATTATAGAATAAAAAAATTTAAATATTTAAAAAATAAAATTTTATTTTACCTAAAAAATATTTTTCTGTGAATTAATATTTGTTGTTGGAATAAGCTGAAATAAAGCCATATTTCATCTTTTCTCATCTCATCCCAAGAATTTAAAAAGAAAACTAGTTTTATTCAATCCTCAAATTTTTTGTCAATCGTTACAGTTTTTGAAAAGCAATCTGGCATATAAAACTTCACAAAGAACCACTTTTTGATCTCTTTTAGTATCTAGAAATCTCCATGATAGGACTTCATACGTTTTATTTTTTACTAAAGCATTTACGGTCTTAAATGTTTCGTTATTCCTAAATGCAATTAATTCTTGAACAAAAGTCTAAATCAATATACAAAAATTTTAAAAATAACAAAATATTAGAAAATAAATAAAAAAAAAATAAATAAAAAAAATTTTTAATAAAACAGCTTTTTTGAACTAAAAAGTAGAAAATTAGTTGGATATCGTATTGGATGGAAATGAATTACTTTTATTGCTTTTTTGTGAATAATTTCAAGTTTATTAATAGTGCATTGTTGATTCAAATTGGATTTAAGTAGATAATGTTAGAAAGGATATATGAAGTGTATATAATGTATAGCGTCTCTCTATTAAAATATTTGCGCATTCTCCTCAATATGAAAATGTGAGGTGTAATTTTTTTAATGACATGCTCCACATGTGCACACCATTTCAACTTACTATCTAAGATTAAACCTAGGTAATTAAATTGTTTTACTATTTCCACCGTCTCATTATTAAATTGAAAATTTAAATTAGAAAATTTTTTGTTTTCGAACAATATAATTTTGGTTTTTTTCACATTCAATATCAAACGGTGTTTACTAAGCCATTCCGTAATGATCTTAAAGTCATTATCGATCTCTCTCTTAATATCATTCTGATTTGTCGATTGGTACTTTAATACAGCATCATCTGCATAGAGTTGGATAGAACCGCTTAGGTTAAGGTACGAAATATCGTTAATGTAAATTTTGAAGAGATCAGGCGCGAGAATTGACCCTTGCGTTGCGGAACACCCTTTATAATTGTTTTTAGTTGACTAAGTGTATTATTTACTCTTACCATTTGTCGTCGATCATCTAAATAAGATTTAAAAAAAGCTATTTCATTCGAATTAAAGTTTAATTTGGATAATTTCAGTAAAAGAATTTGGTGATCTACACAATCGAAAGCTTTTTGAAAGTCGAGAAACACGCACGCTACATATTTGCTTTCATCAATATTTTTCGATATGAAATGTGTTAAACTTAAGCAGGCAGCTGTAGTATTGGAATTTTTTTCAAATCCACATTGTTCCTCATTTAATACATTGTTGTTAAGCATAAAATTGTTAAGCCGTTGTTTGATTATAATTTCGAAAATTTTTGACTTATTTCTGACTTAAGACAGATATTGGCCTATAATTCATTTTATTTGTGGAATTACCTCTTTTAAAAATCGGTGTAACTATAGAAGTTTTGAGAACTTCAGGGAAAGTGTAATTGGCAAAAGATGTATTAATGAATTTTACTCAAATAGAAGTGAGATTCTCCGAGAAATTTTTTATAAATTTTGAAGAAATGTTATCGTGACTTGTTGCCGCTCCGGCTTTTAGAGAGTTAATCGCCAGCTTAATTTCCTCTGTGTTTGTTGCGGTTAAATGAAAAGGAGTAAAAATTGTGCGAGTGAAATTATTCATGTACTCATAATCTATTGGATCGGACGGACAACTGAGCTTGTTTGTTACATTGATAAAAAAGTCATTCATATATTCGGCAATTTCACATTCCGTACTGTAAGTTCGGTTTTCGTCTTGAAGAATTTTAATACCTTGCTTCGAATTTAACCCATTTTTATTAAGCATTATTCTCTTATATAATAGCCATAACTTTTGTGTGCTGTTGTTGGAATTGTTTCTTTGAATTTGCTCTGAACAGAATTTAATTTTCGCTTGAGTAACTAAGTATCTTACTTCTTTTTTGCTGTTTTCATATAATTGTGCTACATGTGGGTCATTTGTATATTTTTTTCTGAACTTAAAGTACGAATCACGAATTCTCATCTTTTCTAAAATCTCATCAGTTATCCATTCTTTTTTTTTTATTTTGTTTTTTTATTATTATCAACGATTTTTATATTGTTTTTTATTAGGAGCCTGAGATCTTTAACAATATTATTGAAATCATTATAGTAATTTAGATCATCCCAAATTTCATCTCTTTTGACATTGTCATATTGTAATATTGTTTTAAAATGAGAGGAAGTTTCTGTTACCATTTTTTGGTCCATGGTAATAAAAAATAACTGATGGTCTGAGAGAGAGGTATTCAGAGTATAGAAATCGTAATTGTTTTTTACTACGTCAGTTATGAAGTGATCAATTATAGATTTTGTAGTTATACCAATTCTAGTAGCATATTTTAACGACAATTTGTTATAAATAAGGTATCCATTGCTAAGAAGGATGTTGTTATAGTTTCTTACGTCCCTAATGTCTGTGTCTAACAAATTTATATTAAAATCCCCTAATATTAAGGAGGTCTTAAACCTAATAGTGTATTCATCAAGTTTACTCGTAAAGTCAGCAATATGTGTTTCGTGGGATCTATATATGCACATTGCTTGCTCCTTTTCCTCCTTTTTTATTAAAGCGCTACTTATATTTTCTCTTATATATATATAGCTGCACCCCCATATGAAGTTTCTCTATTAGAAAAATAAGGCGTATAGCCGGGAATATTAAAATATTTATTTTCATTTGCGCGTAACCAAATTTATGTCAGTACAATACAGTGAATTTCGATCTTGTAAGAATGTAAAAGTAGCTCTAAGTTACTTAATTTGTTCCGCAAACTCTGAATATTGAGATATATTATGTTAAAATTATTCTTGTATTTTGTACATAAATTTATATTATCTATCTCTGTAAAGTAGTTTACATTTAAATTTTCGTTTAAGCTTATGCTAACATCTGTATTAATCATCATTTGAGAATGAGAAAGGAATATTTTGTGTGCAATAAGTTATTTTTGGTTGGCTTAAAATTAATTACCATGTAAAAACCAAATTTTCTACTCCTGAAGTATAGAAAAAGTATAAAGTATACAAAATTATTTAAACATATCATTTGCATAATATGATCCATTTTTTCTTGAATAGTAGCAGAAATTATATATATATAGATAACGCAAGTAGAACAAAAAATCTCTCACAATTTTTTTTAATTTGTAGTGCCCCAAACAAAGAGAAAAACATTGAATTAAAAAAATGAACATATTATTTTTGCTTGTTCTTTCTCATTCTTCATTCTTCAAATTTATTTAATTTATTTTTCTAACGAAAAAACAAACAAGTCACAATGTAAAGGTTTATTTAAGATGTTATTGGTATGTGTTGTCTGGTGTTGTGTTAGGCTGTTAGATTTATTTTTTTTTTCTATTCATTTCATATATTTTATGAATAGTTTATCTGTGAAATTAATATAAAAGCTGGAGGCAAAATTTAAAAATATAAGTTTATAGTTATGCGTTTGTTGCCTCCAGCTTTTATTTTAATTTCACAGACTTTAAAACTTATATATACTTATATTTATGTATATATTTGACATATTGAAATAAACTTTTTCAAAGAAATCTCGATTGTAACAATGTAGTTTAGAAAATTACAGAAAAATTTGCTATTAAAAATTTATTTTCTACTTTTTAGTTTAAAAAAGCTGTTTTTTTAAAAATTTTTTCTATTTATTTTATTTTATTATTTTTAGTAACGACAAATATAAGTATTGAATTGATTTTTTTTTTTCCTTGTTTAATTTTGAATTTTTACAGTTGCCCTCACAGTCTATAATTATATTATTACCTGTTATAATATAGAATATATTGAATTTTTTTATTATTAATTTATTGTGGCAAAATTTTTAAAAAATTAAGAAAACGTTGCATAGCTAAATTCAAAATTTAAATAAAAATATTGCAATTTTATAATGTTCTTTATTCCCACTTAAAAATGCGACCCTTTGAAAACTTTGATTTATATACTGCCTTGTTTTTTCTTTCTTTTAAAATCATAACATTTTAATAGTTCTTTTTGTCTAGCTGTTATGTGGGTAAATATAAGATGTGCACGATATATACATAAGAAATAGACTTTAAAAATATTTAAAAACAATCAAAGTAACACTTTTTGTTCTCTTTTTTTTCTATTCGTTTTTATTTTTCTTCCAGTATCACATTTTCCTTTTTTTTGTTTTCTGTTATTTAGGTACGCTAAGTATTTCTTTTCTTTTTTTTTAAATGTTTAATTTATATATGCATTCTATTTAAAAAATATAAATTATAACCTATAGAACATTCTGAATTTTTTTTTGTTCGTTTATGTTTATCGTCCATTCATACAAATATAACTGTTGCCTACATATTAAAAAATAATAAATCGATAAATCAACTAAATAATAATAGTTGGGAATTTGGGAATTTGTTGTGACTGTGTTAGCAGATTTTTAATAGTACAGCACACATAAAAATATGCATACCATTTTTGTACATGTTTGTACCTACACACATATGTAGTAAAAAAATTTGGTTTTAAAAGTATGTAATTGAGAATATATTAAATTGCTTACTTCTAAATGCTAATGTTTTTGAATTAAAAAAATATGATTTTGCTTTTTCTAGACGATGTAGATATACATATATGTATGTATGTACATAACATATATTTTATGATTAATTCATAATTATTGTTATTAAAAAGAAAAATATTGTTGTTATTTACTATTTTTAAAAAAGACTGGATTTCTTATTTTTAATAGGTATATTATTTTTGTTGTTTAATGTTTTTACATAATTGGAAATATATTCTTAGTTTTTATACTTCAGAAAAAGCCATTAGTGGTGCAGATCATCATTCCCTAATAGATCTTAATTTAAAGGCAGCTCCCAATTTAGATATCAATGTTAGGGCCATAATATGCCATTTTAATATGTTAAGAGTTTCGAAAGAAAAGCCCTATTTTAATTATAATATAAATAATATAATAAAATATAAAATATAAATATAAATATTATAAATAAATATATTGCTTTTATAAATAAAAATGTATACCAAAAATCAATTGATTTGTTGAAAAAAAACTTAAATTTAACACTTGCTAACTAAATTTTAAGTAAATGCATATTACGTTTTACACTGTGTTCTCAAGTGCGGCACATTAATTTGTTTACACATTCATATCTTTCAAATTCATCGCTTTCAAACCAAAAATATTTTCGAAGCACATATTATTACATATTTTGAAGTATGTAGCTATGCATATGATATGTACAATGCAATGTAACCCATTGCATTGTATGTACACACACATACAATGCAATGGTCTACAATTTATAGAGTATATTGAATTTTTTTATTATTAATTTATTGCGGCAAAATTTTTAAAAAATTAAGAAAACGTTGCATAGCTAAATTCAAAATTTAAATAAAAATATTGCAATTTTATAATGTTCTTTATTTCCACTTAAAAATGCGACCCTTTAAAAACTTTGATTTATATACTGCCTTGTTTTTTTCTTTCTTTTATAGCATGATTTTTAATTTTTCTTTTTTTCTATCTGTTATGTGTGTAAATATAAGATGTGCACATATGCATAAGAAATAGCCTTTAAAAATATTTAAAAACAATCAAAGTAACATTTTTTGTTCTCTTTTATTAACTTGGTTGGGTAAAGGATGGAATCTTAGAAGCCATTTTAAACACACTTCCCGTTGAGCTAGAGACTTGAAATTTTCTTCATTAGATCAGATCCCGATGACAATACATGATTTTAAAATAATAATATCGAAAAACATTAGAGAAATTAGCTTAATTTCAAAATTAAATTTTCATACAAAGATATAACAGAATTTTTAACAGAATTATTACAGAACAAAAATAAAACATTTTATCTAAATTTACTAAACTCACCAATACCAATACCAATACGTATTCGTAATACATAAATGTTTTTTTTTTTCCATAAAAGACTATTGTTTTTTATGTAGGCCATTGCATTGTAGCATACATATCCATAGGTACATACTTCAAAATATGTAATAATATGTGCTTCGAAAATATTTTTGGTTTGAAAGTGATGAATTTGAAAGATATGAATGTGTAAACAAATTAATGTGCCGCACTTGAGAACACAGTGTAAAATTTAATATGCATTTACTTAAAATTTAGTAAGCAAGTGTTAAATTTAAGTTTTTTTTCATCAAATCAAATGATTTTTAGTATACATTTTTATTTATAAAAGCAATGTGTTTATTTATAATATTTATATAGATATGTGTTTTTCTTTTCTTAATTATAATTAAAATAGGGCTTTTCTTTCGAAACTATTAACACATTAAAATCGCATATTATGGCCCTAACATTGATATCTAAATTGGGAACTGCCTTTAAATTAAAATCTATTAGGGAATGATGATCTGCACCGCTAATGCCTTTTTCTGAAGTATAAAAACTAAGAATATATTTCCAATCATGTAAAAATATTAAACAACAAAAAGAATATATTAAAAATAAAAAACCCAGTCTGTTTTAAAAATAGTAAATAACAACAATATTTTTCTTTTCAATCAATAATTATGAATTAATCATAAAATATATGCTTACACACATATATATCTACATCGTCTAGAAAAAGCAAAATAATTTTTTTTTAATTCAAAAACATTAGCATTTAGAAGTAAGCAATTTAATATATTCTCAATTACATACTTTTAAAACCAAATTTTTTTACTACATATGTATGTAGGTACAAACATGTACAAAAATGGTGTGCATATTTTTATGTGTGGCTGTACTATTAAAAATCTGCTAACACAGAATGATATAATGCAACACTGAGAAGTTCAGCTCATAATATAGATACATATGTATATGAATGAATATATGGCTATTTATGTATGAAGTTATAGATTTATTATTTTTCAATATGTAGGCAACAGTTATATTTATATGAATGGACGGCAAAAATAAACGAACAAAAAAAAATTTTATGTATGCATATGAATGGACGGTTAACAAAAACGAACAAAAAAAAATTCAGAATGTTCCATAGCTAATAATTTCTATTTTTTAAATAGATTGTATGCATAAATTTAATATTAAAAAAAAAAAATAAGTTCTCAGCGGACCTAAATAACAGAAAAAAAAGTAAAATGTAATACTGGAAGAAAAATAAAAACGAATAGAAAAAAAGAGAACAAAAAATGTTGCTTTGATTGTTTTTAAATATTTTTAAAGGCAATTTTTTATGTATATGTGCACATCTGATATTTACAAACATAACAGATAGAAAAAAAGAAATATTAAAATGTCATGCTATAAAGGAAAGGAAAAACAAGGCAGTATATAAATCAAAGTTTTTAAATTTTGAATTTAGCTATGCAACGTTTTCTTAATTTTTTAAAAATTTTGCCACAATAAATTAATAATAAAAAAATTCAATATATTCTATATTATAACAGGTAATAATATAATTATAGACTGTAAGGGCAACTGTAAAAATTCAAAATTAAGCAAGGAAAAAAAATATATCAATTTAATACCTATATTTTTTAGTGATCACACTACAATACTTTTTTCCGATTACAATCCTAAACCATATTCAACAGTAATTCAATAACTTTGTTTAATTTTATTTTGTAACATACAAATACTTAACGTAAACAATTTTAATTATGTCATACCAGAAATTATATATATATATGTTATAGATAACGCAAGCAGAACAAAAAATATCAATAACAATTCTCGAAATATTTTCAGATTTCAAGTGCCCCATTTGCTCTCTAATTTTTTCCTATGCTTTTTTTCTCTTTCTCAATAGTTCTTTTAAAAAGATATCCGCGTGAATATGTGATTCTATTTTAATTTTATATATGTAGGTACATACATGATAAATATTTTTATTAATTCTTTTTTTTTTTTTTTTTTCTTCAAAAACTTTAAAACTTCTTTTTAGAAGAATGCATTTGAATAAAAGACAATATTGCCATATGATTTGTATGATTCATGAAATTTTTTTTGAAACTAAAGTTTTAAAATTTTGTTAAGTATTTATTTTTACCTATAATTTGTACAACTCGAAACCATTATTAGATTATTTACCATTATAAAACTATTTTTAAAACTATTTAGGTAGTACTCGAATTTAGCAAAAATACACGACAAAAAATCTTAAATACATGAATTCTTCGTTTCACACAACTTTAGTCTAAAATCGTAAACAATTAAAATATTTCAAAAATATAATTATAATTAGAAATAAATAAAAAAAAAGAATTCACTTTGAAAATACGCTATTATTACAAATGGTATAATAAAATCTATTTATAATTTTTTTTTTTTAATTCATTTCTCTGCTACATAAATGTGGACAGAAAATTACACTGCCTTTCCTGTTCAGGAGTGGCTGTAAATGTCGTAAGGGGGAATAACTCTTATGACGTGTGTGGGATTCGAACCCACACTCCCTCGGTGTTTACAGCGTATTTTGTACGCTCCTACCCAGCAATTTATAATGTTTGTGTTTTTATATTTTAAAACTGGTTAGAAGAGTTGTCTATCAATAATTTTGGTTGTATTTCTTTTTTTTTTAGTTTCAAATATATTATTTATTTAAAAATAATGCAAAAAACATATTTTAACATTTTTCTTTCAATCTAACAATTTCGCATAAAGAGTTTTTAATATCTTTTGTATTTAAAAATTGAAGTAAATCAAATAATTATATATTTATAACATGGCAACGTTATATAAATAATTTACGTCTTATTTCTCAAGTATTCTATTTTGGACGAACTGATCATGTCATGTGTTGATCAAGTGTATATATAATGTTTAAATATGTATGCGTTAGAATTTACCCAGTCGGAATTTCAACAACTAGTTACCTAAAATACTAGTTCTAGAAGTAGTTACTATGGCAACTAGTAACATAACTAATGAACGAATCATTTTAAATTGTTATATATTTTGTCAATTAAGAACTAGTTCATTTTAGATTACATTTCTTAAAAAGATAATGGGTTATGTGTATTGATTACCTACTAGATTACATATCACAGTAAAAAAAACTAGTTCCTTGCACGATTACATTTTTGAAAAAGTAATGTTGCAGCTAATGCATAAATATGATTATGCTAATTTTTGTTTTTGTTCTTTTTATTAATAATTGAATTGTGTGTATCTACAAATAATATTTTGTAGGCGCCACAAATCCTTTGTTGTCTAGCGGTGTGATTTAATTTTGAATTTTGTCAGTTTAAAAGTTTTGCTTGAATAGTGAATAGTGATATAATGAATAGTGAATAGTGAACCAGTGTGGCGAATTAAAAGTTGAATGTTCACAAAGCATTTTGAGCATTCGCCGTTCAAAAAATTTTATAAAAACCGAAGTACGTATTTTAGTCAATTACCATTATATACTTATAAAAATTAACTATAAACTATTTTTAGGATAAAGAGTCAACTGATGAAATTCCGCCGAGTCCTGAGTGCGACTCTAAAAAAAAAAGAGATATAGGTAAAACCATTTATTATTTTAAAATTTCATTTGCATTTTTTTTTTTTTTTTAGGAAAAAGAAGCATGGAAAAACAGGAAGGCGGAATTAAATTATATTTATTATTTAAGTAAATTTAAGTTTATAGTTATTTAAGTTAGTTAGTAATTTAAGTTATAGTTTAAATTAATTAGAAATTTTTAAAAATAAAGTATACTATAAAATTATGTAAATGTTTTTTATTATAAATTAAATTCCTTAGAATCATAAAGAAAACGAAAGTCATTAATTAACTGACTGCATGTCGTGTAAGATATTTTTTTTATTTTTAAGTAAAGTAGTAATAATATATACGTTCTAGGACTATCAAATGACGTCACATCAAATTTGACAGTTAAGGTATTATGTAATAGAAATAGGGGGTTGTATAATGGAATTGAATTTTCGTTTCTGAAAGTGAATGAAAACGATGGTCTCAGCGGAGAACTTGGTTTGGGGCTACAAGCTGGAATATGAATAAAAATAAAATAAAAATACTTGAAGTTTTACTTTCGTTAACCGATATCAATGTGAATATGTGATGAACTCACACATATGGAATTGCTCTACAACTTTGAATAAATATTGAAATCTCTTCTATTCATTAAAAGTATTCATATTTCCAAGCTAAACATAATGTAATCAAAATATTTAGATGTATCTATGCTATAGTTTACAGGAAATCAGAAATTTAAAAATGAATTGTGTTTGCGATAAGAAAATTTTATTTTTCAATGAAAAAAAGTTGCGGTTTTTATATTACAGACCAGTGTATAAAAAATAAAAATTAGAGTACAAAAAAAATAAACAAAAAATTTTAATTTTTGAATGAAAAAATGTTGCGGTTTTAAGAATATAAAGTATAAAAAAATTTCTATATCATAAAATGTTGTGATACATATTTTATTACACTTATTATTAATAAAATTAAAAAATGATGTCAGGGAATCCCGCACACATTTGAATGATATGATATGATGATATGGATGAATAGAATTTTGTATATTAAAAGGTGTTGTTTGAAAAACTTATTATTAATTGTTTATTATTATTAAATTAAAATTGTTGTTCTTATTAAAAATTTAAAAAAGAAAATGAAACGATCTGGTAGTAAAACCTTCAGTGACTCAGATATTAAGTTCTGTGAAACCTGTAAAAAAGATATAGGTATCATTGAAAGAATGGTTATATCATATAAGAGCATTTTTACATAAAACAAATAGTGGTTATTATATTGAAGCAAATCTAAAAAGTGTTAAAAGCTGTTTCAATGAAAGAATAGAAACATTTATATTGGAAAATAATGATGAAAGTGTTTTGTTACCAGAACAGTTTTTACATAGTTCCAAGGATAAAATAATTAAATTATAAGAAAATTCTTTGAAAAAACATAATTCTTTCAAATTTAACTTTGAATTATTTATTTAATATATAAAATATTTGAAAACGGATAATAATAATTTGGATGACTTAGATGATTTTCATTTATCAATAAAGTCTTTCAATACGAAAATGGAAATTATACTACAACCAACCGAAATATTAGAAAAGTTAGATAAATTATTGCAGTGTCTTGTTGTTAAAAGTGAAGAATTTCAAGAAAGGGATGGTGGTTGGGCTCTACTTCGAATAATACATTTAGAAGTAAATATTAATCAATACAAACCTTTACGAGCATCACTATATCTTCCGTTACCAAAATTTTTTAAGACTAAAAAGGCTTGTATCAACGTGATGAACGCTGATGAGTATTGTTTTAAATGGAGTATAATACCAGCCCTGTACAAGGGTTCTGCTAGATTGGAACGAACACAAACATATGGGATTGCTGATATACAATCGAATAAAATACAACTACAAAATATTATACTAAATTTTGATGTTTTAGAATTTCCTATGAAAGTTGCTGATATAAAAAAATTTGAACAATTAAATACCACAATTAATATCAATGTTTTTGGTTTTGAAAAACAAGAAACATCTCAAAATACATTCTACAAAATTGTAGGTCCATTGCAGGTCCATTGTACAAAAGAAGAGAAACTTCATCATATTAATTTTCTATTAATACAAGAGGATCAGAGAACACATTATGTTTGGATTAAAAATATTTCTCGACTATAACATTCGCAAATTACAAAGAATAATAGAAAATTAATATTTTGCAATCATTGCTTAATTCATTTCAATAATGAGGCAAATTTAAAACTACATAAAAGTGAGTGCAACAATGTAGTTACAAATCTTCCAACAGCTGAAAAAGGAACATTAAAATTTGAAAACTACAACAAAAAAATGGATGTACCATTTGTCGTGTATGCAGACTTTGAATGCATTCTTCAAGATATGACATCATGTTTACCAGATTCATCTACATCAATAACAACAAACTTTCAAGAACATATTCCATGTGCGATGGCATATTACATCAAATCATCTTTCGATCAAAACTCTAATATATTTAGGATATATACTGGAACTGATTGCATAGATATTTTTTTGGAGAAATTAATAGAAGATGTGAAACAAATTTATAGTAAGTATTATAAAAATATTATTACAATGAAAATTCTTACAGATGAAGAAAGAATAATTAATTTAGAAACTAGAAATTGTCATATTTGTCATTTAACCGGAATATATCGAGGACCAGCACATTCATTTTGTAATTTGCAATATCAGTTACAAAATTTCATTCCAATATTTTTTCATAACTTTTCTGGTTATGACTGTCACTTATTTATTAAAAACTTAATAAAATTTGCGGGTAAAATTAATGTTATTCCTATGAATAAGGAAAAGTATATTTCTTTATCAAAATGGATTGAGGTTGATGAAGGGGAATCTGTAGAGTTGAGATTCTTAGATTCATTTCGGTTTATGTCATCAAGCTTAGATGCATTAGTTTCTCAATTACCATTTGATAATTTAGTAATATTAAAGAAAATGTATCCAAACAAAAACAAATTTAATTTAATGAACCGAAAGGTAATATTTCCTTATGAATATTTAAATTCTTTTGAAAAATTGTTTCAAACAGAGTTACCTTGTCAAATAAGTTTTGATAATAAATTTTCAACAATTTCAGATAAAGACTATCAACATGCAAAGACTGTTTGGGAAACATTTGAATGCAAATATTTTAAAGACTATTTAGAAATATATTAAAAAACATGTTAATGTTATTCTATTAGCAGATGTATTCGATAATTTTCGAAAAGTATGTAAGCAGATATATGAATTAGATGTATGTCAATACTATACGTTACCTGGTTTTAGTTGGGATGCTATGCTCAAATATACAAAAATAGAACTTCAGTTACTAACTGAATATGTATAATTTTTTCAAAATGGGTATTAGAGGTGGAATTTCACAGTGTTCATTACGTCATTCTAAAGCAAATAATAAATATTTAAGTAATTTTGATAGAACAAAACTTTCAAATTTTATAACATATTTAGATGTTAACAATCTGTATGGGTTTGCTATGTCTAAATTCTTACCTATATCTAATTTCTACTGGTGTGATAAAATAGAAAATATTGATTTTTTGAATATACCTTCTGATTCAAATATAGGATACATTTTAGAAGTAGATTTAGAATATCCTATTGATACACATGATGATCACAATGATCTTCCATTTTGTCCAGAAAATAAAAAACATTCAAAAATGAAAAGTATAAAGCTAATTACCAGTTTAGAAGAAAAAAAGAAATATATTACCCATTATACAAACCTTCAACAATGTGTAAAACATGGATCAATATTAAAAAAAATTCACCGAGCTTTGAGCTTTAACGAAGATTCTTGGTTGAAAAGTTATATAGATTTAAATAACTATCACCGAACACTAGCAAAAAATAATTTTGAAAAAAATACATTCAAATTGTTAAATAATGCGATATCTGGAAAAACAATTGAAAATATAGATAAGTGAAAAAATATTAAAATTGTAACAAGTTGGGAAAGTCAGAGAAAAAGTTTGGGGGCAAGAGCTTTGACATCTAAACCAAATTTTCACAGTTTAGCTAAATTTACAAGTGATACGGTTGCAATTCAGTTGAATAGAACTAGTGTATACTATAATAAGCCTTTATATGTAGGTTTGTCTGTATTAGAAATTTCAAAACACAAAATGTATGATTTCCACTATGATTACATTAAACCAAAATTTAATAAAAATATTAAATTGAATTATATGGATACTGACTCATTTATATATACCATTACAACAGAAGATTTTTACGAAAATATTAAACCTGACATAGAAAAGTTTTATGATACATCAGAATATTCAATTGATAATTCTTATAAAATTCCTCTGAAAAATAAAAAGGTTCTAGGTATGGTAAAGGATGAATGCAATGGTAGTGTAATTAAAGAATTTATTGGATTAAAAGCGAAAATGTATTCGATTGATATTGAAAATAAAAATGTTATAGTTAAAGCAAAAGGTATCAAAAGAAATGTTGTAAAATTATTCACTTTCGATGATTACAGAGAATGTTTATATAAAAGGAAACTTTTTAAAAGTAATATGTTAATTTTTAGAAGTAAGATTCATAATTTGTTTACATAAAATTTAAATAAAATTTCATTATGTTACCACGATGATAAAAGATATGTTTTAGATGATAATGTACTCACATTGGCTCGGGGTCATTTTGCAATAAAATAAAAAAAATAAATAAAAAAAATTTTTAAAAAAACAGCTTTTTTGAACTAAATAGTAGAAAATAAATTTTTAATAGCAAATTTTTCTGTAATTTTATAAACTATATTGTTACAATCGAGATTTCTTTGAAAAAGTTTATTTCAATATGTCAAATATATGTATATATAAATATAAGTATACATAAGTTTTAAAGTCTGTGAAATTAATATAAAATCTGGAGGCAAAATTGAAAAATATAAGTTTATAGTTATGCGATTGTTGCCTCCAGCTTTTATTTTAATTTCACAGACTTTAAAACTTATATATATACTTATATTTATATATATATTTGACATATTGAAATAAACTTTTTCAAAGAAATCTCGATTGTAACAATATAGTTTAGAAAATTACAGAAAAATTTGCTATTAAAAATTTATTTTCTACTTTTAAGTTCAAAAAAGCTGTTTTTTTAAAAATTTTTTTTATTTATTATATTTTATTCTTTTTAGTAACGACAAATATAAGTATTAAATTGATATTTTTTTTTTTTCCTTGTTTAATTTTGAATTTTTACAGTTGCCCTCACAGTCTATAATTATATTATTACCTGTTATAATATAGAGCAATGGTCGCCAAAGTTTTTGAACGAAGGGCCAAATAGAGTTTTAATAAATATGAACTGGGCCAAAAATAAAAGCACTAATATAGAAGAAAAAAAGTTTTTGTATGCAAGATTTTTTAAATAAATTTATAACACTAATAAGTTATATTTTTTTTTTATTTTTATTGAAAAAGTAATTAAAAAAAGGCATTAATGAGAATTATGCAACTGGGATTTAGTTGCATTTACAATATCATTAATGTTTATATTTTCTTGAGAAACTGATATCCTCAGAATTTTTAATAAGTTATATTTTTTTTTTATTTTTATTGAAAAAGTAATTAAAAAAAGGCATTAATGAGAATTATGCAACTGGGATTTAGTTGCATTTACAATATCATTAATGTTTATATTTTCTTGAGAAACTGATATCCTCAGAATTTCCGCCAAATGAGAATCAGTCAATCTTTCATGAAATTGATTTTCAATATATTTCATACGAGAAAATGTTTGTTCGCAAATATAAGTGCTTCCAAATATTGATATGTGTTCACTTGCAAATTTTTTAATATTTGGAAATATAGTGGCATCTAAATTTTGGTAGAATTCAGTCAAATTTCCTTCCTTATGTACATCCTTCAGAATGTCGTTACTCTGCAAATCAATCAATTCTAGTTGCATGTTTTCTTCAATAGTATTCACCTCTACATCAAATGGATTTCGAAATAAATTAAATTTTTTTTCGCTTTTTTTAAAGTCACTAAATCTAACAATAAATTCATTTTGCAGTGATTCTATTGATTTTGAAAATTCTACATAAGGGAAAACATTTGTATATTGCTGAGTCTCCAAAAATTTTGAACAGCACTGAAAATGTGCTATATTTTTATTGACGAGCTGGTTTCTAAATAACTCCAATTTTACTTCAAAAAATTTTACATCATAAAATAATGAATATGCTAATTTTCCTTTACCTTGGAGCTTACAATTCAGATCGTTAATATATGCAGTAATGTCGGTTAAAAAAGCTAATTTACATAACCATAAATCATCTGATAATTCAGCAATAGGCTTTTGTTTTTCGTGCATAAAAATATCAATTTCATGACGAAGATCAAAAAAACGTTTTAATACTTTCCCTCTACTCAACCAGCGAACTTCGCTATGATAAAGAACGTCGCCATGTTCAGCATTAATTGATGTTAGAAATTCTTGGAATTGACGATGATTCAAGCCATGTCTCCGAATAAAATTAATTGTTGAAATAACCACTGACATAATAGATTTTACATTTAATATTTTTCCACACAATGCTTGCTGATGTATAACACAATGTAGGTGCATAGGTTTTTTTATCCCCAGTGTTTCAAACTCCTTATTAATCCGTCCAATGAGACCTACATTTGCTCCAATCATATTTTTTGCACCATCTGTAGTTATACACATCAACTGCCTATAATTTAATTGTAGTTCTGTCATTATTTCGGAAACTTTAAGAAAAATATACTCTCCAGTGGTTGTTCCCTTAAGACTCTTGAGAGCAGCTAATTCTTCAGTTATCTGAAAAGCATCATTTATTCCTCGAATAAAAATAAGAAGCTGAGCGGTATCGGACACATCTGTACTTTCAACGAGTGCAATTGAAAAAAATATAAATTTTTTTGCTTTTTCTTTTAGCTGCGAAAAAACGCTGGTACCAATATCTTCAATTCTTCTCATTATTGTGTTTGCAGATAAACTTACATTTTTAAATGCACTCAATTTTTCTGGACATACTTCTTCTGCTATTTTCAATACACATTTCTTCACAAATTCGCCGTCTGTAAATGGCCGCCCTGCGTCAGCAATATACTTAGCAACATGATAACTTGCTCGTACTGAAGAAATATTTTGATTCGACATTTGTTTAAATATATTTTGCTGATTTGAAAGTGTTTTTTTGAGAGTTTCAACTTCCTTTTTACGTAATTCTCCATCATATATTTTCGAAATGCTTTGATGTGTAATGCCTATTTACATTATATTCTTTAAAAACTGCAATTGTGTCTTTGCAAATAAGACACATTATTTTATCTTTAAATTGTACAACAAAATATTTTATTATCCATTTTTCGTTAAACATTCGACACTCGCTATCAATTTTTCTTATTTTGGATGACGACATTAGTACAAACAAATATATTTAAATTTTTATTATTACGCAAAAACAAACTTCACTATTTACGATTTAACAAAGACTAACATATACGAAAGAAAAACTAAACATAGTTCATAGTAATTAACTTCATGGCCTACTTAAATTACTATGAGATTTTCACGAATAATGGTATTTTATATTTTTTTTGATAGTATGAGTTTTAATAAGGTTTTTAGTGTCGTTATATACATATGCAGGATTTACAATTTAAATTTTTTATAGAGAGTCGAAATATGTAATAAGGAAGTATAAAAATTTTTAATATTAGAAAATTTAATAAAATATTACAAAAAATGAAATTTGGATTTAGTAATGCTTTAACAATTTTTTTTGAATATTTGTATTACTTTCCGATTTTCACTCGGGGGCCGGATGGATTGCTATAACAGGCCGGATTTGGCCCGCGGGCCGTACTTTGGCGACCTCTGCTTTATGCTAACAAAAAAAAAAACCAGATTACACTATTTCTTTTTAATTTTAAAGATGCGCTGTAGATTTAAAAATAAAAAACTTTTTTCTGTTTTTTATTTTCATATAAAAAATTTTTCTAACTACATTTACATTTGCGTATAAAACAAAAAAAAATAAAAAAAAATTTTAATTCTTATTCTTTTAAAACTAGAATGTTAAAAAAATTTATTTTAAGTCCTACTTTTTTTTTTACCGTACACATTAAGATAGGATAGGAAGGTAGATAGGTACATAATTTTGCTATTACAAGTGTTTTATTTTTAAAAGAACAAGTGTTTTATTTTCATTTCCTGTAAATGCAACATTTTTTTCTTTTCAATATTAAAGATGCTCTGTAGATTTAAAAATAAAAAAAATGTTTCTGTTTTTTATTTTCGTATAAGAAATTTTCTTACTACTTTTATATGTGCGCCTAGTATTTAAACCAGGTATACAATTTTGTTTATTAAGGGCTGACCTACTTTAAATTGCTTAACGCTGGACTTCCTACTATACAACGATTTGGAACTTATAAGTTAACAACTCACACATACAACCTAACTTAAAACCTCAACCAAAACAAATTTTTGGCTTATAGTAACCAAGACACATCAAATCTATTGTTCAGTTCATTAACCTTGCGATATGGGTTGATTTTTTCCCATACCAAAGTGCACGGTTACCTACTAATATTACTTTTTTATTAAATATCAATTATTATAAATGTAAATTTCATAATTAACTTTTATTAACCTAAATTATAAAATTGTAAACTTTGTAAAATCAATATTTAATGTACTAATTAATTAAAATATTAAAAATGTAAATCTTGCATATTTAACGGTATAAATACCTTTAAACTAAAATCAATAATTGAATTCAATTTCTTTAAAGAATAAAGCAACATTCAATTTAAAAAGTTTTGTTTTATTAAAAGTTCTAACAAACCACTTCTTTGGCGCAGTTGGTAGGATGGGTAAAAGCTGTCCTCATCCGCAACAGTAACAGTAATATAAAACGCGACGGTTTATAACGTACAATATATTAAATACTGTGAGTTAAGCCATAATCATACTCAAGGTGAGGCTGCCTTGGGCACAGTAACATTTAATATATAAAATAGTGTATTATATAATAAAAAAAAAATTGAAAGTGAAGTCTGATTTCTACAAGCGGACAAGAAGTAGGAAAAATTTGAGTACTAACTATTAATTACCTAGTTTTAAATTTAAGTTTAAACATAAAGTAACTATATACATAGAGTATTCACATGAAAGAAAAAAGTTAGAAAGTTTTTCTAATTTTTTGTTTGTATGTCCATTGATATATGTACATTTATCATATAAAATAAAAACACCTTATTTTGATTTTACATGTATGTATTATTAAAACATTTTTTTGTTCAAAATAAATAACTTTTTAAATTAACAAAATTGAATGCATTTCAATCTGCCTTGCAGATCATCATCAGCTACACTAAACACGTAAAACGAAATCAAATATTAAGTAAATAAAACAATAACAAAATTCAGAAAATTGAAAAAAACAATTAAAACAAAATTTAATAAAAATCTTAACACTAATTAGCAATATCAATTGAAATGTAAAATAAAATTATATTAAATTGGGCAATCCACTAATTGATGAAAGGAAGAAATTATAGAAGTTTTCAAATTATCGATGTTTTGTTATACTGTTTTAACTTTACAAAGAGAATTTATGTGAGTTTTGATTATGCTTGGTCCAGCTAAAAACTTTAAGGGAGAATCCCGTTATTGTTGAAGATATCATGGATCTCCATTCGCTGGCTCAGGGCTATCGGTAACAATCTGAAATGTTGGTTTTCTTTTAATTTTTGATTTACGCAATTTTTGATTTGCTTTTGTTAAAACTGTAACTTTATTAATTTTTCTAACTATACATTTTTTGAATCTGAATCTAGTTTCATCGTCGGTTTATATTGTACATAGTTTATTCGGGGCTAGGTGTTTTTTTTAGAATTTCTTTAAATTCATTTCAAATTCAGACATATAAAGTTCCGTCATATATGGACTTAATGGATTTGGATTGCCCATACTAACACCATTTGTGACTTTGTAGTATTTCTGTCTAAAATTTTCATTCATACACGTTTTCGCTACATGAATGTATATGTCTTTTTTATAACCCGATATGTTCTGCTTAGTTAAATGCTTTTCTAGTGATATAATACCCAAATCTACAGGATTCTGGGAAACAATAATTCCACATCAAAAGAAACCAAAACTTCACCTGACTGCAACTCAAAACCTGCAAGTTTTTTAGTTACTTGAAAAGAATTTTTGACGTACATACCTTCAATATGGGGTATGCTATTTAATTCATTTGCCAACCATTTTGAGAGTTTATATGATGGGGCACACACATTTGAAATTATTACAAAACCAGCTACAACTTTATCAATTGAACTACCCACAAGACTTTTCCATTGAATTAATTGGAGTTTTAAACTGTAATTTGTAAGAACCATTTTTAATCAAATCTAACATTCTATTATCATAGTCGAACTTATCTAAGACCACCAAAGAGTTACCTTTGTCACCTTTAACATAATATACATGCGTTTCCTTTAGACTCTGTAATATGATTATTATATGTTTTTGTTGTTATTAGTAATAAAGTCAATTGCATTACTTTTCGCATTCATAATTATTTAGCTGCTGCTTCACGTATTCGTTTTTGAGTTTGCGGCAATTTATACTTTAAAATAGTTTCAATATCAATAGCAGAATCTAATAAAAGAGGTGTTTACAAGGTTTTGGACTAAAATTATATAAGTATATAATTATATACTTATTTTATATACTATTATTATATAAGTTTTAAAATCTGTGAAATTAAAATAAAAGCTGCAGGCAACAAACGCATAACTATAAACTTATATTTTTAAATTTTGTCTCCAGCTTTTATATTAATTTCACAGACTTTAAATTTTATATATACTTATATTATATGCTTTTATATTAACTCGTCGCTGTCGGTTTATTTATTTATTTATTTATTTATTTATTTATTTATTTATTTATTTATTTGTCATTCTGTCACGCTTTTTATTATCTTCGTAATCTGTTAGCAACATTTGTAAGTGTAGTATGGTGCAGAGGATAGTGTACAGGTTTCAAAAGTGGGGATCATGTTGTTCGAATCCAGTTCACATGCAATATTTTTTTTTTTTTAACTATCTATTCATCAACATTTTTTGAATAAAATATGTATAAATTTTTGTATATATCAATTTAAAACTTACATTTTTATCTCTTATTCATGCATACAAACATACACATTATACTTTTGATCTTTCCTGGTGTTTTGTATTAACATAATTAGCAAAACACAATCCATACATACAATATTTTTATGTATGTTGCTAAGTTATTTTGTTTACAACATTTGTTTAGTATTTAAATCAAAATATTTGCTGTCAACATTCTTTAATGCATATTGAATTAATGCATATATGGTGCAGAGGAAAGTGTACAGGTCTTGAAAGTGAGTGTAATGTGTGGACTGTGGTTCGAATCCAATTCGTATATGTATCATTTTTTTTTTTTTTTTTAACTCTATTCATCAATATTTTTTAAATAAAATTTTATGTATAATAGATTCAAAACTTTATTTTTCTTCTTATTCATAATTCATGCATACAATACACATGTATTTGATCTTTCCTGCTATAATAATTTAGTTCAATCAATCTTGATGTGCACATGGGTTTTGTATTAGGGTTTAGCAAAACACAATATACATATATAGGTACATATAATATTTTTATGTTGCTAAATTATTTTGATTTAAAACATTTGTTTAGGATTTAAATAAGAATATTTGTTGTCAACATTTTTTATTGCATATTGAATATGCATGGCGTTAAAAATCAATGTTTTATGTGTTTTATTTAGGAACATTTATTATGTATATTGTGTATATATAGATATACATATAAAACTTTATTCAAAATAATTCCAATTGCCAAATCAAACTACATACATATATAATATTATTTTTGTACATAGTAAAGAATGTAAAAAGTAAAGATCATTACAAAATTATGCTTTTGCGCATTACGAATTATGATTTACAAACAAAATTTTGTCAACACAGAAAATTAAAACTACGTATGTAAATATGTACGTACGTATGTACATAATATTTATTTATTTATTTATTTATATTCAGGTACCATGTTTCATAAATGTGCCAGGTAGCTATACCCTTGTTTCCTGGTAGGAATGTGTACGTGATATAATGATATATTATAAAGTATTTACATATTGCGATATATGAATATTTTTTTTTATATTATAATTATTGTACCCAGCCGGGAATCGAACCCGAGACCTCTCATTCTCTTATGAATGAGAAGCGGTGCGTCAACCACTGCACCAATGGCTGGATACACATAATATTATGTTAAACTAATTTCCTAAATTATTTTGTTCCGCTCCATTTGTTTATAATTTAAATCAAGATATTTGTCAACATTTTTTACTGCATGATCTTATTAAGCGATTAGGTAGGTAGGTCTTCAAGGTTAGATGTTTGTTTGGATATACGATATACTACTAATAGTATACTATAGAAATATACAGTAAAGTACATTTATGTATATCATTTTCATTCGAGTTATGTTGTTGGATTGTAATATTTATTATAATCACACTATTTTGGTACATATTTTACCCTTCGAGGTACTTTCTTTATTTATGAATTACATACTGGAATAAAAAATGTTTACTCTTGCGGTAATGGAATCGATTTAACATCTCTTAATTTACTTAAACATTTGGTATAAAATTATAAAACGTATTTTATATCACAAACAATAATTAATGTATGTATGAATAAAAAATATCCCATATTTTTAAATTCAAATTATGTGTTTCATTTAAAACTAAAAAGTATAAAATAAAATAATATGTAAAAAAAATATTTTTTAAAATATGCTTTTATCGAAACTAAATTCGCCCCCTAAAAAGTAGAAAATAAAATTGATTGCAAAACTTTAGCTTTTTTGACTGTTATAATATAAAAGTGAATTGCTAGTGCAAGCATTTTGGACTGTTATAATATAAAAGTAAATTGCTGGAATAAAAAAGAAACACGAACCTCAAATTTCCTAGATTTTTATTTAACCTTATTCCAGCAATTTACTTTTATATTATAACAGTCCAAAATGCTTGCACTAGCAATTCACTTTTATATTATAACAGTCAAAAAAGCTAAAGTTTTGCAATCAATTTTATTTTCTACTTTTTAGGGGGCGAATTTAGTTTCGATAAAAGCATATTTTAAAAAATATTTTTTTTACATATTATTTTATTTATATATATATTTGATATATTGAAATAAACTTTTTCAAAGAAATCTCGATTGTAACAATATAGTTTAGAAAATTACAGAAAAATTTGCTATTAAAAATTTATTTTCTACTTTTTAGTTCAAAAAAGCTGTTTTTTTAAAAATTTTTTTTATTTATTTTATTTTATTCTTTTTAGTAATGACAAATATAAATATTCAAAATTTAAATAAAAATATTGCAATTTTATAATGTTCTTTATTTCCACTTAAAAATGCGACCATTTATATACTGCTTTGTTTTTTCTTTCTTTTATAGCATGACATTTTAATATTTCTTTTTTTCTATCTGTTATGTGTGCAAATATCAGATGTGCACATATACATAAGAAATAGCCTTTAAAAATATTTAAAAACAATCAAAGTAACAGTTTTTGTTCTCTTTTTTTCTATTCGTTTTTATTTTTCTTCCAGTATTATATTTTACTTTTTTATACCCTACACATTAAGTATAGAGTATATTAACTTTGGTATGGTGTTTGTAACCACCAAAAGGAAGCGAGTTAGGTATAGACATATATATATATTCTGAATCAGGATCACCGCCTGAGTCGATTTAGCGATGTCCGTCCGTCCGTCCGTGCGCACGATAACTCAAAAAATAATGATGCTATCTTGATGACATTTATACTGTAGGTTAACAATGACTAAGGTAAGGCGGGGATTGTAAATGGGCGAAATCGGACCATGAGTTCGAGTACCTCCCATACAACTCCCAAAACCTAATACGCATATTTTTGAAATTAATAAAGATAGAAACTTAAAATTTTGTACGACGGTGTGTTTTTCTGAATCCCTGATATCCCCAAAATTTGAGATGAATTGGAATGGTTGTTCCGGCATCCCCCATACAACTCCCAAAACCGAACATACATATCTTCGAAATTAATAAAGATAAGAACTTCAAATTTGATACGAGGGTGCTGTTTCCTTAATCCCTGATTTGCCTGAAATTTGAGATGAATTGGAGTGCTCGTTCGGGTACCTCCCATACAACACCCAAAATCGAACAAGCATATCATCGAAATTAATAAAGACAGAAACTTCAAATTTGGTACAAGGGTGTTGTTTCCTGAATCCCTGATTTGTCTAACATTTAAGATGAATTAGAATGGTTGTTTGGGTATCTGCCACACAACTCCTAAGACCAAACAAGCATATCTTCGAAATTAATAAATATATAAACTTGAAATTTATATAAGAATGTTCTACCCTGTTGATGTCTCTAAATTTTGAGATGAGTTGGGGTGGTGGTTCGCGTGACTTCATACACTTCCCAAGACCTAACAATCATATTTTCGAATTTAATAGAGATAGAAACCTGAAATTTTGTACAAAGGTTGTAACAGCATTTATTTTTTTTCGCTTGTATTAAATACCTAACTAAAATAACTTATGGATTTTTAATTTAATTTGAATTTTTTAGGTGTAGGGTATAAATAAGTCGGTTGCATCGACTTACTGTTATTTTTACTTGTTTTTCTATTATTTAGGTACGCTAAGAACTTATTTTTTTTTTAATATTAAACTTATGCATACAGTCTATTTAAAAAATAGAAATTATTAGCTATAGAACATTCTGAATTTTTTTTTTGTTCGTTTAAGTATGCATAAATTTTATGTATGCATATGAATGGACGGTTAAATTCATATGCATACATAAAATTTTTTTTTGTTCGTTTATGTTTACCGTCCATTCATATAAATACAATTGTTGGTATTAAAAAATAATGAATCTATAACTATACACTTATATACCGATATATTCATTCATATACATATTATAGTAGTATGGGTACTATATAATGATCTGAACTTCTGATTGTTATATTGTATTATATATTGTGGCAAGATTTTTAAAAAATTAAGGAAACATTGCATAGCAAAATTAAAAATTTAAATAAAATTGTTATTGCAATTTTATAATGTTCTTTATTTCCGCTTAAAAATGCGACCCTTTAAAAACTTTGATTCATACACTGCCTTGTTTTTTCTTTGTTTTCATAACATAACATTTTAATATTTTTTTTTTTATCTGTTATGTACGGAAATATCAAACGTATGTTTCTTTCTTTTAAAATCATAACATTTTAATAGTTCTTTTTTCTATCTGTAATGTGAATAAATATCAGCTGTACACATATACATAAGAAATAGACTTTAAAAATATTTAAAAACAATCAAAGTAACATTTTTTGTTCTCTTTTTTTTCTATTCGTTTTTATTTTTCTTCCAGTAATACATTTTACTTTTTTTTTCCTGTTATTTAGGTAGGCTAAGAACTTATTTTTTTTTTTTAATATTAAATTTATGCATACAGTCTATTTAAAAAATAGATATTATTAGCTATAGAATATTCTGAATTTTTTTTTTGTTCGTTTATGTTAACCGTCCATTCATATGCATACATAAAATTTTTTTTTGTTCGTTTATGTTTACCGTCCATTCATATAAATATAACTGTTGCCTACATATTAAAAAATAATAAATCGATAAATCAACTAAATAATAATAGTTGGGAATTTGGGAATTTGGTGTGACTGTGTTACCAGATTTTTAATAGTACAGCACACATAAAAATATGCATACCATTTTTCTAGATGATTGTACCTACATATGTAGTAAAAAAATTTGGTTTTAAAAGTATGTAATTGAGAATATATTAAATTGGTTACTTCTAAATGCTAATGTTTTTGAATTAAAAAAAAATTATTTTGCTTTTTCCAGACCCAATTTAGATATCAATGTTAGGGCCATAATATGCGATTTTAATATGTTAAGAGTTTCGAAAGAAAATCCCTATTTTAATTATAATTGAGAAAGGAAAAACACATATCTATATAAATATTATAAATAAACACATTGCTTTTATAAATAAAAATGTATACTAAAAATCAATTGATTTGATGAAAAAAAACTTAAATTTAACACTTGCTTACTAAATTTTAAGTAAATGCATATTAAATTTTACACTGTGTTCTCAAGTGAGGCACATTAATTTGTTTACACATTCATATCTTTCAAATTCATCGCTTTCAAACCAAAAATATTTTCGAAGCGCATATTATTACATATTTTGAAGTATGTACCTATGGATATGTACGTATACAATACAATGGGCTACATAAAAAACAATAGTCTTTTATGGAAAAAAAAAACATTTATGCATTACGAATACGTATTGGTATTGGTATTGGTGAGTTTAGTAAATTTAGATAAAATGTTTTATTTTGGTTCTGTAATAATTCTGTTAAAAATTCTGTTTTATCTTTGTATGAAAATTTAATTTTGAAATTAAGCTAATTTCTCTAATGTTTTTCGATATTATTATTTTATAATCATGTATTGTCATCGGGATCTGATCTAATGAAGAAAATTTCAAGTCTCTAGCTCAACGGGAAGTGTGTTTAAAATGGCTTCTAAGATTCCATCCTTTACCCAACCAAGTTAATAATAAGCTGTTAAAAAAAAGAAAAACTAAAATAAAAATAAACTAAAATACGATCAAGTTGATTTTACGAAATTAAAAAAACTGTCTAACTTTTTTCTTTCATGTGAATACTCTATGTATATAGTTACTTTTAAACTTTAAAACTAAGTAATTAATAGTTAGTACTTAAATATTTCCTGCTTCTTGTCCGCTTGTAGAAATCAGACTTCTCTTTCAATTTTTTTTTTTATTATACAATACACTATTTTATATATTAAATGTTACTTTGCCCAAGGCAGCCTCACCTTGAGTATGATTATGGCTTAACTCACAGTATTTAATACATTATACGTTATAAACCGTCGCGTTTTATATTACTGTTACTGTTGCAGATGAGGATAGCTTTTACTCATCCTACCAACTGCGCCAAAGAAGTGGTTTGTTCGAACTTTTAATAAAAAAACAAACTTTTTAAATTGAATGTTGCTTTATTCTTTACAGAAATTGAATTCAATTATTGATTTTAGTTTACACGTATTTATATTGTTAAATATGCAAGATTTACATTTTTAATATTTTAATTAATTAGTACATTAAATATTGATTTTACAAAGTTTTGAAAACATAACTAACCCTATCAATGAACAACAAAGTACCATAGTAAACCAATTTAATTATTCTCTCAAAACTCAATATAATTTCAAAACAATTTTTAACTCAAAATGAAATTGATGAAATTCACAACATTTTCCAAAATAAAAATTTAACACTAAAATCCGATAAAAATCTCTATAAAATGTTAGAATTACAAGCTATTATAATAATACAAATATAATTTTTATATATTTTTTTGAAATATTAAATATATTTTTATTTTAATTTATTACAAATAGGTTCCGGTTAATAATGAAAAATTATGTCGGCCAAGTGGCCCCCTCTACTACTTCGGCAGGCTTCCAATCTTTTACCAAAATTCTGAATCACGTTGTTCAATAAACTGTTCCCAATGGTTGAAATCTGCTCGATAATATTGTTTTTAAGCTCTTTAATTGTTGTGGGATTATTGCTGTACACTTTCGATTTCACAAAACCCCACAAAAAAAAATCCAACGGTGTCAAATCGCACGATCTTGGTGGCCACATCACTCTCTCCTCTACGAGAAATAATGCGATCTTCGAACTTTTCCTTCAAAATATCCATTGTTTCTCTTGCTGTGTGGCAAGTGGCACCGTCCTGTTGAAAGCACATATTCTCTACGTCCAAATCATCAATTTGCTGCCACAAAAAGCTTCGGATCATCTCCCTGTAGCGATTTCCATTGACCGTAATCGCATTTCCATTTGCGTTTTCAAAAAAATATGGTCCGATGATTCCTCCTGACCACAAACCACACCAAACCGTAACTTTTTGTGGATGTACTGGTTGCTTTAAGATAACCCTTGGATTCTCTTCACCCCAAATGCGGCAATTCTGTTTATTGACGTAGTCATTGAGCTGGAAATGAGCGTCGTCGGTGAAGATTATTTTGTTAAAAAAATTCTCATTTTCTTCTTGTTTTTCGATTGTCCAAGAAACGAATTGCCGACGTAATGCATGGTCAGTTGGTTTTAATTCTTGCGTCAGATAGATCTTATAAGCCTTTAAATGGAGATCACGATGCAAAATGTTGAATAATGTGGATGGTTTGATGTTAAATTGCTGTGAACGATGACGAATTGAAGTTTTTGGATCTTCTTCAACACTTCTGCTCACAGCTGCTACATTCTCGGTTGAACGGCCACTACGTTGATAAATGTTGCCTCTGTTATTAAGAACAGATCCAGTTTCTAGAAATTTATCAACCATCAGCTTGATGGCACGATTTGTTGGAGCATTTTCTCTACCAAATTTTGTTCGAAATTTCCTAATTACATCTTGAAAACTTTTACCATTTTCAAAAAATGTTGTAATAACAAAAACACGTTGTTCCTTCGAGTAACGTTCCATATTAACTAACCGGAATGTATTTAGAATATACCTAAAGAAACCTCGTATAAAAATTCCAGGTAGAAACAAAATGGCGGGAAAATCAAAATAATACCTCAATTTTGAACACATATTACTGCAAAGAAAATCCGCACAGGGGAAAAACTGAAAATTCTTCGTATTTTGGTAATCTGATTATATAGCAAACCAACATCATGCGTACTTCATAGAAGAGAAGAAAATTTTAAAATTTTCCAACCTGAACCAAAACTATATACCACTAATCAATATTCCAGAAATAACTATTTATACAACTTGCGGCATAAATCAAAAGAAAATTAAAGGATCGGTACTTATACATTTCAGCAATTGTGAAATCAAAATTAATAACGTAATATATAGTTAGTTAGTTTTAGTTTTATTTAGTTCATATAAACTATTTATAATTACAATATTATTATTATTATCATCAACATATTACAAAATAATTAAAATAATTAATATAATAATACTTATATACATATATATTTACTTATATATACAATAAATTTAATTTTACTTTATAGTACAATAAATTTTTATTTAAATTAATTTTAAAAATTATCTTTGACATATAATTTAATTTGTTTTCTAAATATATTTAAACGATTTTCATTTTTTAATACTGTTGGAAGTTCATTGTATAGTTTTAAACCTTTATACATTATCATATTTTTTGTTCTTTCATTTCTATGAATATTTAATCTAAAGTTATCTTTATTTCTCAAATTATATTCATGTATGTCTCTATTACATAAATAATTTGGGTAAAGCCCATTTTTTATTTTAAATACAATAATCAAAAAATATTCATGTTAATTTGTTGTTCAATATTTAACCATTTTATAGTAGCCAACATTGAATGTCGATTTAATCTCAGCGATTTAATCTCAGAACAACTTCATAGATACTTAAACTCTATACTTACGATTCAATACTTATACTATACTATTCTATATTTAAACTATTTGAATCAACATTTATTTTAACAAAACATTCACTTACACATTCAGCAGTAACATATAACAAAGCATCATCTGCAAATTGTATTAATTTACCATGTTTCACTACTTTTTCCATGTCATTAATAAATATCAAAAACAATAAAACACCCAACACACTTCCCTGTGGTACACCATATGACACTTCGATTGGGTCTGATAAATAACCATTAAATTTCGTTCTTTGAGTTCTTCCATACTTAAAATAAGATTTAAACCACTCCAATTCTTTTCCACATATACCATACTCCTCAAGTTTACATAATAAAATATCAGGATCAACAGTTTGAAACGCACGCCTTAAGTCTAAAAAAACTGCCATTTTTACCTTGTTGTCATGTACTGAAATTTTCCAATTTGTGATAACTAAATTCAATAATGCCTCACGCTTACTATTTAGAGATTTTAAAATTAACTTTAAGTAATCAATAGTTATACTTTAAATTTGAATATATATGGCTTTCTTTGAATATAATTTACATAAGCTTCATATTATCTAATGCTTCTATTAATTTCTTTAATGCTTTCAGCAAAAAAATTATTAAATTTATTGGCATATTGTCATTCACTGCACCATTATCAAAAATTATTTTACTTATTTCAGCACAACCCTTATTCAAAACAAAATTTTTGATATTCTTCCACATACTTTTTTGATCTTTGGATTCTTCAATTTTTTATTTATGAACGAATTTTTTATTTATTAATTTTTTAATATTATTTTTATTTTTATATGTATTTCTCAGTTTTTTGTATTTATTCCACTCATTTATATTTTTTGGCCATTTCGCAAGTTCATATTGATAAATTTTTTATTTTTTAATATTTTATGTTCATTTTTAAACCATTCTAATTTATGAAGTTTAATGTTATATTCTACTATATAATTTTTTAATAATTCTTTTAAGTTATAACTAAACCTATTAGCACTAATATTAACACTAACATTATTATATTTCATACACTGTCATTATATCATTTCTTGATATATTGTATAGAAAATTTTGCTTATTATTTTTTAATACTTTTATTGTTTTATTTTTATTTTTTATTTTATGTTTTATTTTTATGTCAATTCTAATAGTTTCATGATCACTTATATTTGAATTTATATCTATATATGCTTTAATATCACTATATTTATTTGTTACTACCCAGTCTATAAGAGTTTTTGAAATATTAATAACTCTAGTATATTCATTAACTAACTGTCTAAAAGCATTATCAATTATTATTTGCTCACAAAATTTTTTTATATTATTATTAATTAGCCAGTTTATATTAAAATCACCAATGATTATAACAGTCTCATTTAACTCACTCAATTCTTCAATAATAATCTTAAAATCATTCAAAAAACTGGAATTTATATTTAAATATATGGGTGATCTATATAAACCAATTAAGAAAAAAACATTTTTACGATTATATACTTTTAACATAGTATACCAACATTCATTCTCAAAACAATCACTTTTAATTATATTATAACTCCATGTATTTTTATATAAAATGTAACACCTCCCGTATGTCTTGAATGACTATTATTTCTTATATGATGATAATTATTTAATTTTATTAATGAATCATCATCATCACTTACTAAATGAGTTTCTGAAATGCACAAAAAATCAATTTCGACTGTTACGATGGTTTGTAGTTCTACAAAATTATTTATTAAATCTTGAATATTTAAATATATGCACTGGATTGACTTTGGTTGCTAGTACTCAATCATTTCCGCCTTTATTTTAAGTTTCTTTAAATATACTTTGCAGCTTGAACTAAACGTATTATGGTAAATATCACATTCATATCATCAGACAGTTTTACACTTTCTTTCACTCTAATACAAATTATACATTTATGAGTATATTCGTTACAATTTTCTCTTTCATGTTCATTACTTCCACATTTATGACAGCATGCTTTATCTTTTCAATTTGCATTTGCACATTTGCTTTATGGTTAAACTCTAAGCATTTGAATATAAGTATAACAAGTATTCATTGGGGCGAAATAAGTATTAATCCAAATATGTTCAACAAAATTAACTCCACGTATTCAGACAGCAAATTCATTTTAAAAAATTTCAACAAGTACCAATTCACCAAATTCGAAGAAGAAAAAATTTTATTAATTAAACAAAATGAACTTTATGATTCACTTTCACTAACTTTTTTTTATTAAATATCAATTATTATAAAAATTTCATAATTAGTTTTTAATTAATTTAACTTAATAAAATTGTAAACTTTGTAAAATCAATATTTAATGTACTAATTAACTAAAATATTAAAAATGTAAATCTTACATATTTAATGATATAAATACTTGTAAACTATAATTAATAATTAAATTCAATTTCTGTAAAGAATAAAGCAACATTTAATTTAAAAAGTATTTTTTCTTATTAAAAGTTCTAACGAACCACTTATGTCCGACAGCTATTAACCGACAAAAGCTTTTGCATATAAATAATAAAAACAAATCCAAATTTTTGTATTAAATGACAAAATTTTGTATGTACAAATATGTACCACCAAATGAGTTTTATCTACCTACCTACTTACTATACAATTATATTTTTCAAAATGATAAAATTCAAAAACAAAATCTCATCATATTTTTTATTTAATTTCTACAAAATACACTGGAATTTTTCTAATATTATTTTAACTATACAAACCGAGATTCACATCAATTATCAGGCCATGAAGTGCAGAGAGTAAAAACTTAATAAGGGGCCAGCTTTTAACAAATTTACACGCAGTCTTATGAAAAAAAATAGGGGGCCGACTATAAATCTTGAAATAACACAAAAACCATTTACTTTAGTCAATTTGGTCCAAAGAGAAAATTAAAGTCTCATCTTTTTTACATAAATCATTAAAGAAAAAGATTTTAAAATATAATATTTTCATTCATAAATATGCATTTAAAAAATTGTTTTCCTTTAAACTTAATATTGTAAAACCTTCTTAAGATAAATTGCCCCAATATCGTAATAGAGACTACTTTCATACTTTAAAATTTTGTACAAGCTGATATGGCTATAATCGAGACTCACATCAATTATGAAATTATTCATACGCGCGATACGTGAGAACCGATTGCAATTCTCTCACAACTACATTCATGTGTTTTCAATTCTTGACCTGTTTACGGAAGCGTGTCATATGCCTGTATTTTTTGATTTGAAAGCGATGAATGAGCAAGAGATGAATGGTAAAAATGTCGCACTTGAGAACATAATAAATAAATTTAATGTGAAAATAATTAAATGTTTTTGCATCAAATTTATTTTTTCTTCACGAAATCCAACTCTCATATTCTCTCCAAATTGGACGAATCCAAAATTTTCATTTTTTTGCAGCTTCTGAAATATAAAAATTACTGGCAAATGGCAAGATCAATCAAAGATCAATTACGACCTTGCACTCACTGAAATCACAGTACAATGAATGATTTAATATTTTTTTTCTAACAATTATTATTTAAAGATAAAATGAGCAGAAACATATTCGTAAATCGTAACGGTATCATCGAAAACAACAAAAATTCATAACTATGATAATAATATGTACATGCATTTCAGAGGTATACAAAAAGATTTTTCATTCGCTTGGGTTTAAAAAAAAACAAAAAACGATCTCATTTGCTTCGGAAGCGCTTCTTTAGAAGCGTTCTAGAATGAACGGTTTATTGCTTCTCATTCATCACACGATTTTTTTTGTTTTAAATGAGTGGTTCTCGATACCTTCCAGAGGAAGGTCTTCTCTTCTTTCACGTTGGGTCTAACAAATGAAATTTTTTACAATGGTGGTAGTAAAAAATTACATTATTGTGTATAAAATTAGAGTCGAACTTCTTATTGAAATAGATATTCTTTGGTATTACGTAACAAATATTGTGTATTATTACTTATTAGTATTAAGTAAGAAATATTGTGATTGTGTGTGCTCTAAAATTTATTGGAAATTTGAAAGTTAATAGCTATTGCATTTCAATATACATACATACATATATTTTAAAATTTTCCAGTTGGTTTTTTTACTACTACGAGTATAACTAACTTTATTCTCTTCTTTCCTAACTTATATTTTTTTTATATGTTCATTTCTAGAGTAAAATGCTAAAAATCAATTGATTTGATGAAAACAAATCAAAAAAATTAAATTTAATACTTGCTTACTAAATTTTAAGTAAATGCATATTAAATTTTACATTTATTTATGTTTAAATTTTTTTTAATTTTTAATGTAAATAATTTTTTTTTTTTGGAATACTTAAATTGAAATTTTTTATAATTTATAATTCTTATCGGCATAATTTTATAAACAATCAAATTGATCTAAAAATGTTTAAACTTTTTAAATTAATAATATTAATGTAACTATTTTTTTATTTGCTTTTTTTTATTTATATAATATGTAAGTCGATAACATTATTTATTGTTAGGTATACAATTTTAATCAAATTAAACTAGTTTTATTTAAAAAGCTTCATAAAAAAGTATAAAATAAAGGAACTCTTATATATTAAAAGGAAAACTTTTTTTTGTTATTTATTTGTACACTTATACGATTGAAATAATATCCTTCTATTGTTTATTAATGCATACATTCTACATGCCTTCTCAGTCATACCTTCTAGATGTCTTCCCAGTCATGTATTCTGAATCATTCAAAAGGAAGCTTACGAAGTAAAAGCACAAATACGTTGCTTCATTTTGGGGACATTTATATTGAAAAAAGAAGCAATAAAAGAATGGAATAGGTAGCGCTTCTTACCTTACTGGGAATGCTTCCAGCATACATGCTGGAATACTTAATTTTCCCGCTGGGGAGCTATGACTACCACTATGAATAGAAATTACCATGAGAAAAAAATACATACACTATTTTTTTACCTAGCATTTTTACAATGCTTTTTTAAAGGCACCCTTCGTTCGAACAGAAACATGTATTTGTGCAAGTAAAATTAAGTTTTTTTTACATAGGTTTTAAAAGGCGCCATTGAATGAACATTTTTCCATTTTATCACAAAGTGGTGAAAAGTTATGTACGTTTATCTGATATTTAATATAGTGGTCAGTGATAAAGTTTTGTAATATTTTTTTTTAAGTAACAAAAATTTTTAACTAAAAAATTAGTGTAAAGTAGGGGTAAACATTATACAAAATGTTTAATTTGCGGTTTAAAAAAAGAACGACAAAATAAGAAATGTAAAGTTTTATAGATTTCCGAAAGATAGTTCAGGGTAAGTAAATAATATATTTTAATGTAGATATGTAAGTATTTATTTTTAAATTGCTGTAAAAAGATTTATTAAAAACTAAAAATATTTATTAATAATTGTAAATAAAAAATATATTTTTTTTCAGAAAAGAATTTGACTGCAAAAATATGGAGTTGGAAGAAAAAAACGCATTTCATTATTTTGGTGAATGGATACTTAAAAAATTTAGGGAACATCATAAATGTAAAGAAGACTTAACTAACGGGAAAAATAAATATTTCCAATTTATAATGAATAAACTAAAAAAATAGATTGTACGTACATTTGTACCTACTTTTGCAAATACACTGTTTTATTGTAGAAAAATGCAAGATTAGTAAAAAAGAGTGCAACTCAAATATGTAGTTTAATAATGAGAATGTAATATTAACCATTATTTAACTGCATGTTAATATGTATACATATATTATTATTATAGAATTAATAAATGGAAGTTTGACATTTTTATGTAAAATGAATTGTTTAATAGTGAAATGAGAAATTCAAATGGAATATACATAAAAGAAAGAATGGGAAAAAATATTCAAACGCCCACATACACACATTTTAATATTTAAATCAAAAATTATCTACTATAAGAGATGAGCCATTCCCAGCATATGACCGAATTTTTTATAAAATTTATAAAAAATATACTAAGTAACTAATTCAATTATTGAAGACAATTCATAGTTTCTACAAAATTTAAGTAGCTTGATCATTGAAAACATAAAAAAAATAATTAAGTACATAATTATATATATTTAAAAAGATTTATTTTTTGCACTTTTAAGCACTTTAATAAATATGCTCCCTTAAAATTTTTAATACTAAACAAAAACAACAACAAAGAGGAAAAAAAATAAAAGCCCGCCTTTTTTGTTAAATAAAAAATAAAGGTTTAAAAAAACTTATGTATATAAAAATATAATATACATACAATTTACATACGAACATTTATTAAAATAAAAATTCATTTAAAAGCATACATATATTTTTATTTTTTATGTATACAGTATACCTTACCTTGTCTGAAACTTGGCTCAACTCTAATTTAAATAGTGAGGAACTGTTTTACCTCCTCTTTAGGCCAACGCGGCGGTGGAGTTTTATTAGCTGTCAAAACAACGCTTTTGAGCAGTGTAATCGATTTGCCATCTTCTGACTTATTTGAAATTATTTTTGTCCAAATATCCTTTAGGTACTTAAATGCTAATTTATTCATTATATTTGTGTATATCTCACCTAGTAATTTAAATAAAATTGAGAGTTATAATGAGATCATTATTTCGGTAAACAATATTTACCGTAAACTTGCTACTTTTGATAGTCTTCTAGTTCTAGGTGATTTCAATCTTCAGAACGTTAAATGGTTATGGTATGATACAAATAATTTCTTGATTGCAGATAATATTTCACTGAACTTTGAATCAATTTTTATTGATGGCTTAAATAGCCTTCATCTACAACAAATCAGTTCTGTCACAAACAACAAATTAGTTCTGTCTTAGGCAGAAAATTAGATCTGGTCTTTTCTTCAGATCATGACAACTGTTGGTTATCATCCAGTAAATTAACTTTCATTAATATAGACGACTATCACCCTCCGATAGATATATTTCTGAATGTTAACTCCTCCAATGAACCCTCTATTTCTGAGAATTATCTAAAGTTTGATTTTACCAAAGCTGATTTCACATATTTAAACTCACTTATAGGCTCGCTCAATGTGGAATAAATTTTTCTTCTTTAAATCTGAACATCAGCTTTAAACGGTTTTATGAGATGCTAACAACATATTTTCGCTTAGCAATTCCTACAAAATCTCATGAATACTCTAAGTACTCAGCTCCATGGTCATATAAAGAATTGCATTCTCTGAGGAACAAACGAAATTCTTCATGGAAAAAATATATGGAAGTAATTATATTGCCCATTATAATACCTTTCTTGATATCTATTATAGATTAAAAATTCTATCTGATACTTTAATGAAAATTATATTGACAGAATTAAATCGCAATTTTGGAAACATTCATTTATTAACCCGATTCATAAGAAAGGGGCTCGTTGCGATGTATAGACTCATTTCTAAGCTGTCAACTATTCTCAAATTATTTGAAAAAATAATGTGCTCGTATTTTGTTGATTATTGTCAACCATTTATTCCAATTTTGAAAACCATTTGGAAACCATAAGGGTAGATTCACAGTTAATAATATGACTGAATTCGTTTCTATTATTTTGAATACAATGGAAACTAAAAAACAAGTTGACGTTGTATTCACAGATATCAGTAAAGCCGTTGATATGATGATAAAATTATCCTTGAAAAGCATAAAGTAGGATTTTCAAGTCATAGCCTTAAATGGTTATCGTCTTATAGGGCATATAGGTCATACCAGGTCCTTTTTAGATCTACCATTTCTGCAACTTACGTTGCAAATTCAGCAGTGCCACAAAGCAGCCATCTGGATCCTTTATTTTTCGTAGTGTCGACCTATGACAGTCTCCTATGTTTATCCCACTCACGTCTTCTTAGTTTCGCTGATGATACCAAAATCAGCAAAACTATAACTTCCACTCTTGATTGTGAGTTGTTGCAATATGATCTCAATCAATTTAGTTCATGCTGCAGAAACAACGATCTCAAAATAAATGTTAGCAAATGCTTAATTATGAGCTGTCCAAGATTACGAGCTAACTCAACAATCAATTATGATTACGTCCTCAACAATCAACTTATAAAAAGAACAGATCGTACTATGCGTTAACTAAGCAACTTTTTACTACTTATGTAAGACATATACTTGAATAGTAGAGCAAAGTATGGTCTCCATTTCGTGACATAGATATTTTACGTATTGGTCCAAAAAAGATATCTTCGTTTCGCTTTACGCGATCTTGCTTGGACTGATCCTCTACGTCTCCTCCATATGAAGCTAGACTTTCTTTAATTAATTTGAACTCCCTCCAGTCATCGCGTCTAGTGGCGTATATCATATTCTTTCAGCAGATTATTCGCTGTGATATCAACTGCCCTTATATTTGCGAACAAATGAGGTTTAGAGAAAATCTGAATAATTTGAGATTGGTCGAGCTTTTTAATGTGTCACACCATTCTACAGACTATGGCACATTTGAGCCTATTTCGCGTATGTTAACAAATTAACACTGAGAGCCAGATTTCACGCGAGCATGGTTAATTCTCGTAGTCTGCATGATTAGTCTGCCATTTTTAATCTGACTTGCATGTTAGTTTCTTTGTTGTTTTCTTGTTTCTTATTACCATTAACATCATTACTAACATTAATTACTAGTTACTAACAGTGGTGATGACCAATTAAGTATTAAGTTCATTTAGTATCTAAGTATCATCATTTACTAACTAACCAATATACTAACATACTAACCCTAAATGATGACTTTTTCAATTAATTGTGATAGTTCACAAAATAAACAACATAAATGATGCTTGGTTGAAGCAAATGTTTGATACAAGATACCTACCTATTTGCATCTATTTGCCTATGCATTTCTATTTCTTTTCTATTCTCTATTGTTTTTGGTTGATTGGTATACGTGGCTGGTCCTGTCAGCCATGACAAGACTACAATTAGCGCGTTAGCACAGTTTTGCTACCACTACCGTGACCGCAAGGCTCATATTTAACCTATATCGGATTTAATTTTCGACCCATTTCACGACATTCAGGAACCTTACTTACAGAAGTTTATGGCTACCCAGAGCTACTATTCTGACCCTGGCCAGCACTGGGTATTTACACGTGAAGTATATAATGGTTTCTTTTTCATTCTGTTAACCATAACTTCGACATTATGTTTCAATGGGATACCTAGTCTGGTCGTATGTTCGCCAATTAGCCGGGACACTGGCTAACTGAATACCCCTATTGTTCTGACTATGTCTCACCGAGATGGCTTCAATGTTCGTTCTTTTATTCTCGTACGACAGCCATATTTTCTTAGTCGTACGGCATGAGGTTAATTCTGTCCACATTCTATTCGCTAGATACAAAAAGTGTAGAAAACTTCTCTTTTAACTCTGTTTACTGGTGGATCCACCTGTTCTTCAGATTGGAACCTCTGCTTGCTAATTGATCAGCATATTGGTATGCTGAGGTGTTCCCGTGTCCCGGAACCCACAGTAATGTAACATTGTGTTGATAGCTAATATTCTTAAGCTCGTCAGAGCATGTTCTGACAAGCTTCGATATTATCAACGCAGAATTAAGAGCCGCGATTGATGCTTGGCTATCCGTGACAATGGAAATATTTCCCCCCAGAAAAATATTGCCCATAAGTATTTGGCATGCTTTCCAGATTCCCACCATTTCAACTTGAAATACACTGGATTTATTGGGAAGTCTGAATACATGTTCTATTTTGAGTTTTTCTGAATAGACAGCAGCACCGACATCATTCCGACAGTCCACTTTTGACCCATCTGTAAAGAGTTTGATGTCCACTTCATCCAAAGGGTTTTCTTGTTTCCATTTCCTTCTTGATGGAATCTTTGCTTTGAAATTCTTTGCAATTTCCAGACTGGGAATTCTGTAGTCTGTGGAATCTAGCAAATCACAAGCTGCCGTAAAGCTTATATATGTTCCTCTCCGTATCCTATCAAGTTCGGTTCGGAAGGAGTATTCCTTCTTCAGCCCTGACCACCAGACTAATGATCCGTAGGTAAGAATTGGGCGTACTATAGCTGTGTACAGCCATAAAACCATTTTTGGTTTTAATTCTAATTTTTTACCTAACATCATCCAGTCTTGGTGAATTCCGGGATCTTTGTCCTGTTTAGATCTGTTTTGTTCGGATTGATGCAGAGGCCACATGCATTGGCCCATCTACTAACCCTTCTTAAAGTTCTCTCCATAATTACACTGATTATGTCAAGAAAATTTCCAGACAGTAACACTGCTAAATCATCTGCGTATGCAATGGCTTTGATTCCGTCATCTTAAAGTTCTTTAAGTATTCCATTCTTTACTAGAAACTATAGTAGTTGTGATAGTACTCTACCCTGAGGTGTGCCTCTACTTACTCTTCTAATAGTTCCGACTGGATATCACTTGATTGCAAAATATTAACAATCCACTGACTCGGTGCAGTTTTTACTCCTAGTTCTGCCAGTGAATTCTGCATGGCTGTTACATGTACATTATTAAAGGCACCTTCTATTTCTAGAAAGGTATCCAATGTATATTCCTTGTACTGAATCTATTGTTCCACGTCCCGTACTAATTCACTTACTGTAGCCGCCGTTGACTTACCTTTACACTAGGCATGTTGGTACTTACATAGCGGACTACTCTTTAGTGCTCTTGTAAATGCAAGCTCGAGTGTTATTTCGAGAGTTTTTAATTGTCATCGTTTTTATTAAATACTGATCAGTCTAAAGTTCTTAACGGTTTCGTGCCCTCTTTTACCAGCTTTTGGTATAAAGATCACGTTCACCTGCCTCCATTGCAGGGGAATATCACCAAATATGAGGCTGCTTCTGAACAGCTTAGTAATTAATGGAACTACAAGTCCCTTCATTTCTTGCAGCATATTTGGAAAAATACCGTCCAAACCTGCGGCTTTATATGGAACGAAGTAACCAACTGCCAAGGCAACCTTTTCGTCCGTTACAACTCAGTTAAACCATTCGTCAGGGCCACTTCGGACTCTCGTGTCAACGCTTGGTTAATCACATGGGTGTCCTCAATGCACCCTGGAAAATGGGTACACACTAAAAATCTAAGGTTTCAGCGGTTGAATCGGTCCATGTCCATTCCACAGTTTTTAAGAAAGAGAAACTGGAGTGTTCTCTAGGTAAACTAGGTAGATTACGCTTGGTTAATCACATGGGTTTCCTCAATGCACCCTGGAAAATGGGTACGTACTAAAACATCTAAGGTTTCAGCGGTTGAAGCAGTCGATGTCCATTCCACAGTTTTTAAGAAAGAAGAATTGGAGTGCTCTCTAGGTAAATCTCACTAAGTCTAGCTGAGTTTATAGTGCTTTTAAATAATTATTTACATTATATACATTTTTAAAATTACAGTAGTATATTATAACAATTTTAATCTTTTTATGACTAATAAATAAAATTACGATATACTATAATGGATTTAATCATTAGTGGTGTATAGCTAGAATATGCTTAAAAAGTTATACATTTTTATTAGTTATACGTTTTTATTAGTTATACGTTTTTATTAGTGCGGGGTTATATTTAAAATTAAATTTTGCTAAGTATTTTATAATTAATTAATGTAACTTAATTCTAAATATTTGTATAACTTGTCAATATGAAATTTCCAGTTTAAATTCTTATCTATAGTAAAGATAATAAGTAATTCTTGTAGAATAGATTATAGTTACAGCTGTTTAATCCACTGATCTTGGAGGCGTTAATCCATGGTTCTTGAATGAGGGCAATGTCTAAGTCCTCCTTACGTAGAGAACTAGCAGATTATCAGAGGCGCACTTCGAATGTCCTAGATTAAACTGCACCACCTGCATCGCTTACTTCACAAATAGCTGCTGTAGACTCCTTGTCTATAGCCAAGTCTCCCAGTAACCCACTTGCTTCGTCCAAGTAGTTTATTTATGGACTATCCGGCTTGAATAAATCCAAGGAGAAATGATCCTCGCATCTGATTACCCTGTAGGCCCTGACTTCACAGGATGAATCGAAGAAATGGAATGGTCCTCCTGCACCTCCTTGAATGAACTCAATGACGATTTCGGAAAGTTTCGTCTCAAGATTGATTCACAGATCATTGGAAACTTTCCTGTCACGGGCTCTCTCGCTGACAATTGCTATACATACATAAACTGTCTTTTACACTATCGTTGTAATTTTTATGTGCTACAGTTTTCGAACTGCTGTGGAGATTCATCTTTGGCACCTGGGCCATTTTTATGCCAGAACTAGAAGACGAGTCTTTTCCAGAATTGTGCGACTCATATACTAGCACAATTTCGCTATACTTTTTATAATCTTTTGAATCCCGTTCGTAAACACTTTTGGCTTCGTTCGTTCCCTTTCGTAATATTTACTTAGCTTTCTGGTATTTTTTCTTGAAAGCTGATCCAGAGCTTCTATTCCCCTTCTCTTTTGTAGTGAGAATACTATGGCTGGTATTTCCACTGATATTTGAACTTGATAGCTTTGGAGCACTATGGCAGGTGTTTCCTCCACCAACAAACACTGTAACGTTTGTAGGACCCTGGTTGAGTTCTGGTGTGGTTGCTGAGATGGTACTCTTGCTGGTACCGATAGTAGTCTCCTGACTAGAAGCAAGTAACTTATCTTCAGTAGATGAGTTGGTATTTGTTTTTTTTTTGTATTTTTTTTTTTTTCCATTGAGTTTGGCGCCAAAAGACGATCGACATAACCAGAGCTCCCATACATATGCAAGGTTATTTACAATGGGGTGGCGTCTGGTGCCCCAAGAAGACTTTTAACGATACCATCCTTATACGTTTGCTACTATTCAGCCTCGATACTTACTCTTCTAATAATTTATGGTTACCAAGTTCCGACTGGATATCTCTTGATTGCAAAATATTTACAATCCACAATGCAGTTTCTACCCCTAGTTCTCCCATTGAATTCTGCATGGCCGTTACATGCACATTATTAAAGGTACATTCTATTTCTCGAAAGGTATCTAAAGTATATTCCTTGTACTGAATCGATTGTTCCACGTCCCGTACTAATTCAGTTAGTGTAGCCGCCGTTGACTTACCTTTACACTAGGCAAGTTGGTACTTACTTAGCGGACTACTCTCTAGTGCTCTTCTAAGTGCAAGCTCGAGTGCTCTTTCGAGAGTTTTTAATTATCATCGTTTTTATTAAAAATTGATCAGTCTAAAGTCCTTAGCGGTTTCGTGCCCTCTTTTGCCAGCTTTTGGTATAAAGATCACGTTCACCTGCCTCCATTGCAGGGGAATATTACCAAATATGAGGCTTCTTCTGAACAGCTTAGTAATTAATGGAACTACAAGTCCCTTCATTTCTTGCAGCATATTTGGAAAACTACCGTCTAAGCCTGCAGCTTTATATGCAACGAAGTAACCAACTGCCCAAGCAACCTTTTCGTCCGTTACAACTCAGTTAACCCATTCGTCAGGGCCACTTCGGCCTCTCGTGTCAACGCTTTGTTAATCACATGGGTGTCCTCAATGCACCCTGGAAAATGGGTACGCACTAAAAGATCTAAGGTTTCAGCGGTTGAATTAGTCCATGTCCATCCCAGAGTTTTTAAGAAAGAAGAATTGGAGTGTAGATAAAGCTCTACTAAGTCTAGCTGAGTTTATAGTGCTTTTAATTGAATCACAATAATCCTTCCATGATTGAGTTTTAGCCAATGGGATTGCTCTCTTATAAGCGTCCCTAGTCAACTTCTTTAGGTAACCTAAGTTCTCATGCCAACAGACCGAGTATGTTTTCTTGCTACGCTTAATAAGACATATCACTTTGAATCTGACTTCCATTGCTCTTGCGAACATGTCAGTTCTTTTCACTAACTTATTTTCGTTCGCGATATCTGAATTAGCTATTTCCAAAAGCTTCTCTCAAGATATTTTCCTGAATTTCCGCCAGTCAGCAGCATTAGGGTTTCTATAGGGCTTAGGATTTTCAGCCTTATTATTGACATTGAAGAGTATCCAATTATGGTCTGAAAAAGATCTGTTCTTGGATACTCTCCATTTCTCTATATTTACGGTTTCATCGTTATTTATACATGTAATATCTAACACATCTGCCCAAGCTGGAAAACTATCCGAGCTTGGAAAATGTAGGTGGTGTTACTGCCCCTAATGATAATATATTTAAAATAAAATCAAATAATGAATCATCTCGTTCATTCGTTTCGAAGCATACTCCATAGGGAATGCCGAGCATTAGCATCGCAGCCTGCGATCAACTTGCCACATGTGGCATCTACCTTTTTATACCTCTACGATAAGTGTCCGGTATAATAAAATTACTCCTCCGTTTGTAACACCTCGAAATAAGCGACCTAGATATACCTTCAAAGGTATGGATCGGATCAGAAAAAAATTCTAAGTAGATTGAGCCATGTCCGTCCGTCCGTCAGCACGCTAACTCAAAAACTAAGAAAGCTAGAATCTTGAAATTTAAACAAAATATTCTGGGAGTAATTTGTAAGTTCCCTATTTTTTTTGGTTGAGTTCGGACCAAAACTTCGGGTAGCTCTCGAACACCAAACTTTTAGATCCCCACATTTTTTTTGAAATATAGCTATGAAATTTTAACTGCTGATAGATCTTATAAAAATATTAATTGTATGTTTAATAACTTTTTTTTGTAGCCCCACTCGTTACGGAGCTACAGCTCCCCAAATGTTCAAAAAAGCTCTATATTTAAATTATTATAGCACAAGTTGTATAAGGTATATTTTCATTTTAAAAACGCCAAACGATTACTGCTTTTATTAGGTTTAAAAGTTTATATACCATAAATATATACTTGTGGCATACGGTGTCTAAATTTACCGTTATACGAAACTCAAATTTTGCAAAATCCTTTAACTCTTCTATCTTCTAAACGGTTTAAGTTGGAAACTTGAAATTTTGATAGAAGTTAGATCTTTGAAAATAAGTATGAGTCACTTCACAAATTTTTTTTTGTATCACAGTTTAGGGGGTGACAGCTGTAAGCGGTCAAAAACTGAAAATTTCCTATTTTGAAACACCTGTAACTTGAACACATGTTAACAGTTTTTTGAAGTAATACATTAAAATTAAAGCTTCAACATTATACTTTTATCTCTGTTAACAACTTTTTTTATTAATAATATAGGGTTACTTTATAATTGACGAAAGTGTTACTTGATTTTTCCAAATTTTCTAACAAATTTTCTGATGCATAAAGCTAAATATTTGTATAACTTGTCAATATGAAATTTCCAGTTTAAATTCTTATATATAGTAAAGATAATAAGTAATTCTTGTAGAATAGATTATAGTTACAGCTGTTTAACCCTCTGATCTTGGAAGCGTTAACCCATGGTTCTTGAATGAGGGCAATGTCTAAGTCCTCCTTACCTAGAGAACTAACAGATTATCAGAGGCGCACTTCGAATGTCCTAGATTAAACTGCACCACCTGCATCGCTTACTTCACAAGTAGCTGCTGTAGACTCCTTTTCTATAATCAAGTTTCTCAGTAACCCACTTCCTTCGTCCAGGTAGTTTATTTATGGACTATCCGGCTTGAATATTTTTAGTTTGGTATGCCGTATATCAAACCTCAGGAGAACTTGTTGTCCAGCTTTTTCAAAGGACCAGACTTTCCTGACTGATAAGAAGGAGAAACGTTATACTGTTTTTCAGCAGTTCGTCGGACGATTTCTGCTTCATTATCACCAACCAGTTCCCCATTGGAACCATCAGGATAGGTATACCGACACATTCGAGGAGCTTTTCCCCCGCTTATCTCCATCCTAGGCAACCTGATACGGGCTCTAGTCTCCTAGGGATTTTGCCTGCTGGGATTATTCCAAATTTGGCTTCCTCCCACGCACCGCCAATCTTAGAAATGCTTCTGCTAAAGAAATCCAAAGAGAACTGATCCTTGATTACCCTGTAGGCCCTGACTACACCGAATAAATCGAAGGAAGGGAATGGTCCTCCTGCACCTCCTTGAATGAACTCAATGACGATTTCGAAAAGTTTCGCCTCAAGCTTGATCCACAGATCATTGGAAACTTTCCTGTCACGGGCTCTCTCGCTGACAATTGCAATACATGAACTGTCTTTTACACTATCCTTGTAATTTTGGAGGAGTTCCGAGGAGATTCCGCTTGGAGGAGTATAGGTGATTAACTGTACCTCTATTGTTTTTTACTCACTACTATAGCATACAATACAGTCACAAAAAATATCCCGGCTAATGTATAATATCATAGAATAATAATACTATATAGCAAATTCTGGATATTTCGTCATTTGTGAATTCGTATTTGGTATTTAGTATTATCAATTATCATTATATCTATTGAACAAAATACCAATACAATCGCACGAAACATCCTAATGATGTTTCAAAATCGTAGAAAAATGCTTAGTAGTTTTTTTATATGTTAATGCTCTAAAAAAAAAAACAAAATTCAAAAAACAAGATTTAACTAATAGGGGAAAATAAGAAAGAGAAATAAAGAAGACAAAATTATTATTTGTTTTAGAGATAGCAAGATTTTTTTAAATTTTTTAATTATTGTTTGTTTTTTTTCTACTGTCTTTATAGACTACATTTATTGTAGATCATTTTGTACATTTTATTCTACATACAAAAAAAAAAGAAAATTAAAGTGATTTTTTTTTATTTTTTGTTGTATTTTCTATTTCTTCTAGTTTTGATTTTAGAATATTCAATATTCATTCATT
>OX352774.1:146306779-146465531 GCA_947095535.1 Poecilobothrus nobilitatus | reverse complement strand
TTAACTAATTTAATAACAAAATATTTTTTCATTTCGTCTTATTAGTACACATATTTAGTCATTAGTCTTTCTGACTCTGGTACGATTCCGTATAGAAACATAATTTTTTTTTTGTGTATAAATTACAAATAATAACTTTTTTTTCTTTTATTTACTGTATCATTTGGAGTAGTATGGATATGGCGATGCAAATGACGGAGCTTTTAATCAGCAAAACTTAGCAGGTAAAGATATGGTGGCGCAAATGGAGGAACTTTTAAACGGTAAAGTTTTTACGCGGTAAAGTACGAGTGAAAGGTTTGTGTTTTTGATATTTTGCATGATCATGTGGAGAAGAGCAAAACAATGGCGCTGCGGCTGCAACGGGTTTTTTAAGCGCATGATAATGTGGAGAGGAGCAAAACAATGGCGCTGCGGCTGCAACGGAGTTTTTAAGCGGTAAAGTATGAGTAAAAGGCTTATGTGATTGATATTTTAAATTTATTTAAAGATTTATTTTTATTAATAAAAGTTTTATTGATTTTGGAACTTAAGTTTAAACTTGATTTAATGTTTATATGAAAAATTTTAAAAAGTTTTTAAAGCTGGATTAAAAATTGGTGAATTATTATTATCTTTGAGAAGCTTTCAAATTGCTAAATATTTAGATAAATTCAACAACTTCAATATGAAAAGTTTTTAAAGTTTGGTTTGAATACTTCATTAAAAAGTGGTTTTAAAAGCTTGATTTAAAATTGGTGATCTTTCAGATTATTATTATCTTTCAGAAGCTTTATAGTTAAATTAAAAGTACTAATATTTTAAATTAGAGTGAAGATATGAAAAGTTTTTTAAAGTTTGGTTATGATAAAGCTAAGTATTCTTAATACTGTAAAACTTGTGTTCAAAAAGTTATTTTTATAAGTAAAAAACAGTTTGCATTTCATAATAAAAGTTTGTTTTGTTTTTTCATTAAAAACTATATTAATAATTTTAATTATAAATTTCCTTAAACTAAGCCTGCATTAGTTTTATAATGTCTACAATAATTACAATAAAGTTTATATAAATTAATTTAATTTACAATGCAAGAATATGCATTTTATCATGTAATATATATCTCTTATTATCTAAAGAACTTAAAGCTATTTTATTTAAGTTTTTGGTGTAAATTACATTTAAATATGATTTAAAATTGTTCATTTCTCTATATATAATTTTATTTTTTAATAGACAGTCTTTATAATTATTTAAATTTAGGTTATTTACAACATATTTTTTCACACCTTTTGCCTTTTTTACCTGATCACCCTGAAACGATTCAAGGTAATACATTTTTGATCTTAAACCAATAAATTCAGAAACAACTCTACCGTTGAATTCATCTTTAAATAATCCAAGTTTTGTTTTATTTAAAAAAAGTGAATTTGTATGGATTTTCAGGAGTATAATCAGAAGTATCAAAATGTAAATCTTTATGTACATCAGAATAAAAATCATATAAAAATATATATCTGGTAGTATAAATGAAACAGTCAGTATCACTATAATTTAAAGAAACTCTATTACCATATTTTGGTTTAATATAATTATAGTGAAAATCATACATTAGAATTTTGGATTGTTCTAACACACAGAAACCTAAATATATCGGTTTGTTATAAAGAACTTGGGATTTATTCCGTTGAATTGCAATTAAATTTTCAGTAAATCTAGATGAACTATAGAAATTAGGTTTTGCTATTAGAGCACCCAAATGTCTCTCTTCACTTTTCCATGAAGTGGCTATTTTTACATCGACTCTCTTGTCAACATTCTCCATAGTTTTTCCGAAAACGGCATTATTCATTAATTTAAAAAAGTATTTCTCAAAATTATTTAATGCATTAGTTCTGTGCATATTATTTAAATCAATGTACTTTTTCAACCAATCAGATTGCTGAAATCTTAGAGCTCTATGAACTTTTTCAAGTACTATACCATTTAGAAGGCATTGTTTTAAATTTCGGTAATGAATAACATATTTATGTTTATTATTTAGATCAAGAAATAATTCGGACCGATCGGAATTTTATATTGTGCACAAAACGGAAAATCATTATGCAGATCATGAAGATTCTGTGAATATTCTAAATCTACTTCTAAAACATACCCTATTTCCGAATCATATGGAATTTCCATTACATTAATACTATCGGGATTGCCAACCCACTCAAAACTTTTATATGATACATATTGAGACATTGCCCAGCCATATAAATTATTAGCATCTAAATAAACAATATATGTTGAATTTTCTTCTTTTTTATAATATTCCCCTATATATTTATTGTTGGCTTTCGAATGTCTTAAGGAACATTGACTAATACCACCACGTATTCCTTTTTGAAAAAAATTGTACATATTAATATCAGTTAATAACTCTAACTCAACACCTGCATATTTTAACATAGCAGCCCAAGTAAGGCCCGATACAGTGTAAAAATTAGCAGGATCTAGTTCATAAATTTTTCTACATATTTTTCGGAAATTTTCAAAAAAATTTGTCAATATTAACACATCAGTTTTTAAGTATATTTTCATGTAATTCGCGAGATTTTTACAATTAAATGTGTGCCATACGGTAGTTGCGTGATTATAGTCGGTATTAGAACAAGCGGTATTTGTCATTCGGTTCTTAAATGCTTCTTGATATGGTAAACATTCCTCATAAAGTTTTTCTATCGAATCAATGTATTCATAGGGGTAGACTCCTTTCCGCCTCATTAATTTAAATTTTTCCTCAGAAAAAAATGCTTTTCTGATGTGCTCTAAATTCTCTTTATTTAAATTCCTACAGTTATTTAAATGCCTAAATGAGTCAAGGCTTGAGGCCATAAATCTAAAACTATCAAGAAAACGTAAATAACAAGGTAGAATGTAAACCAACGGTTTTTAAAAGCGCACATTTCCAAAACTCAATACAAACTGTTTAGAAGTGTGACTTGCACAAAAATTTGAAAATTTCATACAATAAGAAAAAATGTGAAAATAGGACATTTTTGAAATTTTGAGGGGCCGTAAGTCCGGAATCCTATATAACTAAGAAAAGCCGTTATCACACGTAAAAATATATTACAGAACCTTTAATTTTCATGTCTTGCCGAAGAAAAATTTTTACAGATGTCTAAAAATAGCAAATTTTCAATTTTTGAGGCGTAATAACTCTTAAAAAGGAAACGCTACCAAAAAATTTTCTGAGAAAACTTATACTAATTCTAAAAGTTCTTCCTTGTCTCAAAATTGCAGGTTCCTATCTAAAGGCGTGCCGGAGTTATGAAAAAAGAAATTTCATGCAAAATGTGGTTTTCACATAACAGTAAATTTAAATAGTAAATTTCAAAATATTACACAATTTTGATACTGTTTTATATAGATAATAAAATGTTCGATCTTCTGGCAGTTTTAGATTGCAAAACTATTACGCAGAGCCTGAGATATATACATCTGAAAATGGGGCTTTTTCACAATTTTGAAGAGCTGCAACTTTGGAACGCTCAACAAATAAAATAAACCTTTAACACACGTAAAAATATATTACTGTAGCTTTAATTTTTATATCTTGTAGAAGTAAAATGTGTACAGGTGTCTAAGTTACAGGCGTTTAAAAATAGCAAATTTTCAATTTTTAAGCCCTAATAGCTCATAAACAGGGGGTGGTCCAAAAAAATTTTCTGAGCAAACTTATACTAATTCTAAAAGTTCTTTCTTGCCTCAAAATTTCAAGCCTTTATCTAGAAGCGTCCCGGAATTCATGCAAAAAATGATGCAAAATTTGGTTTTCACATAACAGTAAATTTAAATACTAAATTTAAAAAAATTGTATAACTTTGATTGTATAACTTTTAATTTACAAAGTTAAAAAAAATACCTGTCGAATGGCGTTTTCATATTGAAAAAATCTTAAGCAGAACATAAGATATATGCATTTAAAAATAGGGCTTTTTCAAAGTTTGAGGAGCTGTAGTTCCGTAATGGGTGGGGCTACATGAAAAAGTTGTTCCACAAAATTATTTTTTTTATGAGACCTACCCATGGTTAAAATTTTTTTTCTCGGTGTAGAAGTTTTGTAAACAGACGGACGGACAGAGTGAAACTAATAAACACATTTTTTCAAAATTTTTTTGGAAATGTGCTAAAAATGATTTTCTCCGTCAAGTCTAATTGATTTTGATTGATTGATTGATTGATTCAAGACCATTGATTTCGGAAGCATGTGATGATTTTCAAATATATTTGTGCATTCATTTACCAATGATGTTATAAACTCCTTAGCACAATCAATTCGTACAACCTCCTCATAACCACTCAAAGAATCATCGAAAATACATTTAAGATAATATGAAAATGCTATTGGTACATGTCTATGTATATTTATAGTTGACGAAATTTTTGGATTAGGGTTACATATGGAAATTGGTGATAAAATACTTTCAGCATCAGCATAAATCACAAAAGGAGCTTCCATTTGTTATTAATAATTTTTATGCATTAGAGTGTTGTTGTCTTCAGTAGGAAGTATCGCAACAATTTTCTTACACTCCTCCTTGTGTATAGTAAGCTGTTGAGGATCATAGAAATGCTGCAAACAAGAATTACATATATATATTTGATGTTCTTGATATGTAATAGAACTCCGTAATAACTTCGAGATATGCATTATATAAACAAAGTGGAAGTTTTCATTTTTTTCAAGTAATAGTAGATTTACGTGATTTAGTTTTTCTTCTTTGGTTATATAAAAAGTTTCAACAATTTGATGTTCTGCATTCTTATACTCCAATCTAAAAACATTAATGCTTATTAATGATGATGCTTATATCATCATTAATTTCTTCAAAAATACGTAATTCGCTCAACTGTGCTGCAAATGACATACCCTTAAAATGCAGTTGACGTACATAACCATATTCTAAATTAACAGTCGGGGATGTTATATCACTAATTTTATACGATGATGTTTCAGATTCACTAGATTGTGATGCAAGTCGTTGCATAGCTGATATCATACCCGCAAAATTTGTATTATCGTCCAGCCGCTATCTTTTTCCTGAAATTCTTCAGCTTGTTATTGGATCTTCTTTGTTATATTATCATATATAGAAGAAAGATCATCCGCACGAATGAAATGATAATTACAAAGTTATCATAAAAAAAAATAATAATTTAAATTATTATATAAATTAAAACACTAGTAATTAAATTTAATATATATTTATTTACTTTCCGTGTTATAATCTTGGTTGTGGTCTTAAGACTGAATTTTATATTTTACAATTGGTTTTTATAAATTTTAACAAAATTACAAAATTAGCAAAATAAGCAAAATTACAATATATTGAACTTGTTTACCAAATATTACTTTCTTACAAAAATATACTACGTTTATTTAATTGATTATATTTACACGTTTTTTTACACGTTTACACTTAAGTTCAATAAAATATTATTTAGATTAATTCATTTAAAATATCGAATTACAATTTAAGTTTATTAAAATATTATTTAAGTTCATTTATATCAGAAATATTACGTTACAATTTATGTTGCAATTTAAGTTTATAATTTAGGTTTATTTAAGTTCAATAATTTACATTTAAGTTCATTTATATTAAGTATCAAATTACAATAATATGTTTCCGAAAATTTTGTAATTTAAATTTTTACTTCAATATTATTTATTAGGTCATTAATCTTATTATCAATGGTGGAGTTTACTAACGTAACACCTCCCACACAAGATTTAGGATTTAGGATAGGATACTTAGCTTTGGTTATGATAAAGCTAAGTATTCTTAATACTGTAAAACTTGTGTTCAAAAAGTTATTTTTATAAGTAAAAAAAACAGTTTGCATTTCATAATAAAAGTTTGCTTTGTTTTTTCATTAAAAACTATATTAATAATTTTAATTATACATTTCCTTAAACTAAGCCTGCATTAGTTTTATAATGTCTACAATAATTACATTAAAGTTTATATAAATTAATTTAATTTACAATGCAAGAATTGCATTTTATCATGTAATATATATCTCTTATTATCTAAAGAACATAAAGCTATTTTTTTTAAGTTTTTGGTGTAAATTACATGTAAATATGATTTAAAATTTTTAATTTCTCTATATATAAATTTATTTTTTAATAGACAGTCTTTATAATTATTTAAATTTAGGTTATTTACAACATATTTTTTCACACCTTTTGCCTTTTTTACCTGATCATCCTGAAACGATTCAAGGTAATACATTTTTGATCTTAAACCAATAAATTCAGAAACAACTCCACCGTTGAATTCATCTTTAAATAATCCAAGTTTTTTTTTAATTAAAACGAGGAAGAATACAGTTGCCTTTGTCAACTCTTAGATACCCGTACGAACCGTTAGTATGTTCACAGCCTGTCACTCTGCTTACAATATTATTTTTTTAATATTTTAGTATTTTAAAATAATTTGGGTGAATTTTATAATTTCTAGAATTATGGGTTGTACATATATTCAAACTATATGTTTATACATTCTTCAAAAGCAAATTCTAACCTTCCACATAACGATTATCAATCCAAAACTTTTTCAAATATTCTATAGTACCATTTAATACTAAGCGGTAAATGTATATTAAATTTACTTAGTACAAAATAATAAATATAATTTTAAATATTATATTATATTATATTTAAATATTCCATTGACAGAATAATTTCTTATAAGTACAATAAAATACATATATGTATGTAAATACGGCGCTATATAATATACATATATACTCTTATCATTCACTCACTAGTGACATATACGATATGTAAATAAACATGATATTATATAAGTATGTATATATATCAATATCATATAAATAAAAATTCTTCAAGCAACCGTTATGTTGTTTATTTATTTACATTTTTTTGTAGTACGCATTATATCCTCCACAATTTCAAATTATCGAGTAAAACAAATGCAAAAAATTTGTTGAAGAAATTTGTTAGAAAATTTGAAAAAATCAAGTAACACTTTCGTCAATTATAAAGTAACCCTATATTATTAAAAAAAGTTATTAACAGAAATAAGAGTATAATGTTGAAGCTTTAATTTTTGTGTATAACTTCAAAAAAAAATTTAATAGGGTGTTCAAGTTACAGGTGTTTAAAAATAGGAAATTTTCAGTTTTTGACCCCTTGCAGCTCCTAAACGGGGGGTGATACAAAAAAAATTTCTGAAATGACTCATACTTATTTTCAAAGATCTAACTTCTGTCAAAATTTCAAGTTTCCAAATTAAACCGTTTAAAAGATAGAAGGGTTAAAGGATTTTGCAAAATTTTAGTTTCGCATAACGGTAAATTAAGACACCGTATGCCACAAATATATATTTATTGTATAAATACTTTTAAAGCTAATAAAAGTAGTAATCGTTTGGCGTTCCCAAAATGAAGATATACCTAATACAACTTGTACTATAACAATTTAAATATAGAGCTTTTTTGAACCTTTGGGGAGCTGTATTTTCGTAACAGGTGGGGGTACAAAAAAAGTTATTAAAAATAAAATTAATATCTTTGTGACATCTATCAGCAGTTAATTTCATAGCTCTAGATGCTAATAATTTATATGGCTGGGCAATGTCTGAATATGTACTATATAAAAGTTTTCAGTGGGTTGGCAATCCCGATAGTATTAATGTAATGGAAATCCATATGATTCGGAAATAGGGTATGTTTTAGAAGTAGATTTAGAATATTCACAGAATCTTCATGATCTGCATAATAATTTTAATGAAGATAGAACCTTTAAATTTTGTACAATGATGTTCCTTCCCGTTCGATTTATGCCTCTGAAATTTAAGAGAATTTGGTCCATGGGCTTGGAACTTGGAAGCTCCGAACGAGCCCCAGAGCAAACGAGTATATCCCCACAACCAACAAAGATGGAACCTTTATTTTTAGTACAAGAGTGTTCTGTTATGTTTCCTTTTCTATAAAATTGGAAACTGACATTTGAAAGAATTTGAACCATGGATTCGTATTTTGGAAGCTTCCGAACGAGCCCCAGAGCAAACGAGATTATCTCCAAAACCAACAAAGATAGAACCTTTAAATTTTTTACAATGATGTTCCTTCCCGTTCGATTTATGTCTCTGAAATTTAAGAGGATATGGTCCATGGGTTTGGATTTTGGAAACTTCCGAACGAGCCCCAGAGCAAACGAGATTATCTCCAAAACCAACAAAGATAGAACCTTTAAATTTTTTACAATGATGTTCCTTCCCGTTCGATTTATGTCTCTGAAATTTAAGAGGATTTGGTCCATGGTTTTGGATTTTGGAAGCTTCCGAACGAACCCCACAGCAAACGAGATTATCTCCAAAATCAACAAAGATAGAACCTTTAAATTTTGTACAATGATGTTCCTTCTCGTTTGATTTATGTCTCCGAAATTTAAGAGGATATGGTCCATGGGTTTGGATTTTGGAAGCTTCCGAACGAGCCCCAGAGCAAATGAGATTATCTCCAAAAACAACAAAGATATAACCTTTAAATTCGGCGGAATAGTGTTATTTCATGTTTGATTTAGGTCTCTGAAATTTGAGAAGATTTGGTCCTTGTGTTCGGATTTTGGAAGCTTCCGAACGAGCCTCAGAGCAAATGATATTATCTCCAAAAGCAACAAAGATATAATCTTTAAATTAGGCAGAATGGTGTTCCTTCATGTTTGATTTATGTCTCTGAAATTTGTGAGGATTTGGTCCATGGGTTCAAATCTTGGAAGCTTCCGGATGAGGTGCAGAGCAAACGAGTATATCTTCACTTCCAACAAAGATAGAACTTTTATTTTTAGTACGAAGGTGTTCTGTTATGTTTCCTTTTCTGTAAAATTGGAAATTAACATTTGAAAGAATTTGAACCTTGGGTTCGTATTTTGGAAACTTCCGGACGAGCACAAGAGCAACGAGCATATCTCCAAAACCAACAAAAGCAGAACCTTTAAATTTAGTACAATGGTGTTCTGGCATGTTTTTTTTATGTTCCTGAGATGGATTCGATGAATTGGAGTGGCAATTCGGGTACCTGACACATACCTCCCAAGGACTAACAATCTTCGAAATTAATAAAGATAGAAACTGAAAATTTTTTACAAAGGTGTCAAGCATATTCCAAGAGGATGCCTCTTTTACGTTCCTGAAATTTGAGTTGAATCTTATTCAGAAAAAGGAAGAAGTTCAAGCAGCTACCACAAAAACTTATGGATTTTTAATTTAATTCGAAATATTCAGGTGTAGGGTATTAATAAGTCGGTTGCATCGACTTACTGTTACATTTACTTGTTTTAAATTTTTTAATGTTACACCTTTTTCAAAAGTGAAAGTTTTATTTGGATATTCTATTATAAATTCCATATTTTCACTTATTTGTTTGTAATTTGAATTAGTTATTGATATTAATAATTTTTTACTTATTTCTATAAAAAATTTTAGAACTTTAATGACAAAAATCAGTGATTCATTACAATATTTTGCAAACCCTAAACGTATGTTAGCTAGTCTTTTTAAATCGATAGAATAAGTTTTGATTTCTTCAGTTGAAAGAATGCTTGGATGAATTAAACCATTTCTACTTGCGACTAAGTTTTCTTGAATTATGTCAATTTGTCTGTTTATAAAGTCAATTTTTATAATTTGTTCAAGGAAAAAGCTTTTCAAGTAAATTTCTTGTTCAATTTGATTTAATATATTTAAAATTATTTCTCGATCTGATTCGATAGCATTTTTGATAAGTGAAAATGATTTATTAAAGTTTTCGTTAATTTAGATTTGTTGATTAAGATTATCAGATATAAGTTTGTCGTTATTTGTATATGCTTTTAAGCGTTCTTCGATGTTTTGTCTGTCGGAGTCGTCCATAGTACCAAAAGTCCGTTTTAACACTGTGCCTCCTAAACTTACAATTCCTCTTTTTTGTCTGTTTGGTATGATCGTTTTAATTCGGTTCTTCATATTGTCAATTTGATTTAATGCCAGTTCCTTATTTAAATTTGACTTGATGGAGTTAATATTTTCCTCTAAGTCATTAATTATTTCTAAAATTTCGTATGGATGAATAATATATAATAACTTTCTACAAATTCTACAATGTCCGTTTGAATTTTTGTATATCCTAATTCTGAATTTATTTTGTCAATTATAAGCGTTCCATTAGTTAGTTGTATCGTCATGAGGAGAATTGATAATATCAGTATTACCTGTAAATTTTAAAGGTCTTTTAATATTTGATTCGTGAATATTTTGTAAGTTATGTTTTCGAAACGGAGGTTGTTCTTTGTATCTTACCGCTTTGTAATTTTTTATGAATCCTTTTTCCCTTTCTTCAATGTAGTTTTCGCGAGTTTGATTAATTTTATTAATAATCTTATCTTTCGTTCTTTCGATTCTTTCGTAAATAATATTATGATTAATTTTATGTTCCTGAACTTCTAAGGCAGTTGCTTTAATTGTTGAATGATAGGTATTATTATAAAATTTTACAGCTTTTAACATTTGTATTCTTATTGAGAGTTTTTCGTCAAGGTTTAATGTTCTAATTCGTTCAGTTATAGTATTATTGAAGCGTTCTATGTCAGAGTTACCGGTATGTGAATTTGGTTTTGTACCGTGAAATTCTATATTTTCTTCATTACAAAAATTTTTTACGTTCTGGGTATTAAACTCATTGTCAAAAACGAACTTTTTTATTGTTTAATAGCCAAATATTGTCTCAATTTTTCTGTAATTGTAGAGGAATTTCGATCCTCTTCTAAATGAAAGCAAGTAGCATGTTTAGAAAATTTGTCGATAAAATTAATAAAGGCGTTTTTGCTATTTACGAATGTATCTACGTGGATAATTTCTCCTGTTGTTTTAGGTGTTTCAGTTATATGAAATTTTTTCTTTACTGGGTTTCTGTCATATTTGCCAGCAGTGGAAATATCACAATTATTTATTATTTTGTAAAAAATTTCATATTCCACAATATCTTCTGCGAAGTAATAACATTTAAGAAATTTTATCTTTTCATTCAGAGAGAAAAGGTTTATAATCACTTGTTGTAATATATTATACTCGTGATCATTAACTTCTGAAAAGATTCCCACTCTCCCTTTTGAAATATATCTTCGTAGAATATCTGCGGTGTTATTATTATTTAAATCATTTATATCAATGAAAATTCATCTATTTTTAAATATTATATTAAATAAACTTAGAACTAAGATTAAAATTAAAAATCATATACATAAGTATATACTTTACAGTGCAACAAGAAACAAAAACAAAAAAAAAATAGTCCTAATATTAATAGCGATCGCATAATTTTTGTTTTTGGGAATGTTTTGAAAGTGTAAAGTCAATGTTAAGTTTATGTTTGTTACCTATAAAAAGCATCCTATTAATAGGTTCAAATTTGCCATAATTAGTCCTATGATTATAGGTTTTAAACAAATTGCAAGAGCGAAGGCGTTGAAGATTTTTAATATTAATTTTACTAGAAATTAAAGTAGATTTAACATAACCCTTGACAATCTCTGAAATGAAAATAACATCAGAAACCTCACGTCTAAAACTTAACGTACACAAATCAAACCTGAAAAGCATAAGCATATGACTAGCATATTCCAGGTTCGGTCTTACAAGACAAGTGTACAACGATTTAAGAACATAGGGATCTGAAAATTTCTTAGAAGAACGTTTAACAAACCCCAATAATGAATTAGCTTTATTTATAATATTATTATAATGTTTTAAAATTACTAAGTTGGGAATCAAAATACACACCTAAGTCTTTTATTGAAGTAACTTTAGGTAAACTAATACCATCCAAGTTATAGTTGAAATAAATAGGACTAGAACGACGTGTATAAGATAACAATGCGCATTTATTTACATTAAGTAGTAGACAATTATTAAAGCACCAATTGTTAAAGTTTTGAAGGTCATTCTGCATAAGGACGGCGCCCTTATTAGATGTAATCTTTTTAAAGATTTTCATATCATCAGCGTAAACTTGAAGCTCACAATTAGAAATGATAGAAGTAACATCATTTACAGATAAAATAAAAAGTAAAGGGCCAAGGTGGCTACCTTGTGGAACACCGGAATTTGCCACGAATGGTTCTGAAATCACATTTTTGAATATAACACTACAAGAGCGATCACACAAATAAGAATATATCCACTTTAGGAAAAACTCTGGGAAGCCATATTTTTTTAGTTTCAGTAATATAATACTATGTGGCAATAGATCAAATGCTTTACTAAAATCAGTATGAACAACATCTGTTTGAAAACCTTCTTCCATGTTATTGAGGAGAAGGGACGTTGTTTATGACGTAGTTTAAACTAGGTTTGTCGCAGTAGATTTTTGTTTTACAAAACCATGTTGGTTATCAATTAAAAGATTAGAACAGTGATTATAAATTGAATCCGTTATAATTAGCTCAAATAATTTTGAAATAGAAGATAATTTGGCTATGGGGCGATAATTAGTAATTTCATTTTTAGCATTCTTTTTGTGAATTGGTCTATATAAGACATTTTCCAAAAAGGAGGAAAAAGTCCGGAATTTAATAAGTTTTTGAAGAGTAATGTTAAAGGCGTAGTGAGAATGTTAGAACACTTGCTCAGAATTATTTCCGGTATACCATCAGGGCCGGGAAAAATATTATCACCGAGTTTATTTAGATATTTGGAAACTATTTCTTCATTTATATTTATGTCATTAAGAGACGTTTTTTGACAACTGTCCATAATGTTGAAAACGCAGCTTGCAAGTTGTTGAAAAGATTTATTGTTTTTACAAAAGAATATATGAATAAATTTAGTTTAGTTCTTGATAGCTATAAATAATAATTCGAGGTACATAATATGTGTCATGCAATTATTTAAGAAATTACATGATAATTGACATACTTCTATTGCATTAGATATAAACTAATAATTAATTAGTTTATATAGTTTTTTTAATTAATCAGAATAAAGAAACTATGCATGCTTTATATTTCTAAAAAAAAGTAGTGGGTATTTGCTTCCAAACAGTAGGTATATAATGCTTTGAAAATTCAAAATAGTTCTTTACTTTACTTTGAAAAACGAATAAATTTAAAATCAAATCCAATTCAAAACATAAATTGAAAATGGTAAGATATTTTTTCAATCAATATTATTTCTGTTATCCTTATTATTTTCAACATTCTAGGTTTTCATTAATGAATTAATAGCACTAGGAATGAGTGAACATGAACTTTTTAAAAATATTGATGTCCTCGCCATATACAAGATGTATGAAGTTATAACGTTTAAATTTTAGATACAAAACGAGGGCAAAAAGCACTACTTTGTGAGTTAAAGAATTCGTTCGATATTGAAAAAATAACGTTTTACATGCCGGGCAGATTTAACAAAACAGTGTCAACAGATTCTGAATTAAGCGAATTAAACAAAGTAGAGAAGAAAGCGAATTCTTGGGAAGAGACGAACCCAGATGGAACATAAATCTATTCGAGTTAATACCAATGACGAGTATCGATTCCCAAAAAAAAAGTATTGAAATAAAAAAAAAACAAAGACCTTACTATTTAATAAAAGAAAAAAAATTTTATTTTAAATTGTAAAATTGTTTGTATTTTATATTTCTCGAAACAAATATTTTTCAGGCTAATCCATTTAAATCAAACCTTGTTTCTGGAGAGCCGATATTCGGTCCCCAAAAGTCCAATATCGGTCCTCTGAGGTCCGGTGCCCTTTAAAGTTGGGCCTTAATCTGACGACCCCACTCTCTTGATTCTGGACGGGTCCCCGGATGTCCGCAAAATAGGTCCAAAGGTCCGGTGTCAGTCCTTGAGGGTTCGAGTCTCAGAGCTCCGAAATATAGCCCCCAAGGTTCGGCATCGGTCCTTAAGGGTCTGGCATCTGGCATCCCTCTTTTTTTTCTCTCTATTTAAAATAGTATTAAGTATAAATTAGAGGTTTTCAAGTTATTTTAATATAGTAAGACACAAAATGAGCAGCAGGAAGGCAGTAGTTGATCTACAGTTTATTGTTGGAAATAATAAGCAATATTTCTTGAAGGAATTTGCTTTGATAGCTGAAGGGTCACTGATACCAAAGCTGTTTATGTTTAAAGCCCCTTACTCGTTCGAAGAGTTAAATAGTGATGTTAAACAGCAGAATGAATTCAATAAAATGCAAATAAATGCAAAATGCAATAAAATGTAAATTTGATGTCGTTTAGGTAAAGGAGTACCAGAAAAAGAAATTTTTAGATAAATTTGTAGAATCAGTAGAAGTTATCAATTTAGATAATAACATTCCATCTCTTCAGAAACTAAGGAATTTCATAACCATTTGCGCTCACCATAACATTACTGAAAATTAAAAAGATGTGCTGTAAAAAATTGAGAATTTGTATATGTATTTAAAAAAAGAAAATAATTGGTTTTAAAAAATATTTGTTTTATTTATTATTGACCAAGATAATTTTTCCTACAGAAACATAGGTATTTCATAAAATAGTCTAGAATAGTCACTCTGAGCTATGTGTAAATTCATTGGAATGTAAAAATCTTCTTGTTCCTATCTTAGTTTATTCTTTTCAGTACATCTCTCAAAATATTTAAATACATATTCTCGTATATTAAGTTCAGCTCCATTGTTATATTACATCACTGCTTGTATAAAGTCCAGCATAAGACAAAAACGAGTGTACTCTTCTAACTGCAATGTAAGTTTTTTAGTGTGCTCTGCATGATTAAATGTTAGCGAAAATCCTTTTGAGTTTAATTTTGCTTGACTGTTTTTAAAATCATGATAAAATGTATACCATTCCAAATAATTCATTTCGCTTATAACTTTGTTTTGTCGTTGGAAAATTATTGATGCAGCAAAATTTTCAATATTAAATCCAATTTGAATTTTTATTGTTTGTTTTTTATCCAAAAAATAAATATAGCTTAATAAAAGGTTCTGCGGTGGCTCACCTTTTTCTGTTTTAAATATTTATGAATTTGTAGACTGTTCCATTTTTTTTGTTTTAACTGATGAATTCTATTTTAGAATTTTCTATTTATAGTTTTTCTTCCACATTTTTAAAAAATTTTTCGAAATATTCTTTGTATTTTTTTATTGTTTTGAAGTGAGGTGCGTATCGAATAAATTAAGAAAATATTTTATGCTTTTACGGGAACTTCGCATCTCATTGTGAAACGGGGGATTTCCAAATGAATCAAAATATTCTGCACACTCTTGAACTAGAACAAATATTGCTAACCAATGTGTTCCCTTTTCATTAGAAGTATCGATATTTATCACCAAAATACTAGGTTTTAAAACTTGTTTTGGTAATTGATCAAGAGTATAAACGTCTCTAAATATTTTATGTGTTAACTTATTACATTTCAGAACCTTTGAAATCTGAAGTGTATTCATTATCTCGAAAACGTGAAATATCAATTAGTCGAGTATTTCCTCGTATAAATGTTATCAAAAATTCTGCTTTAAGTTTTCTATTTGTTAAGACTATATCGAATTTTTCAAGCAAATTTATTAAGTTATTAGTTATTTTTTCGTTATCTAATTCGTTAGATAATCTAATCTAATTTCGTTATCTAATTTCGTTAGTAATTCTCAACATCTGTTTTTTTTTAAATCTCTGACAGAAAATTTATACTTTAATTCTTTTACAATAGTTTTACATTTTTCTTTTATGTGGCTGGCAATATCTTATGCAAATATTGTATTGTTATCGTCCGTACAGAACGATAAATCAACTAGAGCACGTGTCATTTTGAAATGAATAGAGATGGTTCACTAAACTTCCTTTTATATGTTCACGTTACGGATTTTATCAATTACGATATTAGCATCGAATTCTGCAAATACAATACAAGCTAATGTTGAAGTTAATGGAGAGCTGAGTCTTGCTTCAATCTTTACTACTCGCTGGTTTAATAAACTCTGACATGTATTTGTTCCCGAGTCATCTGGTGATAAATCAAAAGCCAGTATTGTATAACCTTTTGAAAATAGTTCTTTTGAAATTTGATGTCCTCTATCAGAAGGATGTATACCTGTTCCGCTAAAGAATGTTAAATATGCTCGAGAATTACAAAAATTATACGATGTAAAATTTGTTTCAATTGCAGAGTTTGGTGTAGGCACTCCATTCTCATATAATTGAAATTGTGTGAGATTTTGATGGTCGAAATGGTATGGATTTTTTGATCTCTTACCATTAAAATTTTCATTATTAACCATACAAAATACTAGAGCTTTTGATATTTGCCGTATAAATATATTATCCAAGGATATGTTAGATGTGTTAGCTGGAACTGTAAATGTTTTGATTTCACTTCTGGTGTAAACATATTTCGCGTTAGCCTTTTCTAGTACAGTATAATGTGCTATCAATATGCTAGGATTAAATGATAAATGTTTCATGTATAACGTAGCTTCGATAATTTTTAAATAGCTTTCATCGGCATCGTTAAAGAAAATAAAAAAATCTTGTTTTTCTAGGGCTAAAGCAATTCGAATGTCAACATTATTTAAAACTAATTTAGGAGTATTGAAGAAATCTACTTTTCCCATTAATTCTACTGTAGAATTGTTGAATGATTTTTGTCTTAATTTAGAACCAGAATTGTTAAAATCATTTACATTTGGTTTATCCAATTCCCAACCAGATCCTTCCAGATGTGTTTGACTGGAATCTGTACCATAATTTAGTAAAGTAGTTAAGTATGCTTTATTAAGGTATAAGGAGTCTGAAGGAGTGATGTTTTGCCTTTAGAGTTACATTACATTGTTTAATTAAAGAGTGTAATCAATTATTTACAACACTGGCCTGCAAAGCTGCCCTTGCTTCAGTTTCGCTTCCTACGTTATCATTTGCTCTTTGTCTTTTTAAAGTTCTTTGTCTTCCACCATACATCGAGTGCAGTTGGTTAACTACTGATTTCCGTAAATCACTTCAAATGTGTCTTTTTAGAAACTGCTCGTCTTTTAATAGCTCTTTGTCTTTTTATAGTTCTTTGTCTTCCACCATACATCGAATGAAGTTGGTTAACTACTGATTTCCGTAAATTTTTTATACTGCCTTTGCTTTGATCAATTACAGCTTCTTTTATGTTTGTACCAGATGCTATATCATTAAAAATATTTTTACTTCCGTTTAGAGCCCCTTTTTTAATTAAGCCCCAACCTGATGTAAAACCTGGCTTTAAGTAATGAATTAAACTTCCGAATATATTCCGAAACCACGACCTATATAGCTATACAAAGAAGCTGGATAAAATTGTAATGAAGGCCCAATATCGTCGACACCTCCACCTACTTGAAAGGAATAATATCTCACGTAAGCTCTTTTCATGTTTGATATGATATCATATTTGAAAAGTAGTATTTATATTGTTTTTATGGCAATCAATGCTTTTTAAAGTGTAATACAATTTTTGTTGGATAGTAACTGGAAACAAGATTTATTCCATCGCCGTATTGGTTGCAAATTTTAATCGCTATTGTTTCAAAACAATTTTTTTCTATAGGTATGTACTGAATATTTTCAAATTCAATATTTGTAGATATTCTAAAATTTTCTATGTTTATAGCTCTCAATGCACGCATTTTACTACTTCCAAAAATAGATGATTGAACTATATCTGGAAAAATTCCACTCAATTCATTCAGCAACAGCTAATTTGAATAGTTCAGGTAATTTTGTTTTGAAATCTAGGATTGGGAGTTATATTTTTAATAAGAGTTGGCAAAAAATTAAACTTCCAATCATCCAAATGTAATTCCGAATCATCATATGAATAATATGTGTAGCCTATAGATTTGGTAACTTTGATTTTTTCAAGAGGTTTTTAATATTTGTTACATAAACATTATACTGTCCAATATTAATAAAAGCACATTTCTCTTTTTTTAAATTCTTCTGTTTGTAGGAAATCGTTAAGATATATTTCTGAAAGACCAACTTTCCAATTTCCATTTCTTAAATCAAAGTGAATTGGTGATTTATTTTCGAATGAAGCTAAAGTTTTGTATAATCTCATCTAAAGTATAGATGAGGAAATTGAACCACCGACCAATCTTGGTGTCTTCTTCCTTTCAGGATATGGTACAGCAATGGTAATTACATCACCACTTGTTGTGTCAAACATTCGATAATCAGAGCTTAAGATGGTTTTTCGACTAATTTTTCATCGTTCAACATTTCAGTTTGAGCTAATTTTTTAAATGAATTTTCAACATCCAAATCATAATGTGTTAAATCGATATTCATACTTGAATGTTCTTTTTTAGGATCATATGCAAACACATCACAAGTCCCTAATGGTAAAAAATCGGTCATTGTTATTGTTATTATTGTTATTGTTATTGTTACTGTTATTGTTATTGTTATTGTTATTGTTATTGTTAATGTTATTGTCATTGTTATTGTTATTGTTATTGTTATTGTTACTGTTACTGTTATTGTTATTGTTATTGTTATTGTTCTTGTTCTTGTTCTTGTTCTTGTTCTTGTTATTGTTCTTGTTCTTGTTCTTGTTCTTGTTCTTGTTCTTGTTCTTCTTCTTGTTCTTGTTCTTGTTCTTGTTCTTGTTCTTGTTCTTGTTCTTGTTCTTGTTCTTGTTCTTGTTCTTGTTCTTGTTCTTGTTCTTGTTCTTGTTCTTGTTCTTGTTCTTGTTCTTGTTCTTGTTCTTGTTCTTGTTCTTGTTCTTGTTCTTGTTCTTGTTCTTGTTCTTGTTCTTGTTCTTGTTCTTGTTCTTGTTCTTGTTCTTGTTCTTGTTCTTGTTCTTGTTCTTGTTCTTGTTCTTGTTCTTGTTCTTGTTCTTGTTCTTGTTCTTGTTCTTGTTCTTGTTCTTGTTCTTGTTCTTGTTCTTGTTCTTGTTCTTGTTCTTGTTCTTGTTCTTGTTCTTGTTCTTGTTCTTGTTCTTGTTCTTGTTCTTGTTCTTGTTCTTGTTCTTGTTCTTGTTCTTGTTCTTGTTCTTGTTCTTGTTCTTGTTCTTGTTCTTGTTCTTGTTCTTGTTCTTGTTCTTGTTCTTGTTCTTGTTCTTGTTCTTGTTCTTGTTCTTGTTCTTGTTCTTGTTCTTGTTCTTGTTCTTGTTCTTGTTCTTGTTCTTGTTCTTGTTCTTGTTCTTGTTCTTGTTCTTGTTCTTGTTCTTGTTCTTGTTCTTGTTCTTGTTCTTGTTCTTGTTCTTGTTCTTGTTCTTGTTCTTGTTCTTGTTCTTGTTCTTGTTCTTGTTCTTGTTCTTGTTCTTGTTCTTGTTCTTGTTCTTGTTCTTGTTCTTGTTCTTGTTCTTGTTCTTGTTCTTGTTCTTGTTCTTGTTCTTGTTCTTGTTCTTGTTCTTGTTCTTGTTCTTGTTCTTGTTCTTGTTCTTGTTCTTGTTCTTGTTCTTGTTCTTGTTCTTGTTCTTGTTCTTGTTCTTGTTCTTGTTCTTGTTCTTGTTCTTGTTCTTGTTCTTGTTCTTGTTCTTGTTCTTGTTCTTGTTCTTGTTCTTGTTCTTGTTCTTGTTCTTGTTCTTGTTCTTGTTCTTGTTCTTGTTCTTGTTCTTGTTCTTGTTCTTGTTCTTGTTCTTGTTCTTGTTCTTGTTCTTGTTCTTGTTCTTGTTCTTGTTCTTGTTCTTGTTCTTGTTCTTGTTCTTGTTCTTGTTCTTGTTCTTGTTCTTGTTCTTGTTCTTGTTCTTGTTCTTGTTCTTGTTCTTGTTCTTGTTCTTGTTCTTGTTCTTGTTCTTGTTCTTGTTCTTGTTCTTGTTCTTGTTCTTGTTCTTGTTCTTGTTCTTGTTCTTGTTCTTGTTCTTGTTCTTGTTCTTGTTCTTGTTCTTGTTCTTGTTCTTGTTCTTGTTCTTGTTCTTGTTCTTGTTCTTGTTCTTGTTCTTGTTCTTGTTCTTGTTCTTGTTCTTGTTCTTGTTCTTGTTCTTGTTCTTGTTCTTGTTCTTGTTCTTGTTCTTGTTCTTGTTCTTGTTCTTGTTCTTGTTCTTGTTCTTGTTCTTGTTCTTGTTCTTGTTCTTGTTCTTGTTCTTGTTCTTGTTCTTGTTCTTGTTCTTGTTCTTGTTATTGTTATTGTTATTGTTATTGTTATTGTTATTGTTATTGTTATTGTTATTGTTATTGTTATTGTTATTGTTATTGTTATTGTTATTGTTATTGTTATTGTTATTGTTATTGTTATTGTTATTGTTATTGTTATTGTTATTGTTATTGTTATTGTTATTGTTATTGTTATTGTTATTGTTATTGTTATTGTTATTGTTATTGTTATTGTTATTGTTATTGTTATTGTTATTGTTATTGTTATTGTTATTGTTATTGTTATTGTTATTGTTATTGTTATTGTTATTGTTATTGTTATTGTTATTGTTATTGTTATTGTTATTGTTATTGTTATTGTTATTGTTATTGTTATTGTTATTGTTATTGTTATTGTTATTGTTATTGTTATTGTTATTGTTATTGTTATTGTTATTGTTATTGTTATTGTTATTGTTATTGTTATTGTTATTGTTATTGTTATTGTTATTGTTATTGTTATTGTTATTGTTATTGTTATTGTTATTGTTATTGTTATTGTTATTGTTATTGTTATTGTTATTGTTATTGTTATTGTTATTGTTATTGTTATTGTTATTGTTATTGTTATTGTTATTGTTATTGTTATTGTTATTGTTATTGTTATTGTTATTGTTATTGTTATTGTTATTGTTATTGTTATTGTTATTGTTATTGTTATTGTTATTGTTATTGTTATTGTTATTGTTATTGTTATTGTTATTGTTATTGTTATTGTTATTGTTATTGTTATTGTTATTGTTATTGTTATTGTTATTGTTATTGTTATTGTTATTGTTATTGTTATTGTTATTGTTATTGTTATTGTTATTGTTATTGTTATTGTTATTGTTATTGTTATTGTTATTGTTATTGTTATTGTTATTGTTATTGTTATTGTTATTGTTATTGTTATTGTTATTGTTATTGTTATTGTTATTGTTATTGTTATTGTTATTGTTATTGTTATTGTTATTGTTATTGTTATTGTTATTGTTATTGTTATTGTTATTGTTATTGTTATTGTTATTGTTATTGTTATTGTTATTGTTATTGTTATTGTTATTGTTATTGTTATTGTTATTGTTATTGTTATTGTTATTGTTATTGTTATTGTTATTGTTATTGTTATTGTTATTGTTATTGTTATTGTTATTGTTATTGTTATTGTTATTGTTATTGTTATTGTTATTGTTATTGTTATTGTTATTGTTATTGTTATTGTTATTGTTATTGTTATTGTTATTGTTATTGTTATTGTTATTGTTATTGTTATTGTTATTGTTATTGTTATTGTTATTGTTATTGTTATTGTTATTGTTATTGTTATTGTTATTGTTATTGTTATTGTTATTGTTATTGTTATTGTTATTGTTATTGTTATTGTTATTGTTATTGTTATTGTTATTGTTATTGTTATTGTTATTGTTATTGTTATTGTTATTGTTATTGTTATTGTTATTGTTATTGTTATTGTTATTGTTATTGTTATTGTTATTGTTATTGTTATTGTTATTGTTATTGTTATTGTTATTGTTATTGTTATTGTTATTGTTATTGTTATTGTTATTGTTATTGTTATTGTTATTGTTATTGTTATTGTTATTGTTATTGTTATTGTTATTGTTATTGTTATTGTTATTGTTATTGTTATTGTTATTGTTATTGTTATTGTTATTGTTATTGTTATTGTTATTGTTATTGTTATTGTTATTGTTATTGTTATTGTTATTGTTATTGTTATTGTTATTGTTATTGTTATTGTTATTGTTATTGTTATTGTTATTGTTATTGTTATTGTTATTGTTATTGTTATTGTTATTGTTATTGTTATTGTTATTGTTATTGTTATTGTTATTGTTATTGTTATTGTTATTGTTATTGTTATTGTTATTGTTATTGTTATTGTTATTGTTATTGTTATTGTTATTGTTATTGTTATTGTTATTGTTATTGTTATTGTTATTGTTATTGTTATTGTTATTGTTATTGTTATTGTTATTGTTATTGTTATTGTTATTGTTATTGTTATTGTTATTGTTATTGTTATTGTTATTGTTATTGTTATTGTTATTGTTATTGTTATTGTTATTGTTATTGTTATTGTTATTGTTATTGTTATTGTTATTGTTATTGTTATTGTTATTGTTATTGTTATTGTTATTGTTATTGTTATTGTTATTGTTATTGTTATTGTTATTGTTATTGTTATTGTTATTGTTATTGTTATTGTTATTGTTATTGTTATTGTTATTGTTATTGTTATTGTTATTGTTATTGTTATTGTTATTGTTATTGTTATTGTTATTGTTATTGTTATTGTTATTGTTATTGTTATTGTTATTGTTATTGTTATTGTTATTGTTATTGTTATTGTTATTGTTATTGTTATTGTTATTGTTATTGTTATTGTTATTGTTATTGTTATTGTTATTGTTATTGTTATTGTTATTGTTATTGTTATTGTTATTGTTATTGTTATTGTTATTGTTATTGTTATTGTTATTGTTATTGTTATTGTTATTGTTATTGTTATTGTTATTGTTATTGTTATTGTTATTGTTATTGTTATTGTTATTGTTATTGTTATTGTTATTGTTATTGTTATTGTTATTGTTATTGTTATTGTTATTGTTATTGTTATTGTTATTGTTATTGTTATTGTTATTGTTATTGTTATTGTTATTGTTATTGTTATTGTTATTGTTATTGTTATTGTTATTGTTATTGTTATTGTTATTGTTATTGTTATTGTTATTGTTATTGTTATTGTTATTGTTATTGTTATTGTTATTGTTATTGTTATTGTTATTGTTATTGTTATTGTTATTGTTATTGTTATTGTTATTGTTATTGTTATTGTTATTGTTATTGTTATTGTTATTGTTATTGTTATTGTTATTGTTATTGTTATTGTTATTGTTATTGTTATTGTTATTGTTATTGTTATTGTTATTGTTATTGTTATTGTTATTGTTATTGTTATTGTTATTGTTATTGTTATTGTTATTGTTATTGTTATTGTTATTGTTATTGTTATTGTTATTGTTATTGTTATTGTTATTGTTATTGTTATTGTTATTGTTATTGTTATTGTTATTGTTATTGTTATTGTTATTGTTATTGTTATTGTTATTGTTATTGTTATTGTTATTGTTATTGTTATTGTTATTGTTATTGTTATTGTTATTGTTATTGTTATTGTTATTGTTATTGTTATTGTTATTGTTATTGTTATTGTTATTGTTATTGTTATTGTTATTGTTATTGTTATTGTTATTGTTATTGTTATTGTTATTGTTATTGTTATTGTTATTGTTATTGTTATTGTTATTGTTATTGTTATTGTTATTGTTATTGTTATTGTTATTGTTATTGTTATTGTTATTGTTATTGTTATTGTTATTGTTATTGTTATTGTTATTGTTATTGTTATTGTTATTGTTATTGTTATTGTTATTGTTATTGTTATTGTTATTGTTATTGTTATTGTTATTGTTATTGTTATTGTTATTGTTATTGTTATTGTTATTGTTATTGTTATTGTTATTGTTATTGTTATTGTTATTGTTATTGTTATTGTTATTGTTATTGTTATTGTTATTGTTATTGTTATTGTTATTGTTATTGTTATTGTTATTGTTATTGTTATTGTTATTGTTATTGTTATTGTTATTGTTATTGTTATTGTTATTGTTATTGTTATTGTTATTGTTATTGTTATTGTTATTGTTATTGTTATTGTTATTGTTATTGTTATTGTTATTGTTATTGTTATTGTTATTGTTATTGTTATTGTTATTGTTATTGTTATTGTTATTGTTATTGTTATTGTTATTGTTATTGTTATTGTTATTGTTATTGTTATTGTTATTGTTATTGTTATTGTTATTGTTATTGTTATTGTTATTGTTATTGTTATTGTTATTGTTATTGTTATTGTTATTGTTATTGTTATTGTTATTGTTATTGTTATTGTTATTGTTATTGTTATTGTTATTGTTATTGTTATTGTTATTGTTATTGTTATTGTTATTGTTATTGTTATTGTTATTGTTATTGTTATTGTTATTGTTATTGTTATTGTTATTGTTATTGTTATTGTTATTGTTATTGTTATTGTTATTGTTATTGTTATTGTTATTGTTATTGTTATTGTTATTGTTATTGTTATTGTTATTGTTATTGTTATTGTTATTGTTATTGTTATTGTTATTGTTATTGTTATTGTTATTGTTATTGTTATTGTTATTGTTATTGTTATTGTTATTGTTATTGTTATTGTTATTGTTATTGTTATTGTTATTGTTATTGTTATTGTTATTGTTATTGTTATTGTTATTGTTATTGTTATTGTTATTGTTATTGTTATTGTTATTGTTATTGTTATTGTTATTGTTATTGTTATTGTTATTGTTATTGTTATTGTTATTGTTATTGTTATTGTTATTGTTATTGTTATTGTTATTGTTATTGTTATTGTTATTGTTATTGTTATTGTTATTGTTATTGTTATTGTTATTGTTATTGTTATTGTTATTGTTATTGTTATTGTTATTGTTATTGTTATTGTTATTGTTATTGTTATTGTTATTGTTATTGTTATTGTTATTGTTATTGTTATTGTTATTGTTATTGTTATTGTTATTGTTATTGTTATTGTTATTGTTATTGTTATTGTTATTGTTATTGTTATTGTTATTGTTATTGTTATTGTTATTGTTATTGTTATTGTTATTGTTATTGTTATTGTTATTGTTATTGTTATTGTTATTGTTATTGTTATTGTTATTGTTATTGTTATTGTTATTGTTATTGTTATTGTTATTGTTATTGTTATTGTTATTGTTATTGTTATTGTTATTGTTATTGTTATTGTTATTGTTATTGTTATTGTTATTGTTATTGTTATTGTTATTGTTATTGTTATTGTTATTGTTATTGTTATTGTTATTGTTATTGTTATTGTTATTGTTATTGTTATTGTTATTGTTATTGTTATTGTTATTGTTATTGTTATTGTTATTGTTATTGTTATTGTTATTGTTATTGTTATTGTTATTGTTATTGTTATTGTTATTGTTATTGTTATTGTTATTGTTATTGTTATTGTTATTGTTATTGTTATTGTTATTGTTATTGTTATTGTTATTGTTATTGTTATTGTTATTGTTATTGTTATTGTTATTGTTATTGTTATTGTTATTGTTATTGTTATTGTTATTGTTATTGTTATTGTTATTGTTATTGTTATTGTTATTGTTATTGTTATTGTTATTGTTATTGTTATTGTTATTGTTATTGTTATTGTTATTGTTATTGTTATTGTTATTGTTATTGTTATTGTTATTGTTATTGTTATTGTTATTGTTATTGTTATTGTTATTGTTATTGTTATTGTTATTGTTATTGTTATTGTTATTGTTATTGTTATTGTTATTGTTATTGTTATTGTTATTGTTATTGTTATTGTTATTGTTATTGTTATTGTTATTGTTATTGTTATTGTTATTGTTATTGTTATTGTTATTGTTATTGTTATTGTTATTGTTATTGTTATTGTTATTGTTATTGTTATTGTTATTGTTATTGTTATTGTTATTGTTATTGTTATTGTTATTGTTATTGTTATTGTTATTGTTATTGTTATTGTTATTGTTATTGTTATTGTTATTGTTATTGTTATTGTTATTGTTATTGTTATTGTTATTGTTATTGTTATTGTTATTGTTATTGTTATTGTTATTGTTATTGTTATTGTTATTGTTATTGTTATTGTTATTGTTATTGTTATTGTTATTGTTATTGTTATTGTTATTGTTATTGTTATTGTTATTGTTATTGTTATTGTTATTGTTATTGTTATTGTTATTGTTATTGTTATTGTTATTGTTATTGTTATTGTTATTGTTATTGTTATTGTTATTGTTATTGTTATTGTTATTGTTATTGTTATTGTTATTGTTATTGTTATTGTTATTGTTATTGTTATTGTTATTGTTATTGTTATTGTTATTGTTATTGTTATTGTTATTGTTATTGTTATTGTTATTGTTATTGTTATTGTTATTGTTATTGTTATTGTTATTGTTATTGTTATTGTTATTGTTATTGTTATTGTTATTGTTATTGTTATTGTTATTGTTATTGTTATTGTTATTGTTATTGTTATTGTTATTGTTATTGTTATTGTTATTGTTATTGTTATTGTTATTGTTATTGTTATTGTTATTGTTATTGTTATTGTTATTGTTATTGTTATTGTTATTGTTATTGTTATTGTTATTGTTATTGTTATTGTTATTGTTATTGTTATTGTTATTGTTATTGTTATTGTTATTGTTATTGTTATTGTTATTGTTATTGTTATTGTTATTGTTATTGTTATTGTTATTGTTATTGTTATTGTTATTGTTATTGTTATTGTTATTGTTATTGTTATTGTTATTGTTATTGTTATTGTTATTGTTATTGTTATTGTTATTGTTATTGTTATTGTTATTGTTATTGTTATTGTTATTGTTATTGTTATTGTTATTGTTATTGTTATTGTTATTGTTATTGTTATTGTTATTGTTATTGTTATTGTTATTGTTATTGTTATTGTTATTGTTATTGTTATTGTTATTGTTATTGTTATTGTTATTGTTATTGTTATTGTTATTGTTATTGTTATTGTTATAAGTTTCTATTATTAATTTCGTTTAGAAAAGAATTTTGTTTGAGTGCCTATATCAAATGTAAGATTATGAGCCTTTTCTGGTAATTGTTTTGCGTGTCTTTTGTTAATTCCATATTTGAGGAGATTTCGATGATATATAAGTACCATTTTTGTAATGGTTTTAATTTTTGTCATATAAAACTTTTTTCATTTTTTGATCTAATAAATCCAACTTTTTATCATCTTAAATTAATTTACTAAATTTTGAAAATATTTCTGGTGACATAACAATTATTCGCTGCATTATGTCTTACTGAGCCTTTTTCCTATTACACCAGATAATATAGTTCCGATTAAAGTTGGTAAGAATCCACCATGTTGAACTAATATTTTGCGTTTGTCTTTTATACTTTTCTTTGCACAGGCTAGGAATCTTAATTTTTTTTTATGTTTTTTTAATTTAGCTTTTTGTGCTGGTGAAATTTTATTATTGCCATTTAATATATTGATTGCAATTTCAGCAATAGTTTTTATAATATCATCATCACAATATTTAAGAATATTTTCACGAAATTTCTTCTTGTTGCACTTTCCTAGTACATGTAATATATGTTGGTTTTTCTTCAATCGTTTCATACTTTTGACAGTTGTTCAAAACAGTCGTATCATAGAAGCATATGCAATATTCTTTTGAACAAATATTAGTTCTAATACGAAACAAATCGTTAACGTCTTGTGTTAAATCCAACACAATATAATCATGTGGACTTGAGGTTGATTCATTATATACCCCCATGAAACCTTTTATATTTTCCGGATATAGTTATCTAGCAAGAGGAAAAATCTGCGATGTGTCTCGAGGGTTTTTGAAAAGCACTAAATATTTACAATTTAATGTAATATCTCTTGAGAATTTCCCGTGATGAAAATCTTTTTGCGTTAACAATACAATAGATAAATTACGATTGTGCGAACTTTTAGTAAATAGTTCACATACCTGTTTAATTGCACAGTAGGTCTATTTTCATTCCCACTAAACTCTTTGGGAATACTGGTATAAAAGTCTATATCAGGAAAATCTATATTTTTCGGAACAGCAGATATTTCTGGGTTACACCATTTTATTTTTTCAATTTTCGGATAAATCAATCTGTCTATATTTTCAATTAAATTACATACAAATGTTGTTTTCCCACAAGCAGATGGTCTCGCAATCATCATTGTAAATGGATGAATAAAGTTAATAATTTTTGTTCTGTGTCTGATAAGAAACTGAATTTAAAATACAATTGGGAAATTATATAAAAGCAGTGAACATATTCTTAGTACAATCATTTTGAATTATGAAAGTAGAGGAGTTCTTAAATATTTATTCCTCCGTCTTATTAGATGATCATAAGAAACTAATATTACATCTATACACACACATTAAAAATTATTGTGGAGTAAATAAGTACACTTCAATTTATGGTACTCATTTTACCCTTTGTCCATGGGCATATGATAATTCTACTTCTGGACCGGACAGATGTACATGTCATACAATAGAAAATTATAGCACCACTTTGTAAAATTTAATTAAATGGTACGAGAATAATGTCGAGATTACAAGTTGTATCAGAAATTCATAGAGGTGCTAGGAGAAAATTTATTCAACAGGGTTTAAATGATACTTGGCAAATTGAATTGGTTGAAATGATTCCATATGCAAAATTCCACAAGGGATATAAATATTTATTAACAGTAATTGATACATTTTCAAAATTTGGCTATGCTGAACCGGTTAAAAGCAAAAGTGCTGATAATGTTTTAATCGCAATGAAAAATATTTTTAAGCGGGCTGGTAAAAAACCAAAAAATTTACAATCTGATAAAGGTATGGAATTTTTCAACAAAAAATTTCAAAATCTAACACATAAAATTAACCATTATCATACATATTCAGAACTAAAAGCATCAATTGTAGAACGTTTCAATAGCACGCTGAAAAACACGAAACAATTTAGTTGGAAACAATTTAGTTTACAAGGCACATATAAAAGATTAACTATTCTACCATCGCTAATAGAAAAATATGACTCAACATACCATCATACAATTAAACTTGCACCTAAAAAGGTTACAAAGAAAAATGAGAAATTATTATTAAAAACTGTATACAATAAATTAAATTATTCCGAAAAGCAAAATACAAAGTTGGAAATTTTGTTCGTGTAAGTAAATTTAGAGGTATATTTGCAAAAGGTTATCAATCTAATTGGTCAACAGAAATATATACCATAGCAAAAGTAAAACGAACTGATCCAATAACATACAATTTACTCGATTACACACAAAAACAAATAAAAGGCAGTTTTTATGAACCTGAACTTACATCTGTTAAATTTCCTAATGTTTACCTTGTAGAAAAAATAATAAGAAAAAAAGAAAATCAAGTTTTGGTTAGGTGGCTTGGCTTTGATAAAAAACATGATTCATGGATAAATAAACGAGATATTATTTAATGAATAAAAATTTATAAACATTTATTAAAAAATGCAATGCTGTTATTTAATATTAAAAACAACTTTCTAAACCCAAGTTTAAACCTAAGTTTTTCTAAACCCAAGTTCATTTTTTGTTTACTTTTATTATTTACTATTATTATTTTTACAGCTTATATTATTAACAAAATAATTTCAACCGTTAACTCAAAGCTTTTATTAAAGTAAAAACATATTTACCAAAAGTCTAATTTACATTGTATTACGAGAATAACAAAACGTTCCATTTAAAAACTATTTTGTATTCATTATATATTCAAATCAAGTTTTAAAAACTTTTTTAAAATATTTTTCATATAAATATTAAATCAAGTTTAAATTTTAATAATAAAAACTTTTTTTTCAACTTTAAACTTTTCATATGTTTAGTCTAATTTAGAATATTCACCACTTTAAATAAAATATTAGATCATTTCACCAATTTAAAATATCAAAGATATACATTTTTTTTACTCATTCTTTATGTTTTAAAATATTTTGATCATATTTATAAAAAGTTTATAAGCAATAATTTTATATAATAAATAAAAAAAAAAAAAATTAATTTAAATTATGTTTATAAATAAAATTTATTTAAGTTACTTTTATTTGTTTTTTTCCATCCAATATTATAAAAACTTTTAATTATTTTTATATTCGCTTTTAAACTCTACATTGTCTTAAATATCATTTCAAAACAACATGAGTTTTTGTTTACGAAAAAAGAACTAGTCAACATAATATTTTTATAATAATTTTATTTTTATAATACATTCTATATTCTATATTTAAACCAAGCTTTATTTTAGTATGCTAAATTTTTAATAAAGTATTTAAACCAAACTTAAAAAACTTTTCAAATTAAAGTGGTTGAATTTATCTGAATATTTAGCAATTTTAAAGCTTCTCAAAGATAATAATAATTCACCAATTTTTGATCCAGCTTTAAAAACTTTTTATATAAACATTAACTTAAGTTTAAACTTAAGTTCCATAATCAAGAAAATTGTTTTATAATAAAAATTATTAAGCTTCTCAAAGATCATAATAATTCACCAATTTTAATCCAGCTTTAAAAGCTTTTTATATAAACATTAAATCAACTTTAAACTTAAGTTCCATAATCAAGAAAATTTTTTATTAATAAAAATTATTAAGCTTCTCAAATATAATAATAATTCAACAATTTTTAATCGAGGTTTGAAAACTTTTTTTATATAAACATTTAATTAACATTTTTTTTAATAAAAATAAATCTTTAAATAAATTTAAAATATCAAACACATAAACCTTTTACTCATACTTTACCGCTTAAAAACACCGTTGCAGCTGCAGCGCCATTGTTTTGCTCCTCTCCTCATGATCATGCAAAATGTCAAAGACACAAACCTTTTACTCGTACTTTACCGCTTAAAAACTTTGCCGTTTAAAAGTTCCACCATTTGCGCCGCCATATATTTACCTGGTAAGCTTAAAAGCTCCGCCATTTGCACTGCCATATGCTTACTACTATTTGGCAAAGTACAAATTATACATTATTCGAAAATTGCTAAACAAATACCTATTTATATAAAAATAAAATCTACCATAATTAACTCCGTCATTCTGATTTTCTCTCAGTCAACGGACCAACAGCTGGTTTTATCATAATGATCAATAAACGTAAGTTTATTATCAAAGAGTACACCCAAATCATTAAATAAAGAGTGTTTTTTAATTCGCATGCCGTTAAAATTACGAGTATAGTCCGTAAGTTTAGGATTAATGTTTCGAGTATATGAAATTGTGGCACATTTATCTCCATTTAAGCGAAAATTATTAAGAACACACCAGTTCTAAAAAGAGTTAATATCATGTTGAAGAAGTTAAGTATCACTGACAGAACAAATAGTTTTAAAGATTTTAATTCTACTAACATCATCTATTGAAAGTATAAAAACAAAGTATAAACGCGCGCGTAAATTTCTAATCGTGTTAGCAATATTTTAATATCAATAAATAAACTTTTCTTTTATTTATTTTTATTTTATTCTTTTATATTTAAACTCTGGGTGTGAATTAAAGAATACAAATTAAATTTTAAAAAGTTAATCACAATCACAATTAGCTATATTGTTTTTAAATTTTTTTTTTTTATACACATATATGCAAAAACCAATGTTATTTCTAACCAATTATATTTTATTAATTTAATTTTAATTTTATGCTTTCTCCATTTTTATATACGAGTATAAAAGATACATTGTTTTATTGCTAATACTGTTCACCACTTCAACAAAAAATATTATTTACGGTAACTTTCATTTAATTATTTATATAGTTAGGGTCTTATACCAAAATCATTATTAATTTTTTTTACAAATTATTTTGATCAGGCTCGAATGACCAAAAAATGTTTAGGTGAGGCCTTTTTAAAAATTAAAATTTGTTCTTCAAAATAATTTAATAAAAAAAAACACTTTTTTTATTTTTATTTCTGCATAGAAGTTATATTTATATTTTTCTTAAAAGGAGCTTATTATAATGTTCTATTATTAAACAATTCAAAAAAAAAAACGAGGAAGAGTGCAGTAGAGTAGACTGTGTCAACTCTGGGATACCCGTATGAACGTAATATATCCTATTATAAAACTTGATCATCTTTTAAAAACATTCAGATGTTTTAGTACCGAACTACAGAGATATATTTATGTAAATTGTGAAGTTGTATGACAGCTACCCGAATCTATTGCACCTAGCTTCATTAAGTTCCAAGAAATGCAAGAAGCCTAAACCGGCTGCAATAGATCAATCAAATTTTACAAAAGTTTTTGGCATGCAACTCGACACTTTTTCACTAAATTTCAGATAGCTAGATTCAATAGACACTGAGTTATTTTCATTTAAAAAGAGAAGTTGTATGGCAACTACTCGAATCCGGCGGCCGAAAATGCTGGAGTTAAATAGCAAAACTAACAATTTTGCAAAAGTGACGTAAAAAAAATATCAGCCTCTTAGCTCCTTTATTTTTTGAGTTATCGTGCGGACGGACACTGTTTTATTTTCATTTAAAAAGAGAAGTTGTACGGCAGCTACTCGAACCCGTCGCACCACCGCAACCAAATTTTGCAGAAGCTGTTGCCATAAAACTTGATCATCATCTGCAAAATTTCAGATACCTAGATTGGATAGACACTGGGTTATTTCGATTTAAAGAAAGAAGTTGTATGGCAGCTACTAGAACCAGGCGGCCGAAAATGCTGGAGTTAAATAGCAAAACTAACAATTTTGCATAAGTGACGTAAAAAAATTTTCAGCCTCCTAGCTCCTCTATTTTTTGAGTTATAGTGCGGACGGACACTGAGTTCTTTTCATTTAAAAAGAGATTTTGTATGGCAGCTACCCGAACCCGTCACACCACCACAACCAAATTTTGCAGAAGTTGTTGCCATAAAACTTGATCATCATTCGCAAAATTTCAGATACCTAGATTGAACAGACACTGGGTTATTTCTATTTCAAGAAAGACGTTGTATGGCAGCTACCCGAACCCGGGGACAGAAAATGCTGGAGTTAAATAGCAAAACTAACAATTTTACAAAAGTGACGTAAAAAAATTTTCAGCCTCCTAGCTCTTCTATTTTTTGAGTTATCGTGCGGACGGACACTGAGTTCTTTTCATTTAAAAAGAAATTTTGTATGGCAGCTACCCGAACCCGTCGCACCAGCACAACCAAATTTTGCAGAAGTTGTTGCCATAAAACTTGATCATCATTTGCAGGATTTCAGACGCCTAGCTTAATTAACTTCCAAGAGGTGCAAGAAGCCTGAACCGGCTGCTCTAGGCCAACCAAATTTTACAAAAGTTGTTGGCATATAACTCGACACCTCTTTACTAAATTTCAGATTCCTAGCTTCAATGAACACTGAGTTATTCTCATTTAACCGGATAAGTTGTATGGCAGCTACCCGAATCCGTCGCACCAACACAACCAAATTTTACAGAAGTTGTTGCCATAAAACTTGATCATCATTTGCAAAATTTCAAAACCCTAGCTTGAATAGATACTGAGTTATTTCTATATAAAGAAAGAAGTTGTATGGCAGCTACTCGAACCCGCCGACCGAAAATGTTGGATTTAAATAGCAAAACTAACATTTTTGCAAAAGTGACGTAAAAAAAATGTCAGCCTCCTAGCTCCTTTATTTTTTGAGTTATCGTGCGGACGGACGGACGGACGGACGTACATGGCTTAATCGACTCAGAATTCGATTCTGAGCCGATCCATACCTTTGACACTATATCTAGCTCGGTTCCTTTAAGGTGTCACAAACGTAATGGCAATTTTATTATACCCTTGAACATAGTTCATACGGGTATAAAAATTCAATGCTAACAATAAGACGGTTCGATTACGATTAAAAATTAAAAATTCAAATATAGCATAATAATTTTATTCTAACTGCGTGGGCGTACGCAGGGGGGTTACTGAGGGTTTAACCCCCCGTCTCCCCATGATTCCAACAACAATATAAAAAACTATAATTAATAAATATATAAACTTAAAACAATTTAAGAAATATTCCGAATGCCGATATATATATATATATATATAAAAATAAAATAGTAATAATGTACTTTCTATTACTAATAATAATAATTGCAGGACCCAGCAGTCGCGTTTTTAAATTTTCAAACGTGTATTTTTTTAAAAAAAATTCACACGAGTAGTGTTGCTTTGTTCAATTTACTTTGTTTTTTGTTTTCTCTTGAACTTGAAAGTCTAATTTTTGTTCTTACTGTTCATTTTAAAATTTGTTTTCTGTTGAGAAAGTCTAATTTCTGTTTAATGTTAATTTTAAAATTTGTTAATTCTAAATAATATTTTGTGAAGATGAATAACGAGAAAAGAAAATTAAAAAATTCTACTTTAACAAATTATTTTGTTAAAAAATCTAAAACAAGTGATTTAGAAAGAACAGCTGATCAGGTTGCTCCTCAGGTTGCTCCTGTTCCTAGTGAAAATGATAGTGCTGCAGCTTCGGTAAGTGGATGTGAATGTGAGTTTCCATCAGGATCAGATTCAAATGTAATTATTAATGATATTAGTAATTTTATTGGAAAAGACCAATACGACGATGAAAAAAGATTATTTTTGTTGAAAAACGTTTTGTATCCTGACGTAATTTAAAGTTTCAATACAGCTGGTTTAGCAGGTGGAAATGGTTAGTATACTCAAAACCTTTGGATGGTGCTTTCTGTAAGTATTGTGTATTATTTTCTGCGAATGATGGTGGTGTCGGACATCAACCACTAGGAAAACTTGCCAAAACTGATTTCTCAAACTGGAAAGATGCTATAGAAAATTTCAACAAACATCAAGAAACTGAGTACCATAAAACAGCCGTTCTTCACGCACAAAATCGTAAAGCAATTTCCGAGCATAGAATGGAACCTGTAGTGTTGGCATTGGACTCCGGTCTAAAAAAACAAATAATAGAAAATCGGAGTAGATTAACTCCAATAATAGAAACTGTACTTTTTTGCGGTCGTCAAGGTTTGCCTTTAAGAGGACATAGAGACTCTGGCACTTTAACACTTGATAATCCAGAGGAAAATGATGGAAATTTTCGAGCACTTTTACGTTTTAGAGTCCATTGTGGAGATGAAATACTTAAAAATCATCTAGAGGTCTCAGGAAAAAATGCAACTTATTTGAGTACAAGAATTCAAAACGAAATTATAAGTGCATGCAACATAATAGTTGTTCGTTCAATCGTTGCTAAAATAAATAGTGCGAAATCATTTTCGATTTTGGCTGACGAAACTAGTGATATAGCTGGTATTGAACAATTTTCATTAAGCTTTCGTTATGTAGATTCTGATTCGAATAACATCAGAGAAGATTTTTTACAGTTTGTACCTGTTACTGATGTGACTGGTAAGGGTCTTGCAAATGTTTTAATGCAGACTATGCGTAATCTAGAAATAGATACAAAATTCATGATTGGACTGGGTTATGATGGAGCTTCAGCAATGAGTGGACGATTTCATGGGGCACAAAAATATGTTAGTGATGAAAATAAGCTAGCTTTATATGTACACTGTGCATCTCATAGTTTAAACCTCGCTATTTCTGATGCTTATGAAATTTCATTTATACGAAATTGTATAGGATCACTCGGAAGTGTGTACAATTTTTTTAACACCCCAAAGCACCAAGCCGTGCTAAAAAATTGTATAGACCAAATGGAATCTGAATCAACAGCAACGCGACTAAAACAAATATGTCCCACACGATGGATTCAACGCCACGAGTCCGTCCTAGTATTTATGGAGCTTCAAAAAGCTGCAATTTCTGCAATGGAAATTATTTCTGAATGGGATGACAAAACAACTTCTTCTTCTGCAATTCAGCTTCTATCTGTTATTAGGAGTACAGTATTTCAAGTATCGCTTCATGTTCTTGCCAAGGTTTTTGCTATAACCCTACCGCTAAGTCGATTACTACAAACAATAAATCTTGATCTGGCCGCTGCAATGGGACTGGCAGAAAATGTTGAAGAGGTGCTAGGTGAAACCCGACGCGAAATAGAAAAGCAATTTAATACCATTTTCAGTGACGTCAAGAAAATATGTGACGAACTTAATGTAGAAATACGAATTCCTCGTCTAACCGGAAGACAAGTTCATCGCTGCAACATTGTAGTTGAAAATCCTGAAGAGTATTATCGTATTGCCATCTTCATTCCTTTTGTGGATTCTACAAAGAAGCAAAATTCACGATCGGTTTCTGAAACATAAAAATATATTGCAAAGTTTTATGTGTCTTTTGCCAAATGAACAAAAGTTTTCATCAGAGCACGAAAATTCTGCAAAAATCCTTTTAGAAAAATATAATAGTATTACAAACTGTAGCATAGTTGAGGGCATTGGTGAGCTGAAGCTATGGTGGCGCCATGTTTTAAATTCTTCGAATACACCAAAAAATACTCATAATGCATTTTTAGCATGCGACGATTACAACATCAAGCAGTGAACGATCTTTTTCAACATTGAGACGACTTAAAACGTATTTACGCAACACAATGAGTGAAGATAGGTTAAATGGATTAGCGTTACTTAATATTCATCGTAATGTCGCGATTTCTACAGATGCAGTTCTAGATGAACTAGCAAAAAGTTCACGTAAATTAGAAATTCGCTTGGAGTAGGTAATTATGGATAGAAAAATCTTTGAACTTCAGTCTTAATTTATATCGCTTTTTATTTTTTTCAGAAAATAGTCCTTTTGCTGAATATGCAATTTTTATTCTATTTTATAAGAAAACAATACATAATTTTTAATACATGTATTAAGTTTTCTTATACAAAGATATTCATCATATGTATAATTTTCTATTAATTTTTCTTGCTTAATTTTTTATTAATTTTTCTTATATAATTTTTAATATATAAATTTTTCTTATATAACTTTTATTAATTTTTCTTGCTTAATTTGTTATTAATTTTTCTTATATAATTTTTAATATATAAATTTTTCTTATATAATTTTTAATATGTATATAGTATATTACTTTTTTTCTAATAAAACTTTTATATTAATTTTTCTTATAATGTATAATTATTATTCATATTTCTTAATAAATTTTTATTTAGTTTTTTTTACAATTTTCTATTAAAAAGTTGAGAGAAAAATATACCTATAGGTAATTGTTTTTATATTGAAATAAAGTGAAATATAATTTGAATATAATTTGGTAAATAGTGCTAGCTATTACGTGAAAAAATAAAAATACATATACAAAATATGTTTTCTGTATGTAGGTTTAGTTATTAGGAAAATAGGATGTTAAAGGGGAATTAGTGGAAAGATTGGAAACGAACCTATAAAGATTTGTTTTGAATTTTTGCAAATTGTAGTACAGAACGTTATTGACAGAGGGGAACACATTAGATGGAAGCATGTTCCGAATCTTAGCAGTTCTCACAACAAATGAGTTTCCATAGTCAGTTTTAAACCATCTTGGAATTTCCACAGTGTAAAAATGAGCACTTGCAGCTCCTCTGGATTTTTTGCAGCTCGGTTTTGGATTTTGTCGAGGTAACTCAGAGAGGTTTGGGATGCGCCAAATATGTTTTGCAGCGGGACAGAAAACCCAAACATTTGGCAGCATTTTTAGCTATATCAAAAATATGCTCATTCCACAGCATTTTTTGATTTAGCTGTAAACCTAAAATGCTTAGACTTTCTGATCGCTCTCTATTTTCTCCTTGGAATCGCGGAACTGGGTTAAACTTACTTCTTTTGCAGGAAATCATGCAGCTTTGAGTTTTTGAGGTATTAAACTCAACTCTATTAGTTTTACCCCATTCACCTATTTTAGCTAAATCATGGTTAACTAAACTAACCATGATATTTCTTTTCGAACTGATTGCGGTAGGTGTGACATTAGATTTCTTAAGGAAATCGTAGGATGCCACTAGAGTGCTATGTCGTCGGCGAAGCTATGAATTGGATTGATGGTAAAGAAGAGTAAGTTGTTGATAAAAATCAAAAAAAGAGTTGGTGATAAGGCGGAGCCTTGTGGAACGCCAGCGTTTTTTTCTAAAGTGTCAGACATAAAACTGTCGACAAGGACACAAATACGACGATTCGAAAGAAAATCCTCAATCCAGTTGCAAAAAGGATTACCAAGACCAATAGCTCGGCATTTGTTCAAAAGAGCAGAATGCCATACTCGATCAAAAGTCTTTGAGATATCAAGAGCAACAACCTCAGATTCACCAGTGTTGAGTTTTTCGCTGAGGTATGTTAGAAGATCACCTGTAGATCTTTGACTTCTAAAGCCATATTGCCTATCATGAAAAATGCTTCTGCAATCAAGATATCTCATCAGCCTTTTGTTAACGAGAATTTCCATAACTTTGGAAATGACCGAAATAATTGCTATTGGCCGGTAGTTGCAGGAGTCGCTTGTGTCGCCTTTTTTAGGAATTGGAAAGACATGAGCAACTTTTCATTGACTGGAATATCTGCCAGTCGAAAATGATAATGAAAAAAGATTGCGCAGAAGTTTCGAAATGGGAGAGGCATTATGTTTAAGAACCATCGCAGGAATTCCATCAGGACTAGTAGATTTTCTAACATTTAGATTTTCAAGCACTTTCACTACAGTACGTGCTCTAAAGTACACCCTATGAAGAATTTTAACCCCAGTAGGATCAACAAAGTGTAGTACTGATGGAGTTTATAGTGTAGGAGGGAGTGTAGAATTTGGTGCAAAGAATTTTGCAAACAAATTTGCTTTACCAACTGAATCTGATATGATAGAATTATTGTTATCAATCACCGGCGGAAAGGATTGAATTTTTCAACAAAAAATTTCAAAATCTAATGAGGAAACATAAAATTAACCATTATCATACATATTAAGAACTAAAAGCATCAATTGTAGAACGTTTCAATAGCACGCTGAAAAACACGAAACAATTTAGTTGGAAACAATTTAGTTTACAAGGCACATATAAAAGATTAACTATTCTACCATCGCTAATAGAAAAATATGACTCAACATACCATCATACAATTAAACTTGCACCTAAAAAGGTTACAAAAAAAAATGAGAAATTATTATTAAAAACTGTATACAATAAATTAAATTATTCCAAAAAGCAAAATACAAAGTTGGAAATTTTGTTCGTGTAAGTAAATTTAGAGGTATATTTGCAAAAGGTTATCAATCTAATTGGTCAACAGAAATATATACCATAGCAAAAGTAAAACGAACTGATCCAATAACATACAATTTACTCGATTACACACAAAAACAAATAAAAGGCAGTTTTTATGAACCTGAACTTACATCTGTTAAATTTCCTAATGTTTACCTTGTAGAAAAAATAATAAGAAAAAAAGAAAATCAAGTTTTGGTTAGGTGGCTTGGCTTTGATAAAAAACATGATTCATGGATAAATAAACGAGATATTATTTAATGAATAAAAATTTATAAACATTTATTAAAAAATGCAATGCTGTTATTTAATATTAAAAACAACTTTCTAAACCCAAGTTTAAACCTAAGTTTTTCTAAACCCAAGTTCATTTTTTGTTTACTTTTATTATTTACTATTATTATTTTTACAGCTTATATTATTAACAAAATAATTTCAACCGTTAACTCAAAGCTTTTATTAAAGTAAAAACATATTTACCAAAAGTCTAATTTACATTGTATTACGAGAATAACAAAACGTTCCATTTAAAAACTATTTTGTATTTATTATATATTCAAATCAAGTTTTAAAAACTTTTTTAAAACATTTTTCATATAAATATTAAATCAAGTTTAAATTTTAATAATAAAAACTTTTTTTTCAACTTTAAACTTTTCATATGTTTAGTCTAATTTAGAATATTCACCACTTTAAATAAAATATTAGATCATTTCACCAATTTAAAATATCAAAGATATACATTTTTTTTACTCATTCTTTATGTTTTAAAATATTTTGATCATATTTATAAAAAGTTTATAAGCAATAATTTTATATAATAAATAAAAAAAAAAAAAAATTAATTTAAATTATGTTTATAAATAAAATTTATTTAAGTTACTTTTATTTGTTTTTTTCCATCCAATATTATAAAAACTTTTAATTATTTTTATATTCGCTTTTAAACTCTACATTGTCTTAAATATCATTTCAAAACAACATGAGTTTTTGTTTACGAAAAAAGAACTAGTCAACATAATATTTTTATAATAATTTTATTTTTATAATACATTCTATATTCTATATTTAAACCAAGCTTTATTTTAGTATGCTAAATTTTTAATAAAGTATTTAAACCAAACTTAAAAAACTTTTCAAATTAAAGTGGTTGAATTTATCTGAATATTTAGCAATTTTAAAGCTTCTCAAAGATAATAATAATTCACCAATTTTTGATCCAGCTTTAAAAACTTTTTATATAAACATTAACTTAAGTTTAAACTTAAGTTCCATAATCAAGAAAATTGTTTTATAATAAAAATTATTAAGCTTCTCAAAGATCATAATAATTCACCAATTTTAATCCAGCTTTAAAAGCTTTTTATATAAACATTAAATCAACTTTAAACTTAAGTTCCATAATCAAGAAAATTTTTTATTAATAAAAATTATTAAGCTTCTCAAATATAATAATAATTCAACAATTTTTAATCGAGGTTTAAAAACTTTTTTTATATAAACATTTAATTAACATTTTTTTTAATAAAAATAAATCTTTAAATAAATTTAAAATATCAAACACATAAACCTTTTACTCATACTTTACCGCTTAAAAACACCGTTGCAGCTGCAGCGCCATTGTTTTGCTCCTCTCCTCATGATCATGCAAAATGTCAAAGACACAAACCTTTTACTCGTACTTTACCGCTTAAAAACTTTGCCGTTTAAAAGTTCCACCATTTGCGCCGCCATATATTTACCTGGTAAGCTTAAAAGCTCCGCCATTTGCACTGCCATATGCTTACTACTATTTGGCAAAGTACAAATTATACATTATTCGAAAATTGCTAAACAAATACCTATTTATATAAAAATAAAATCTACCATAATTAACTCCGTCATTCTGATTTTCTCTCAGTCAACGGACCAACAGCTGGTTTTATCATAATGATCAATAAACGTAAGTTTATTATCAAAGAGTACACCCAAATCATTAAATAAAGAGTGTTTTTTAATTCGCATGCCGTTAAAATTACGAGTATAGTCCGTAAGTTTAGGATTAATGTTTCGAGTATATGAAATTGTGGCACATTTATCTCCATTTAAGCGAAGATTATTAAGAACACACCAGTTCTAAAAAGAGTTAATATCATGTTGAAGAAGTTAAGTATCACTGACAGAACAAATAGTTTTAAAGATTTTAATTCTACTAACATCATCTATTGAAAGTATAAAAACAAAGTATAAACGCGCGCGTAAATTTCTAATCGTGTTAGCAATATTTTAATATCAATAAATAAACTTTTCTTTTATTTATTTTTATTTTATTCTTTTATATTTAAACTCTGGGTGTGAATTAAAGAATACAAATTAAATTTTAAAAAGTTAATCACAATCACAATTAGCTATATTGTTTTTAAATTTTTTTTTTTTATACACATATATGCAAAAACCAATGTTATTTCTAACCAATTATATTTTATTAATTTAATTTTAATTTTATGCTTTCTCCATTTTTATATACGAGTATAAAAGATACATTGTTTTATTGCTAATACTGTTCACCACTTCAACAAAAAATATTATTTACGGTAACTTTCATTTAATTATTTATATAGTTAGGGTCTTATACCAAAATCATTATTAATTTTTTTTACAAATTATTTTGATCAGGCTCGAATGACCAAAAAATGTTTAGGTGAGGCCTTTTTAAAAATTAAAATTTGTTCTTCAAAATAATTTAATAAAAAAAAACACTTTTTTTTATTTTTATTTCTGCATAGAAGTTATATTTATATTTTTCTTAAAAGGAGCTTATTATAATGTTCTATTATTAAACAATTCAAAAAAAAAAACGAGGAAGAGTGCAGTAGAGTAGACTGTGTCAACTCTGGGATACCCGTATGAACGTAATATATCCTATTATAAAACTTGATCATCTTTTAAAAACATTCAGATGTTTTAGTACCGAACTACAGAGATATATTTATGTAAATTGTGAAGTTGTATGACAGCTACCCGAATCTATTGCACCTAGCTTCATTAAGTTCCAAGAAGTGCAAGAAGCCTAAACCGGCTGCAATAGATCAATCAAATTTTACAAAAGTTTTTGGCATGCAACTCGACACTTTTTCACTAAATTTCAGATAGCTAGATTCAATAGACACTGAGTTATTTTCATTTAAAAAGAGAAGTTGTATGGCAACTACTCGAATCCGGCGGCCGAAAATGCTGGAGTTAAATAGCAAAACTAACAATTTTGCAAAAGTGACGTAAAAAAAATATCAGCCTCTTAGCTCCTTTATTTTTTGAGTTATCGTGCGGACGGACACTGTTTTATTTTCATTTAAAAAGAGAAGTTGTACGGCAGCTACTCGAACCCGTCGCACCACCGCAACCAAATTTTGCAGAAGCTGTTGCCATAAAACTTGATCATCATCTGCAAAATTTCAGATACCTAGATTGGATAGACACTGGGTTATTTCGATTTAAAGAAAGAAGTTGTATGGCAGCTACTAGAACCCGGCGGCCGAAAATGCTGGAGTTAAATAGCAAAACTAACAATTTTGCATAAGTGACGTAAAAAAATTTTCAGCCTCCTAGCTCCTCTATTTTTTGAGTTATAGTGCGGACGGACACTGAGTTCTTTTCATTTAAAAAGAGATTTTGTATGGCAGCTACCCGAACCCGTCACACCACCACAACCAAATTTTGCAGAAGTTGTTGCCATAAAACTTGATCATCATTCGCAAAATTTCAGATACCTAGATTGAACAGACACTGGGTTATTTCTATTTCAAGAAAGACGTTGTATGGCAGCTACCCGAACCCGGGGACAGAAAATGCTGGAGTTAAATAGCAAAACTAACAATTTTACAAAAGTGACGTAAAAAAATTTTCAGCCTCCTAGCTCTTCTATTTTTTGAGTTATCGTGCGGACGGACACTGAGTTCTTTTCATTTAAAAAGAAATTTTGTATGGCAGCTACCCGAACCCGTCGCACCAGCACAACCAAATTTTGCAGAAGTTGTTGCCATAAAACTTGATCATCATTTGCAGGATTTCAGACGCCTAGCTTAATTAACTTCCAAGAGGTGCAAGAAGCCTGAACCGGCTGCTCTAGGCCAACCAAATTTTACAAAAGTTGTTGGCATATAACTCGACGCCTCTTTACTAAATTTCAGATTCCTAGCTTCAATGAACACTGAGTTATTCTCATTTAACCGGATAAGTTGTATGGCAGCTACCCGAATCCGTCGCACCAACACAACCAAATTTTACAGAAGTTGTTGCCATAAAACTTGATCATCATTTGCAAAATTTCAAAATCCTAGCTTGAATAGATACTGAGTTATTTCTATATAAAGAAAGAAGTTGTATGGCAGCTACTCGAACCCGCCGACCGAAAATGTTGGATTTAAATAGCAAAACTAACATTTTTGCAAAAGTGACGTAAAAAAAATGTCAGCCTCCTAGCTCCTTTATTTTTTGAGTTATCGTGCGGACGGACGGACGGACGGACGTACATGGCTTAATCGACTCAGAATTCGATTCTGAGCCGATCCATACCTTTGACACTATATCTAGCTCGGTTCCTTTAAGGTGTCACAAACGTAATGGCAATTTTATTATACCCTTGAACATAGTTCATACGGGTATAAAAATTCAATGCTAACAATAAGACGGTTCGATTACGATTAAAAATTAAAAATTCAAATATAGCATAATAATTTTATTCTAACTGCGTGGGCGTACGCAGGGGGGTTACTGAGGGTTTAACCCCCCCGTCTCCCCCATGATTCCAACAACAATATAAAAAACTATAATTAATAAATATATAAACTTAAAACAATTTAAGAAATATTCCGAATGCCGATATATATATATATATATATAAAAATAAAATAGTAATAATGTACTTTCTATTACTAATAATAATAATTGCAGGACCCAGCAGTCGCGTTTTTAAATTTTCAAACGTGTATTTTTTTAAAAAAAATTCACACGAGTAGTGTTGCTTTGTTCAATTTACTTTGTTTTTTGTTTTCTCTTGAACTTGAAAGTCTAATTTTTGTTCTTACTGTTCATTTTAAAATTTGTTTTCTGTTGAGAAAGTCTAATTTCTGTTTAATGTTAATTTTAAAATTTGTTAATTCTAAATAATATTTTGTGAAGATGAATAACGAGAAAAGAAAATTAAAAAATTCTACTTTAACAAATTATTTTGTTAAAAAATCTAAAACAAGTGATTTAGAAAGAACAGCTGATCAGGTTGCTCCTCAGGTTGCTCCTGTTCCTAGTGAAAATGATAGTGCTGCAGCTTCGGTAAGTGGATGTGAATGTGAGTTTCCATCAGGATCAGATTCAAATGTAATTATTAATGATATTAGTAATTTTATTGGAAAAGACCAATACGACGATGAAAAAAGATTATTTTTGTTGAAAAACGTTTGGTATCCTGACGTAATTTAAAGTTTCAATACAGCTGGTTTAGCAGGTGGAAATGGTTAGTATACTCAAAACCTTTGGATGGTGCTTTCTGTAAGTATTGTGTATTATTTTCTGCGAATTATGGTGGTGTCGGACATCAACCACTAGGAAAACTTGCCAAAACTGATTTCTCAAACTGGAAAGATGCTATAGAAAATTTCAACAAACATCAAGAAACTGAGTACCATAAAACAGCCGTTCTTCACGCACAAAATCGTAAAGCAATTTCCGAGCATAGAATGGAACCTGTAGTGTTGGCATTGGACTCCGGTCTAAAAAAACAAATAATAGAAAATCGGAGTAGATTAACTCCAATAATAGAAACTGTACTTTTTTGCGGTCGTCAAGGTTTGCCTTTAAGAGGACATAGAGACTCTGGCACTTTAACACTTGATAATCCAGAGGAAAATGATGGAAATTTTCGAGCACTTTTACGTTTTAGAGTCCATTGTGGAGATGAAATACTTAAAAATCATCTAGAGGTCTCAGGAAAAAATGCAACTTATTTGAGTACAAGAATTCAAAACGAAATTATAAGTGCATGCAACATAATAGTTGTTCGTTCAATCGTTGCTAAAATAAATAGTGCGAAATCATTTTCGATTTTGGCTGACGAAACTAGTGATATAGCTGGTATTGAACAATTTTCATTAAGCTTTCGTTATGTAGATTCTGATTCGAATAACATCAGAGAAGATTTTTTACAGTTTGTACCTGTTACTGATGTGACTGGTAAGGGTCTTGCAAATGTTTTAATGCAGACTATGCGTAATCTAGAAATAGATACAAAATTCATGATTGGACTGGGTTATGATGGAGCTTCAGCAATGAGTGGACGATTTCATGGGGCACAAAAATATGTTAGTGATGAAAATAAGCTAGCTTTATATGTACACTGTGCATCTCATAGTTTAAACCTCGCTATTTCTGATGCTTATGAAATTTCATTTATACGAAATTGTATAGGATCACTCGGAAGTGTGTACAATTTTTTTAACACCCCAAAGCACCAAGCCGTGCTAAAAAATTGTATAGACCAAATGGAATCTGAATCAACAGCAACGCGACTAAAGCAAATATGTCCCACACGATGGATTCAACGCCACGAGTCCGTCCTAGTATTTATGGAGCTTCAAAAAGCTGCAATTTCTGCAATGGAAATTATTTCTGAATGGGATGACAAAACAACTTCTTCTTCTGCAATTCAGCTTCTATCTGTTATTAGGAGTACAGTATTTCAAGTATCGCTTCATGTTCTTGCCAAGGTTTTTGCTATAACCCTACCGCTAAGTCGATTACTACAAACAATAAATCTTGATCTGGCCGCTGCAATGGGACTGGCAGAAAATGTTGAAGAGGTGCTAGGTGAAACCCGACGCGAAATAGAAAAGCAATTTAATACCATTTTCAGTGACGTCAAGAAAATATGTGACGAACTTAATGTAGAAATACGAATTCCTCGTCTAACTGGAAGACAAGTTCATCGCTGCAACATTGTAGTTGAAAATCCTGAAGAGTATTATCGTATTGCCATCTTCATTCCTTTTGTGGATTCTACAAAGAAGCAAAATTCACGATCGGTTTCTGAAACATAAAAATATATTGCAAAGTTTTATGTGTCTTTTGCCAAATGAACAAAAGTTTTCATCAGAGCACGAAAATTCTGCAAAAATCCTTTTAGAAAAATATAATAGTATTACAAACTGTAGCATAGTTGAGGGCATTGGTGAGCTGAAGCTATGGTGGCGCCATGTTTTAAATTCTTCGAATACACCAAAAAATACTCATAATGCATTTTTAGCATGCGACGATTCAATTTTCCCAATTGTTCGAAAATTACTTAAAATATTTGCTACACTACCAGTTACAACATCAAGCAGTGAACGATCTTTTTCAACATTGAGACGACTTAAAACGTATTTACGCAACACAATGAGTGAAGATAGGTTAAATGGATTAGCGTTACTTAATATTCATCGTAATGTCGCGATTTCTACAGATGCAGTTCTAGATGAACTAGCAAAAAGTTCACGTAAATTAGAAATTCGCTTGGAGTAGGTAATTATGGATAGAAAAATCTTTGAACTTCAGTCTTAATTTATATCGCTTTTTATTTTTTTCAGAAAATAGTCCTTTTGCTGAATATGCAATTTTTATTCTATTTTATAAGAAAACAATACATAATTTTTAATACATGTATTAAGTTTTCTTATACAAAGATATTCATCATATGTATAATTTTCTATTAATTTTTCTTGCTTAATTTTTTATTAATTTTTCTTATATAATTTTTAATATATAAATTTTTCTTATATAACTTTTATTAATTTTTCTTGCTTAATTTGTTATTAATTTTTCTTATATAATTTTTAATATATAAATTTTTCTTATATAATTTTTAATATGTATATAGTATATTACTTTTTTTCTAATAAAACTTTTATATTAATTTTTCTTATAATGTATAATTATTATTCATATTTCTTAATAAATTTTTATTTAGTTTTTTTTACAATTTTCTATTAAAAAGTTGAGAGAAAAATATACCTATAGGTAATTGTTTTTATATTGAAATAAAGTGAAATATAATTTGAATATAATTTGGTAAATAGTGCTAGCTATTACGTGAAAAAATAAAAATACATATACAAAATATGTTTTCTGTATGTAGGTTTAGTTATTAGGAAAATAGGATGTTAAAGGGGAATTAGTGGAAAGATTGGAAACGAACCTATAAAGATTTGTTTTGAATTTTTGCAAATTGTAGTACAGAACGTTATTGACAGAGGGGAACACATTAGATGGAAGCATGTTCCGAATCTTAGCAGTTCTCACAACAAATGAGTTTCCATAGTCAGTTTTAAACCATCTTGGAATTTCCACAGTGTAAAAATGAGCACTTGCAGCTCCTCTGGATTTTTTGCAGCTCGGTTTTGGATTTTGTCGAGGTAACTCAGAGAGGTTTGGGATGCGCCAAATATGTTTTGCAGCGGGACAGAAAACCCAAACATTTGGCAGCATTTTTAGCTATATCAAAAATATGCTCATTCCACAGCATTTTTTGATTTAGCTGTAAACCTAAAATGCTTAGACTTTCTGATCGCTCTCTATTTTCTCCTTGGAATCGCGGAACTGGGTTAAACTTACTTCTTTTGCAGGAAATCATGCAGCTTTGAGTTTTTGAGGTATTAAACTCAACTCTATTAGTTTTACCCCATTCACCTATTTTAGCTAAATCATGGTTAACTAAACTAACCATGATATTTCTTTTCGAACTGATTGCGGTAGGTGTGACATTAGATTTCTTAAGGAAATCGTAGGATGCCACTAGAGTGCTATGTCGTCGGCGAAGCTATGAATTGGATTGATGGTAAAGAAGAGTAAGTTGTTGATAAAAATCAAAAAAAGAGTTGGTGATAAGGCGGAGCCTTGTGGAACGCCAGCGTTTTTTTCTAAAGTGTCAGACATAAAACTGTCGACAAGGACACAAATACGACGATTCGAAAGAAAATCCTCAATCCAGTTGCAAAAAGGATTACCAAGACCAATAGCTCGGCATTTGTTCAAAAGAGCAGAATGCCATACTCGATCAAAAGTCTTTGAGATATCAAGAGCAACAACCTCAGATTCACCAGTGTTGAGTTTTTCGCTGAGGTATGTTAGAAGATCACCTGTAGATCTTTGACTTCTAAAGCGATATTGCCTATCATGAAAAATGCTTCTGCAATCAAGATATCTCATCAGCCTTTTGTTAACGAGAATTTCCATAACTTTGGAAATGACCGAAATAATTGCTATTGGCCGGTAGTTGCAGGAGTCGCTTGTGTCGCCTTTTTTAGGAATTGGAAAGACATGAGCAACTTTTCATTGACTGGAATATCTGCCAGTCGAAAATGATAATGAAAAAAGATTGCGCAGAAGTTTCGAAATGGGAGAGGCATTATGTTTAAGAACCATCGCAGGAATTCCATCAGGACTAGTAGATTTTCTAACATTTAGATTTTCAAGCACTTTCACTACAGTACGTGCTCTAAAGTACACCCTATGAAGAATTTTAACCCCAGTAGGATCAACAAAGTGTAGTACTGATGGAGTTTATAGTGTAGGAGGGAGTGTAGAATTTGGTGCAAAGAATTTTGCAAACAAATTTGCTTTACCAACTGAATCTGATATGATAGAATTATTGTTATCAATCACCGGCGGAAAGGATGATTTGCAAAAGTTATTCTTTACACTCTTCGAAAATGTCCAAAAAGAATGATTGCAGTGCGGTAGATTAGGATTTAGTTTTAACTGCTTTATATGAGCTAGGAATGAAAAGTTTCGTATAACAGCATATAGATAAAACGCAGTTTTTAAACAAATCTTCATCCAAACCCAACCAAGCAGCCGCAATACCAGTTTTTAGTTGTACTATGCTATTGTATTGTTTGTTATCAACATAAATTTTACGTACAAGATAGCCACAAATATTTCCTATTGGATTCATATCCGGAGAAAAATGCATAAATGAAAAAAATGGTTGAAATCGATACATTTATGTTATATATCCGTTTAACTTCAGCAAGACTGATATTTTATTGCCAATTGTACGCGAATCCCTATTGCTAAGAATTGTAGGACGTCTTCCAACTTTTTTCAAACCGTATTTTAATGCATTTTTCATAAAATTGCGAATTATTCGATCTGAGCTGCTCAATCTTCGAGCAATCTGACGAAAAGGGATGCCTTCTCTACGAAACGCAATTATTTGAACTTCCTCCAGCTCAGTATATACCTTGGCATAATTTAAAAAAAATATTTTATTCAAAAATACATTTAATAACGAATGCAACTGATCTGATATGTAAATAATATTAATTTTATTTATAATTAATACATGCGGTTCTTGTTTTGAAAAGGCTTTAAAGCTACCTTTTTTACTGTTTGTTTAGTTTGCTCATTTCTTAAATAATCCACAAATTGTAAAAATACACCTGGAGATTTCTAAAACAATAAATAATTGAAAAATAAATGGTTAGCAAAGATATTGGTATGCATTTATTTTTCTAATTATTGAAAATAATTTGCATTTAAATATCGCAAATGAAGAACACGGAGAAGTAGTTATCATAGTGGAAAATTACAACCCTATATGTGAAAAACAGTTGACATTAAATTAAAAATTATTCTCAAAGACCATACACCGATTGCACAAGGACACCGGCGTTTAGCGCCTTTGGAAAAACAAATCGTGGATGATCAAATAGAAGAGTGGCTGAAATTACATGTCATTAAACCAAGCAATTTGGAAATTTCAAGCCCAATCGTGTTAGTAATAAAAAAATGGTACCAAGAGACTTTATAATTTTAAGATTATATTTGATTATATTCCGTTTAATAATTTTATTTAAAATAAACTTAGTTTTACAATTATAAATTTTATTGTTATATTTAGTTACAATTTACAATTTTTCAATTTTATTATAATTTACAAGTTACAATTTTACAATTTTTATACTTATATCTAGTTCCAACAAAACTAAAACAAAACTCAATTTCAATACAAAAATCCATTACTTAAATACAAAAATTTTCTTAAACCTAAAAAGATCGAACTGAACCAATATTGCTTTATCAGCGATATCGATAAATAAAATTACTTTATGAGTGTTCCACTAAAGAGCATTATTCCGCATTACAACATTAACCAAATTCGTTTACTTTTAAGTTTGCCTTATACCTGCATATAAACGAATTCTGTTATCATTGCATTTACAATAACGTCAAACGTGTGAATATAAGGGCAATTAAGAAATATTCTCAAGTGGGTCAATAATTATTTGAATGCATTTCTAAGTAAAATTTTAGTTTTAATTTTATTTTTATAAACATTTAGAAATATTAAATTATAAAAAGATAATACTTCCAAGTGAAGTATTATTTGATTCTGATAGATTTTTATGTTGAAATTTTATTTTATGATTTTAATTTTTATTTTAGACTTAACCACTTGAGAGTATTATATTACTCCCCCAAAGAATTTGCTTTCGCCGCAAATGGTTTAATTTTTAAATGTAATGGTGGGTGGTTTTTCTTTTATATTTGTAATAGGTTCAATTCAATTTATAATCGGTTCAGTTCTTCTTTTTATACCCTACACATTAAGTATAGGGTATATTAACTTTGGTATGGTGTTTGTAACCACCAAAAGGAAGCGAGTTAGGTATAGAGATGTATATATATTCTGAATCAGGATCACCGCCGGAGTCGATTTAGCGATGTCCGTCCGTCCGTCCGTACGTACGCACGATAACTCAAAAAATAATAATGCTATCTTGATGAAATTTATATAGTAGGTTACTAATTACGAAAGAAAGGCTAAGTTCGAATCTGGACAAAATCCGTCCATGGGTTCGGATTCTGGAAGCTTCCGAATGATTCCGGAGCAAACGAGATTATCTCCAAAAGCAACAAAGATAGAACCTTCAAATTTTGTACAATGATGTTTCTTCCCGTTCGATTTATGTTTCTGAAATTTAAGAGAATTTGGTCCATGGGTTTGGGTTTTGGAAGCTTCCGAACGAGCACCAGAGCAAATGAGATTATCTCCAAAACCAACAAAGATAGAACCTTTAAATTTTGTACAATGATGTTCCTTCCCGTTCGATTTATGTCTCTGAAATTTAATAGGATTTGGTCCATGGGTTTGGATTTGGAAGCTTCCGAACGAGCCCCAGAGCAAATGAGATTATCTCCAAAACCAATAAAGATATAACCTTTACTTTTGGCAGAATGGTGTTCTTTCATTTATGATTTAGGCCTCTGAAATTTAAGAGGATTTGGTCCATGGGTTTGGATTTGGAAGCTTCCGAACGAGCACCAGAGCAAATGAGATTATCTCCAAAACCAACAAAGATATAACCTTTAAATTTGGCAGGGTGGTGTTCTTTCATGTTTTATTTAAGTCTCTGAAATGTGAGATGATTTGGTCCATGGGTTCGGGTTTTGGAAGCTTCCAAACGAGCCCCAGAGTAAACGAGATTATCTCCAAAACCAATAAAGATAGAACCTTTAAATTTTTTATAATGATGTTCTTCCAGTTTGATTTATGTCTCTAAAATTTAAGAGGATGTGGTCCATGGGTTTGGATTTTGGAAGCTTCCGAACGAGCCCCATAGCAAATGAGATTATCTCCAAAAACAACAAATATATAACCTTTAAATTTGGCCGAATAGTGTTTTTTCATGTTTGATTTAGGTTTCTGAAATTTGAGAGGATTTGGCCATGGGTTTAAATTTGAAAGAATTTGAACCGTGGATTCGAATTTTGGAAGCTTCCGAACGAGCCGCAGAGCAAATGAGATTATATCCAATACGAACAAAGGTAGAACCTTTGAATTTGGTACAATGGTGTTCTTTCGTATTTGATTTATGTCTCTGAAATTTAAGAGGATTTGGTCCATGGGTTTGGTTTTGGAAGCTTCCAAACGAGCCCCAGAGCAAATGAGATTATCTCCAAAACCAATAAAGATATAACCTTTACTTTTGGCAGAATGGTGTTCTTTCATGTATGATTTAGGCCTCTGAAATTTGAGAGGATTTGGTCCTTGGGTTCGGATTTTGAAAGCTTCCGAACGAGCCTCAGAGCAAATGATATTATCTCCAAATGCAACAAAGATATAACCTTTAAATTAGGCAGAATGGTGTTCCTTCATGTTTGATTTATGTTTCTGAAATTTGTGAGGATTTGGTCCATGGGTTCAAATCTTGGAAGGTTCCAGACGAGCCCCAGAGCAAACGAGTATATCTCCACAACCAACAAAGATAGAACTTTTATTTTTAGTACAAAGGTGTTCTATTATGTTTCCTTTTCTGTAAAATTGGAAACTGACATTTGAAAGAATTTGAACCATGGGTTCGTATTTTGGAAACTTCCGGATGAGCACAAGAGCAACGAGCATATCTCCAAAACCAACAGAAGTAGAACCTTTAAATTTAATAGAATGGTGTTCTGGCAAGTTTTCTTTATGTTCCTGAGATGGATTCGATGAATTGGAGTGGCAATTCGGGTAGCTGACACAAACCTCCCAAGGACTACCAATCTTCGAAAATAATTAAGATAGAAACTTAAAATTTTATACAAGGGTGTCAAGCATATCCCATGCGGATGCCTCTTTTACGTTCTTGAAATTCGAGTTGAATAAGACAGAAAAGGGAAGAAGTTCAAGCAGCTGCCAAAAACACTTATGGATTTTTAATTTAATTCGAATTATTCAGGTGTAGGGTATTAATAAGTTGGTTGTATCGACTTACTGTTACATTTACTTGTTTTACATTTAAATTTGATTAATATTATTATAAATACTGTTAAAATGATAATTATTATTGAATTTGTTATGACAAATGTGACAAATTTTAAATTGAACATAGTCAATGATTTCTCTATTTTCAATATTTTGTAAATTTAATTTTTTTTAGTTATACATTATTTATTGTTTTTGTAAAATTCACATGAATTGTTGGTGTTACTATACTATTGGTAAAATTTTCCAATTTTTTAGTAAATAGAAGTTCATTTATTTGTATATAACAATTTTTAAATTTTATAATGTTATTATCTTTTATACTAAGACCCTTTGTTGTGAACAGTTTTGTGTTAATTGTGTTATAGGTAAGTTTTTGGTAATAATCATACCGTTATAGATCTCTTTAACTTGACTAAAATTATTAAATCTCATTTTGCAAGTGTTGGTTGTTTCTAATACATTACGTAGACAGTTATCGGGGTGGATTTTTAAATTTTGTTATTATTAACAATTATTTTCTCGATTTCATAGTTTAATTCTTCCTTTTGACGGTTAGGGAAAGGAAAGATCAAACAATCAAAGTAATATTTTTCTGTTAAATTGGGGATACTAACAACAAATATTAGCGATTTCTGTTGGATTAAAATACTGTTTCTGATTTATGGTAAGATATCATTAGTAATGTTAAATTTATTGACTTCTTCGTCAGAAAAGATATCATGAGGCAGTATATCTAGTCTGCCTCATGATATGTCAGAAATATTTTCTAATTGCTTATTAATTAAATTGACATTTGCATACATTTTTAGCATTACTTTGGGCTTTTCTACAAACAATATTACTATATTCGTAGTCATGGTAATATTTAGAAAGTAGTCTTGAAGTTCTTTCTGTTGGTTGTTGACATGTTTGGTTATTTCATCCAAATGTTTTATTTAATTATTATTTATAATAACTTGTTTATTTATTTGGTCAGTCATTTGTAGTGTGTTATCGTCTAGGTTTTTTAGATGATCAAAAATTTCTTCAGTGTCTCCAGAATCCATATTTCCCGTAATGAATTTTAAACCAGTACCCGCTATGTTTAGTATACCTCGTTTAACATTTGCTTTAGTATAATGTGATGAAATTGTTTTAAAATTATGTTTAGCTATAATAATTGCCCTACTAGAATTGGGATTAAGTATAAAAAGATTATGTAGCGAAACATCTAAAACGAGAAAACGAAGAATAGAAGAAAAAGGAAAATTAGTTATTTTTTCTTATTTTCATTTTTATCTTTGATATTTAAATTTTCGTTTTTATTGTTTAGTGATGCATCGTGTTTTTCTGTTATTAGTAATATCAATTACGTACGAACCATTTTTAGTGTATAAAATCAATAAAATCAATAGGGCGAAGTTTAGTAGTTGAGTGTTCAAGCTCTTCACTTGAATTCTCGACTTCAAGGATTCTGAATTGTCCATTAATAGTTCCGTGAAGTCTTTCAATATGAGACTTATCCGTTTTACTACCGGCTGTAGTAGCATGAGATTCAATATTATTTTCTTTTAAAAATAAATTGAGTGCACCTATGCAAAATACAACGTTCATTATATCGAATACTATTTTTTTCATTTTTCAAAGAAATTGAATTCGTTCTTTAAGAACTTTTAAAATTGACACCCAATTTCTGTCGTCTAGTTGGTGCACCGTTGCATATCTACTAAACTTATATGGCAATTAGCAGATTATACTCCATGGTACGTCGATTTATATTATTTAACATCGAAGATTTAAACCCTAACATCAACACCAACACATTTCTTGGTCTTTAAACCATTGCAGAGCTAGCTCCAAACGTTTTGGAAAGATGGCGAACAGAGTACCTATGCCGATTGCAACAGAGCCTACATGGGCTAACAAAAGTGAAAACGTAAAAAAAGATGATCTAGTCATTCTCAAAGAAGAGAATTTACCACCATCTCGTTGGGCATTATAGAATTATAGAAACTCATTCTGGCTCAGATGGTTTGGAACGAGTAGTTACTTTAAAAAATAAGTCTAGTATATTAAAACGCCCGATTATTAAAATACGCCTATTACCAATACAACAGGAATGTCAAACCTGATAACATAGGATAAATAAAATCATGATGAAGCTTATAAATAAACCTACAAACAACATATCTAAATAAAATAGTATCCAGAATTAACATATCTAAATAAAATAATATCTGCAATCAACATATGAACCATATCAACAATCAACCTACATATCATATCAAAAATCAACACAAATATCATGTCAATAATCATAATTTATGTCAACAAAAATTTTAATAATCAAAACAAACATTTCCATTAAAATTAAAATTCATATCAAGCATTTCAATCACCAACAATCGCTCAAGACCTAGAAAAATATATCAAACATATAGAATAAATAGTCCTAAATAAATTCGTCATACTAGCTCACACTTTAGATACACATAATTACAAAAACAAAATCACAAATCGAAGTCAAGTTCACTATAATATTATTAAAAATCAGATCGCGAAAATTATCTGATACTCCACCGTTGCATATTTACTGAACTTATCAATTGTTGTGAAATACATTACATTCCGATAGGACCAGATGTCGACATGTACAATCTTATTAAAATTCTGAGGTGTTTCACTAACTTCGAAAGGTATTTTAACGGGTTGTCGGTCATGCTTTGCTAACAAACAGACTTCGCAATTATTAATTAACTTTGTTATTGTATCTAATAGATTTGGGTAATAATATTTTAATTTTAATTCGTTATAAACTTCGCAAATACCGCGATGATTTTTACTTAGATGTTCTTCTTTAATTAAAGTTAATATCTTTTCATTATCTAGTACATCAATTAACCTTTGATTAGACCTAATTATTTTTAATTGTTTATTCTTAGCAAAATATTGGTCATAAGTATTTTGAAATTCATTAAAAATTTCTTTATTTCTGAAAAAACACAAATGGTACCTTTATCTTTCAATAACCTTTTTAATATGTCGCAAAAGTTACTATTCTCTTCGAAAGTAACATGATTTTGAATCTTTTTATTTGTTATTTTTATAATATTTTTCTCTTAAAAAATAATTTTTAAATAAATTTGATTTTTGTAAAGATTTATTGGTTTTTTTGTTAATAAAATTTTATTTTCATTAATAGTTTCGAGAGAACTAATATATTTATCAGCATCGTTACTATTATTAAATAAAATGTTTAAATGTAGGTCATTATTGTTTTCCGAAATAACTCTACTTAAACTGTCTGCAACTCTATTTTATTTTCCTTTTAGATAAGAGATTTTAAAATCATATTCATTTAATTGGATTTTCCATCTCTAAAGTTTCATATTTGGTTCTTTGACATTGCTTAACCAAACTAACGGCTTATGGTCAGTGCAAATAGTAAAATGCCTACCATATAAATAAATCTTAAAATATTTCAGTCACATAACATATGGGGTGATTTAATTGACTTAAGACTGCACCTATTGCTTCCCGTAATGAATTTTAAACCAGTATCCGCTATATTTAGTATACCCCTTTTAACAAGAGTTGCTTTAGTAGAATGTGACGTAATTGTTTTAAAATTATGTTTAGCTAGAATAAATTCGAGGCTTATGTACAGACAGTTTTTGTTTAACAGTTACACGTGTTAGATTTAACAGTTACCCGTGTTAGATTACCAAAAGCTTTTTTATGTCACACATTTCCAGTAAATGAAGAAAACATACTGTATACCAAAGCCATTATAGGTTTTAATACTATTATTAAATTATGTATATACTAATATCGTTAAAGGAGTATGTAAAGAAAAAAACACTTATGACCTGTACAGGGATCGAACCCACACTCCTTCGGTTAATACGCCACACGCCTATCCACTAGGCTACCGAAGCCCTCTGTGGATTCTAATACATGAAGCGAAAAGGGAATTTTGAAGCAAATAGCATACTTTCAGACTGAAATTGGTAGATGAATAATAATTTTAAAGAAAATAGAATACTTTTAGGATGAAAGTGGAAAGTGGATGATAATTCTGAAGAAAATAGCATATTTTAGGCTGAAACTGTACAGTAAATAATAAAGGTTGTGGTAGGCGGTTATCACATTGGATATTAAATAATATCAGAAATTATATATATATATATTTTTTTTTTTTTTAATGTTTTATTTTTATTTTTATAATTTACAATTCTAAATAAAACTAAAAAAGAATTTTTCTTAAACTAACAATATTTAAATGCACATAGCTGTAACAATCATCAGCACTCTCATTTATATTAATTATTCGTTTATATTTATTGTTTTATAATGTTTATTATATAATACTTATTTGTGTCTACGTTTTATTTTATTTTTTTCTTCAACAAAAGTGATAATTTATATTTTTATATGTTCAAAAGGGAAAAATTAGAGAAAAAAAAAACCCAAACTTTTATATTTTTATTATATAAAACAGTACTAAAACTAACTTAAACTAAACTAACTTAAACTAAAACTAACTTAGACTAAAATTAACCTAAACTAAAATTAACTTAAACTAAAAATTAGCCCTATGTACCCTAACCCTAAAAAAAAAAAAATCCTATCCTATATTTTTCCAGTAATATAGAATTTTGTTTTTTAGTAAACGTAAATTTGGTACCTGCTTATCAAATTTAAATTTATTATTATCATTGATATTTAGTCTACTTAAATCTAATGGTATTTTTTTGTTGAAATCTAATGGTATTTTTTTGAATGTCTTGAATAATGATATAACAAGGGAATTTTGTTGTTGTTTTCAATGATATTATGCTTATCTAACAATATGAAACTTTCGGGTGGAGTGAAACCTGATTCCAATGTTTTTTTTAAATATTCTTCATTTTCGTACCATGGGTGACTTATTAGTGAGTTTTCTATCACTTGGCTACTTCTATAAATATGGTTACGTATTAAACGAATTATAAAGTTATCAATTCTAATTATTTTAGCGTGATAATAAATTGTTTTATTCGTGATAATTAATGTGAAAATAAAAAATTGCTGTGAGCTTTTCTATGTAGATTTGTACATGCTCTTATGCATTTTCGCTCGAATGCACGCAATTTTTCCATAGTTGTGGCACTAATATTAAACCATATAGGACATCCGTACGCTATTATAGGTCTTATAAAGCTTTTGTAGCATAGCAGTTTAACTTTACTACAAAGAAACTTTGAATAGAACAATTTTTTAAGTGACATGAAGGCAGCATTAGCCTTACTTAATTGGTGTTTAACATGATCGTTAAATTTCATTAAATTGTCAAAATGTATTCCCAAGTATTTGATACTGTTTGTATGCTTGATTTTAGTTCCATTTGGAGCCTTTATATTGAATTTTCTCCAGTTTCTCCTAATGCTGTTATTAACATTTACATAAATGTTTCTGAACAATATAGTCTCGCATTTATTAAAATTAACTTTTAACTTCCATCTATTACAATAATTATTAACTTGATGGAAACTTTTTTGTAAGCTTAATTGAGCTGTTTTATATATATATAGACAAGGCAAGCAGAACAAAAAATGTCAATAAGAATTCTCGAAATTTTTTCAGATTTTAGTGCCCCATTTGCTCTCTATTTTTTTTCTATTCTGCTTTTCTCTTTCTAAAATCTCCTCAATAGTTCTTTTTAAAAAATACCCTCTTGAATATTTGATTCTATTTTAATTTTAGATTAGATTTAGGTACATACATGATGAATATTTTTTTTTATTTTGTTTTTTTTTTTTCTTTTTCTTTTTTCTTCAAAAACTTTAAAACTTCATTTATATGATTCACGAAATTTTTTTTTGAAACTAAAGTTTTAAAATTTTTTTAAGTATTTATTGTTATGAATAATTTGTACAATTCGAAATCATTATTAGATTATTTACCATTATCAAACTATTTTTAAAACTATTTAGGTAGTACTCGAATTTAGCCAAAATACACGATAACAAATCTTGAATACATGTATTCTTCGTTCACACAACTTTAGTCTAAAGTCGAATTCAAATATTTTAAAAATTACTTTATTTATTTATCATTATAATTAGAAATAATGAAAAAAATAATTCACTTCGAAAATACCCTTTTATTACAAGTGGTATAATAAAATCTATTTATACTGTTTGTGTTTTTATATTTTAAAACTGGTTAGAAGAGTTGTATATCAATGATTTTGGTTGCATTTCTTTGTTTTAATTTTAAATATTTTATTTATTTGAAAAATAATACAAAAAACATTATCATTTTTCTTTCAATCTAACATTTTCACATAAAAAATTTTTTATATCTCTTTTTTTTTTTTTATTATTATTAACAGCTTTTTTTAACAGCTTTTTATTAACTTGGTTGGGTAAAGGATGGAATCTTAGAAGCCATTTTAAATACACTTCCCGTTGACCTAGAGACTTGAAATTTTTTAACAGCTTTTTATTAACTTGGTTGGGTAAAGGATGGAATCTTAGAAGCCATTTTAAATACACTTCCCGTTGAGCTAGAGACTTGAAATTTTCTTCATTAGATCAGATCCCGATGACAATACATGATAGTAGATAGGTAGGCACTTGAGCCAGACAGGTCAGTAGGTCAAGGTCACCCAGAAGTAGGTCAAGGTCACCCGGAAGGCCAGACAGGAAGTATGTCAAGGTCATTTTAAAAGTAAGTCAGACTGGCGGCGATCGTCAGTTGTTTATAAAGATTGTATACTTGGTTTAAGTAATAGGTATGCAGGAAAATAGTAGGGAAAAAAAATGCTTTTTCATACAATGTAAAGAGAAAAAAAATGTACCTATACGTTTCTTTAAAATTAAAAAAAAAGTGCAAACTGGTTTTCTACATCTTAGATGAAGAATCAACAAAATTAATGCAATTTTGAGATGCATTTTTTTTTCTTTTTTTCTTGTTTTTTCTTTTTTTATGAAGTATTTAAAGAAGAGGAAATAAAAACCATTAATTAATTGCGAGTATCACCGTATAAGATTTTATTGTTATGTAAGAATGTTGACAAAAATATGAATAAAAAGAAAACAAACAGAAAATCAAAAATATCTAACATGTGGTTTAAGTAATAGGCGTAAATGGATATAGTAAGAAAAAATGCGTTTTTATAAAATGTAAAGAGAAAAATTTAAACAAATTAAGTGTACATATGTGAATTTTTAAAATTAAAAGAAAAAAGTGCAAAGCTGGTTTTTAAATCTGAATCAACCTTGACCAAATTGATATTTGGAGATGAATTTTTTTCTTTTCTTTTTTGTTCTGATGAAATATTTAAAAAAGAGGAAAGAAAAAATTATTAGTATTTTAAGATTTTATTGATATATAAGAATGTAGAACAAAAAAGATGTATTCTTATGTTGTGTTAAAAAAAAAAATAAAACAAATTTATTTATATGTTTGAAATAATTTTTTATTTAAAAATATTTTACAATTTTATAGAAATCTGTGCTGTTTTAATCTAACATTTTTTCTTTTAAAAGATACATATATACATTATAACAATTTTTAACAGCACATCTGAAATTGTTGTTTAATAAGTGTATAGGACAATTTGATTTAAAGTTATCAATCTTTTGTAATGACGGCAAGTTTCTGCTTAAATCTTCTATTTTATCACTGTCAATGTACTTTTGAAGGAATAGTTTTTTTTGTTCTCCTTTAACATAAATTTTTTCAGCTGACTCTAAATAGTGACAGCTAGACATCTAAATATTCAACTAGACCGTTATTCCATTTAAGTCCATTTATTTTATTTTCGCAATACTGGTTATTACATTTCATATCCGGACTAAGTTCTTCTGAGGGGTACGGTGCTTTGAAGTGATAGACAGTTGGAATTAAACTTCCTTTTTCAAGTATGGCTAATTCTTTTAGGAAATATTGCTTTTCATTTCCTTGTAAAAATTGTAGGTCAACTATGAGAACTCGTTTAACCATGTCGACGGTTTGTGTAAGAATACTCATTAGAATAAATAAATTTACATTTATATTCACTTCGGCAAAAGAGCTTTTCATATAAATATAGGTTAACAGTGCTATTTTTAACTAATACAACTATGCTATTTCATCCATTTACAATGATGGTAGCGGGGCCATCATGCTGTGGTAAAACCACTTTTATTCATAATTTAATAAAGTATAAAAAAGAAAATATACAACCCCATATTAATAGAAAATTTTGGTGTAATCCAGACAAAAATGCCGTTCCAAAATATTTAAAAGATGTGGAATATAGTAACACTATTCCGGATTTTAATGACAATAAAGAACCTTTGTTAATTATTATCGATGATATGATGTTAAATTCCCATGATAAGTATGTATGCGATTTATTTACTAGAGGATCACACCATAGAAATTTATCTGTAATATTTGTAACACAAAATGTTTTTCACCAGGGTAAATTTTCAAGAGATATTTCGCTTAACTGTAAATATCTAGTACTTTTCAAAAATCCAAGAGATAAATCGCAGATATTACCTCTAGCTCGCCAAATATATCCCAATCAAATCAAAGCATTTGAAAAAGTATATAATGAAGTGACGTCAGAACCATACGGGTATATATTAATAGATCTTACTCAAGACGTTAATGATATATTTCGATTAAGAAGTGATATATTTGGAAAAGGTTTGTGTTTTTGTACAAGAGATCAATTAGAACAATTTGGCAAAGAATATGAAACGTTTGAAGGTCAACCCAATTACGAAAGTATAAAAAGGAATTGAGATCCCTCATTTGCCGCCAAAAATCTATAAATAATAAAAGAAAAATCATTATTCAACGTGGTGGATTTTTACCTACACTTCTTGGTGCAGTACTATCAGGGATAATCGGAAATTTTATAAAATGAATAATACAACATTTAACAAAATGATTATACTAAAACCCGAGATTTATGAGAAAATGAAACAAAATGCAGACTTTGAATTAAATGAGTTGGATAAAAATATGAAAAAAATATTGTTAAATAAATATCTAACAGACACTCAAAAATGGTATTTATACAGACCATTTTTAAAAATTAGACCACCAAAATTTATTTAAAATAAGAAACAAAAATAGAGTACTTCCTAGAAATAAAGAGGAGAAAGTAAAAATTACGGAAACAAAAGGTACTCAAACTCGTGCAAAACCAATGTTATAGATGCGGAAGCTCAATCGCATTTTCCTGAATATAAGAATGTAGGAATACAAGTTGTTCCTGAAGAAGAAGAAGTATATGAAAAAGAAACTGATGACGAAGTATTTGATGATGAAATTCAGGAAAATGTTTTAACAAAAGCATTGTCAGCTGCTTCAGTTGGAGAAGGCCTTAGAAAAAGAAAATCAATTAGAAATCAAAATGTACAAATTTTTGAAACTGATACAGGGGACATTATAACTGTTCCTTTAGATAGCCCAAGCCCACCAACGAAAAAAGAAAAAACTATAAATAGCAAAGAGTTGAATAATTCATCAAGACGTGTTTTAAGGTCAGCAGTAGGTAATACTCAAATAGAACTTAATTTTCCAATTCGTAAGAATAAATCCGCAAGCTCATGGACAACATACAAGTAAATGATGAATTTTATGCCACTTTACTCAGTGATTCATCTATGAACTATTATCCAGAAAATTCATTAATATCTTTTACAAATAAAATGAATAAATACATGTGTGATTCAGGTGGAAAGTCGGTATTTCAGAAATGTATGTTAATGATTTCGTTCCAAATGTGTATGGTGAAGAATGGGAAAAAAGTACTCAAATATTTATTAAAGGTATGCAGAAAGATATGATAGGGGTTGGAACATCATATATTCCATACATAGAAAAACAAATGATATGCGATTGGAAAGTTTTTCTACTACCAACACTAATTCAAAATATACGCCCACTTAATAGGTTTTCAAGAAAAGAAGTTGAACGACAGTTGATTTGGGGAATTTTTAATTTTATAAACGATGAAGTTCATTATACACAACCAATAAAAGCTGAGGAGATGCCTAAAAATTTAAGTTATTGTGGTGTGTTTTAAATTTGTAAAAATTTAAGTTATGTGTTACTAAGCCTAAAATAGATATAAAAATAAGGGCAAATTACGCTTATACCCTCGAAGGACTTTTGACAACATGTTTCAATCAAGTATCTTTTAAAGTTACAGATTTTAAAAAATATAAATCACGTGTAATAGAAGCTTTCAAAACTTTTATAGATAGTGTACAATTGATTCCCATTAGTAAACCAGATATGTTTTTTATATACACAGCTATAATTGAACCGCAAAAACTAGGTGATAAAGATATAAGGTGTTTAAGATCTGTTAACATACAAAATTCTTTCACTGATACTGTAAAAGAATTCAGTAATATTCAATATTGCAATGTGGAGAAATCATTTAATAACATTTTATTACTTTTATGTGATAAATATGGATACAAAATAAACTTTTCCAATAGTTCAATTCCAACAAAAATTGTATTACATTTTAAAAAAGTATAAATAAAAGCGATTTTACAAAACTATATATTATTTTATTTTATTCATTATGGAGAGAGCGACTACAAATATTATTTAGTTCAATCAGGAAAAGGTCTTGAGGATATTGGTCCTTTGTTACACTCAATTGTACCTTACCAAAGGGGACGAGAGTTAGGGAGCTTTTTCGGTGGTCTTTTTAGATATTTAAAACCAATATTTACGTCTGGAGCTAATATATTTAAAAAAGAGGTTATTAACTCTGGTATTAATGCATTATCTGATATTGCCACAGGTGCAAATGTAAAAGAAGTGGTTCAAGATCGAAGTAAAGAGATAATGAAAAATGTAAGACGAGGTGCAGTTCGGAAACTCAATGAAATGTATGGACAAGGCAAAAGAAAACGAAGAAAATCTATAAAAAGACCTCTCATTAATAATTTAAATTATTTTACGTCGAAGCGACGCAAAGTTAATAACAAAAACAAACAAAAAGATATTTTTGAATAATTATGATTGAATGTATGAAATCAGAGCTTGATATTTTTAAAACACAGCCTATTCAGTCAAGTATTCTACGATCTGAAGAAGTTTCCTATAACCCAATTGCTTCTTTAGATAATCCGTCTGTCATAGAATTTGTTTCACTAGGGCACGGTGATACATATAGAGACTTGTCTTCGACATATCTAAAATTAAAAGTACAAATTTTAAAAAAAGATGGAACTCAATGGAATAAAGATAAAAAAACTGATGGAACACCTATACAACAACCAAGTGTGGTTAATAATATGTTACATTCATTAATAAAACAATGTAATGTTCAACTAAATGGAAAGAATATATCTCCATCAGATGGCAATTATCATTACAGAGCTTATATTGAATCATTGTTAAATTATGGTACGGATGCCGCTACAACGCATTTGGAGTGTGGTGGATGGATGCTAGATAAGCCAAATATAGCAAAAACAGATAATAGTGGTTCAAAAGAACGTCAAAAATTATACCAAAATAGCAATGTAGTGGAACTTATGGGGAAATTACCTTTAGATATGTTTAACCAACCTACACTTCTCATAAACAATGTCGATGTTCGAGTTGTCCTAACATTAGAAAAACCAGATTTTTACCTCTTTGCAGATGATACTGATGAATCTCAACTGAAAATTTTAGAAGCCACTTTATTTATGAGACATGTAACAATTAATCCTAGTGTGCTATTAGCACATAATGCTGTATTGGAAAAAACTAATGCCAAATACAATTACAAACGGGTAGAGGTAAAAACTTTTACCATTCCACAGAATAGTTCATCAATATCACTTGATAATGTTTTTATTGGACAGTTGCCAAACACAATCATTTTTTGCATTACAGAAAATACAGGTTACTCTGGAAAAAGGTCAAAAAACCCATACAATTTTAAACATTTTGATATTTCACAATTTGTGTTAAACGTAAATGGTGTTCAAATACCTAATTCAGCAATTGAAACCAGTTTTTCAGATGAAAATAATTGCTGTACAAGAGCATACAGTACACTTTTTTCGGGAACTGGAATTTACCATAATGATAAAGGTCATCAGATAACAAAAACCATGTTTAGTAATGGGTTTTTCATTCTAGCTTTTGATTTAACTCCAGATTCATCAGGAAATGAAGTGTGTCAAGGTCTACTAAATCAAGGTACAGTTAGAATTGAGGCAAGACTATCAAAACCACTTACATCTACACTGACTGCTATTGTTTATGGAGAATTTGATGCAAGTTTACAAATTGATAAAAACCGAAATATATTCTCAAACCTATAAATAGCATATATAAAAGTAAATTTGAATATTTGACAAAATGTCACTGTCTTGTGCACTTCTGGATGTAACATTTTGTAGTGATGATAATAATACCTTGTTTGCGAAAGATATTTGTATAGTTGGTGTTAAAGAACCTTGTAAAAAGTTTGTAAAAGAGCTCAAGTATAAATTTCCAACTAGGGATTTTATAAATGATAATTTTGATAATTACTCTTTTGGAACTGTGTACAGCGATAAAATAAATAAAGAGCTCTGTCAAATACTAGAAAAATTTGATGTTATTATAACAAATAAAAAAATCAAAAAAGAGTTTTTATCTAATTATATTAAAGAAACAACTAAAGTATATGACTTGAATCAATTTGATTGATGAATACCCTAGAGATAAGTGACGTATTAAGATGTAACAAACACACACGTAAATTTTTTAAAGGAGTTTTTGCTCTGGATCAACTCCCCAGAATAATTGAAAAACAAACTTTTTTAATTGTAAACACTGATAAATCAAAAGATACGGGAACACATTGGTTAGCTATTTTTAAGCCAAAGAATGGCTGTGTTGAATATTTTGATTCGTTTGGTAGAAAACCAGATAAATTAGAAATTTTAAGTTACTTAAAAAATCAATGTATAATTTTTAATAAGAAACAGTTACAAAGTAACTATTCAGATGTTTGTGGGCAATATTGTTGTGTTTATACATGGTATAGATGTTGCGGTTATAGTATGAACGCTTTTTTAAAACAATTTAATAAAGAAAATCATATAGAAAATGACAAAAATATAATAAATACTTTTCACCATATATTTGAAAATTATAATATTTCTCAATCATGTCTTCCTAAGAGATATAACATTTAATAATAAACTTTAGTGTAATTAAAATAATGGAAGAGCAAAGTCCTAGCATTAATTTGTTGCTGAGTTATACATACTTTCTCAACAGAAGTCACACATTAAAAATAGTTGTCGGATTTGACACAGATTTTTTTGAAGTTGCAAGTGTTTTTCATTGGATTGGAATGAAACCAATTATTTCAAAATATCATGAATGGTGTAAATTTTATGACCTATTTCATAAAAGATTTTCCAAGCAGTCAATTAAAAATTCAAAATTATGTTTACAAAGTGGATTAAAATCTACAGTAGGACAGAATCTTAGCATTAACAAAGAGGAAGCTGACGAGTTTTACAGTTTGATTGATTTCCTACATGCAGTAGTTGCATATAATAAAACTGCAGAGCCAAATGTAAAGGAATATGTTAAAAAATACATAAAGACCTGTGAAGAAAAGAATGTTGCAAAGTTGAAAGAAGAGATTTATATTCCGGTTCAAAAATTTAATATACGATGTAATTTTTCTCGACTCTTTTATGAAATACCTGTATTTTTACAAAAAAAAAAGATATTAAATAAAACAATTTTGTAACTATATAATTTGTTATTTATTTCATTATTTATAAATTAGGAATAATTTGTTATTTTATAAATTTGGTATAATTTCTAAATAATCTGGATCTCCTTCTTCATCACTGATATCCCATTAAAAATCATGCCAAGATCTAAAATAGTAAAAGAAATTCATATAGATCTGTAAAGAAAAGAATGTTACAAGGTCAAAAGTAGAGATTTTTATTCCAGTTCAAAAATTTAATGTATGATGTAATTTTTCTCGGCTCTTTTATGAAATACCTGTGTTTTTACGAAAAAAATTAAATAAATCCATTTTATAACTACATATACATATTAACATTAAGTACATTTAAACATGAATCTGAAAAATAAAGCAACTAAATAAAAGAAATTTATACCTTTTTTGAAATTTATATTTATTTATGAATAATAAAAACTTATATAATATACCAATTTACATCTTTTATTGGTAATTTGCATATATTTTACCATACGACTCAGATATATCTATAATATTTAAATTTAAATTTTTATCTTTATATACAAAATGTTCTTTTTCTTTTATTTCTTTTACAAAATCTGAATTCTCAAAAATATCAGAATATTTTTGAGGTACAAATATAATTAAATTGCGGGTCTCAAAGACCCACTTAAGACCATAAATGGTCTTTATTTGCTTAACATTTATTATATGATATAGAGCATCTTGCTCCATATCTTTAGTTTTTAGGAAACTTTTTCTAGTTTCCACATTTTTGTTATTAAAAGCTTCTTTGAAGCTTTTTTTTGTTGGTGGTTCTTCTTCTTGAAGAAGAATGATTTCTTTTTGTTGTTGTTGTTGAAATTGTTGATGTTGTTGCTGTTGTGGTTGTTGTTGTTGTTGTTGATGATGATGATGATGATGTTGTTGTTGATGAAGTGTCTGCGATTCCTGTTGAGTTCTTATTCTTTTCCGTTTAATTGGGGCTAACTCCTGTGTTGGCTCTATTTGCTGAGCGTAGGCGAAAATTTCTGCTGTGTTTTCCATTTTTGCTTCCTTTTTTCTGTATTATTATTGTGTTGAGCTCTGTCTTTGAATTGACATATCTTAAGAAAAATTCCACTTTATTTATACTAAATTTTTCTTCTAAAAAATTGTATTATCAATGTTTAGAAATCAAAATCCTTAAGAAAACTAATTAAAAACAAAAAGTTGTAAAGTAAGTTGTTTATTAATGTAATAAATTCTAATTGATAATAATAAAACTATAATTTTTTTATATAACATTTTTCGCAACATTGTTGCATTTAACAGTGTTCTAAATTTAAGAAAACTCTTCTACATAAATTCCAATTATACTTTTTTATGAAAGAATATTATTTTTTTATTTACCTATTCCTAAATTATTTATTTTTATTAGTAAATATTTTTCTATTTTTATTTTTTCTATTACCATTTTTACAACATTTTTACAACATTGTTGCATTTAATAGTGCTCTAAAGTTAAGAAAAAATTTTCTACATAAATTCTTATTACACTTTTTATGAAAGAATATCATATTTACTTATCCATTGATTATGACTATTATCAAAACCTAAATATTTCACATATACTTTATTGCCTTTTCGTTGTAAAATTTTTTCAATTAAATAAGCATTGGGGTCTTTGACACTAGTCAGTTCCTGTTCATAGAAGCCACCACGAACTAATTTATTTTTATAATCTTTTAAACTATATGTAATCGGGTCTGTCTTGTTTTTGAAAGCTATGTTAAAAACTTCAGTTGAATAGTTAGGTTCATATCCTTTTTGAAAAGTACTTTTAGACCTTGCAATTCTAACAAAATCACCAACATTAAATTTTCCCTTATTAAATATTTTAGGGTAATTATAAATTGAACGAAGAATTTGTTTTTCATTTTGTGATGTAACTTGGTTTGGTTTTAACTTAATTGTACTATGTTTTGTGTTATTATATTTTTCAATTAGTTTTGGTAAAAATTCTATCCATTTAAAATTTCCTTGTAAACTAAACTGTTTCTACATAATTGATTTTAATGTTCTGTAAAACCTTTCACAAACACTAGCCTTCATTTCTGAATAAGTATGATAGTGATTTATTTTATAGCTTTTCATTAAATTTTGGAATTTTTTGTTGAAAAATTCTTTTCCCTGATCAGAATGAATATTTTTTGGAGACTTCTCCTCCCTTTTAAAAATCTTTTCCATACTTTTAACTACGTCATCTGCTGCCTTTGATTTAACTTTTTCGGCATATGCATATTTTGAAAATATATCGATAACAGTTAAGAGAAACTTGTATCCATTATTTACTTTTTGATAGGCCGACATATCTACAAGATCAATTTCCCATGTATCATTTAACCCTCTTTGAGATATTTTTCGTCTCCGAAATCTACGTCTAACTGGACGATGAATTTCAGATACTATTTGTGCTTTTGACATTATTATTGAAGAGTTAAACTGCAAATGTGAATTTGAATAAAATCAGTAAATATATATATGTAAATAATTTTTTGGCTATATTCTGAAAATTAAAAACGGTAAAATTAAAAGATTTTGTTTAATGCTGTAATTTAATAGTTTAATACAAAATTTTTACAATATACATATTAACAATAATTTTTTTAATTTTTTTCTTTTTGAAGCCATAAGGAACTCAAGTATAATCATCTGCAAAAACTCGTTTCCTGGAATTTATTCGATATGACTTTATTTCAAGAACAGTGATGACTCTGTGATGTTACTAGGAAACGTTATATTTATTTGTTGAAAGTTGTTTAATTTTTTAACTAATTGTTTCATAGAGCCAAAATTTATTTCTTGTGAAGCGTTGTAATTTAAACGAATACCTTTCACTTTGCAAACAGTTTTTTCGCATTTGGAGTTGGTACTATATATTTTGTATGCATAGTTCTTTGCACCACCACTAACAAATTCTGTAATATAGCTTCCAATTCCATATTCTTCAAGCTCATCTGTCATATCTCCTATGAAAACTCCAGTTGGAGGGTTATATTCTCCTTCACGTGCTACATATATTATTGAATTTGTATCGTAATACAAAACTCGTTCTTTTAAATTGTCTAAGTAAGAATACAATTTTAAACTAGCTTGTGTGGTAGTGTAAGCAGCTATGCAAACGTTAACTGTTGATAATGATTCAGCTGTTTCTTCTTTGTATTCCCAATTTACCAAAACTGTTTTTTCGTTTATTGGAGTTATTTGATTTACATTCTTCGAAGGATCAGTAAGAATAGTAAATAATTCATAAGGCTCATTTATTATTTCAGTTTTTGATTGATTTTCTCTCTGTCCAAATTTACCCCAGAAAGAGTTTAACATTAACTTAGCTAATGATCTAAGTCCAGGATTTTTTTCTATATCGTTAAACTGTAAATTTATGCCTTCTACTTTCGAAAATTTTTCTAAATATTTGCACTTTTCCTTTGGTGTTTTGCAAAAGCTAGGCCAGCCAGAAGCTTCTTGTTTAATTTTAAGGAACTTGTTCATTATTTCTGTAAAAATTCCTTGTTGTGATGTAAGGGGATTAAATTGTTTAACAGTATACTCCCATACCTCGTATATTTCCACAATTTTGTATCCCTGTTTAACAGCTTCTCTTACTTCATCTATAACCCACGTTCCTAAAATTGACCTACTACGATTGTCATGCGAGCAGTCATCATTATTCATTTCCAAACTACATGTTTGACAGCAGGAAAACATTAGCTTATTATTTTGATTTATAGGCAAAACCGGGTGATAGAGTTTTTCTGGGGGAAGTATCAATGCCTTTATTAATCCTTCAGTATCATTTAAATTTAATTTATTGCATTCAATTTTTCCAACATGAACTTTTGGATGACCCACAGGAAATTTTCTATATTTACACACGCAAGGATATAGTGAGCATATATCTATATACATTATTTTTTCACCAGGCGCACATTTATAATATGTTCTTGTGTTTCCTGTTCTACCGCCATAAAACGCATCACGTGGTTTTAGTGGTATCAAACTTTCGTTCTCCAATTTTGCGAAAAATTCTATGTATTCTTTTGATCTCATTTCGTTTCGAAATTCACACTCCCACTTTTCAATTACTTGATCACCTATAGAGCGTAATTTATTGGAATTGGATAATGTAACCTCATAACGTGTTTCATATTTTTTATCATTATTATTTTTGAAACATTTTGGATGGCCATGGTAATAACAGCCATAAAACTCAAATATTTGTTTTGTGTCTGTGCAATATCCGTCAACACGAAGACCAAAAATTACTTTTTCCTTTCCGTTACCACTATGCTGAATTTTTATTTTTCTTCGTTTTCTTCCCACATTAACCATTTTATGGCAATGATTGACTGGTTTTCTGATAAGCGATTTCCTTGTTTAGGTATAAGTCCAATTGTATACGGTTTTAAAAAATTCCTTCTAAAAACCAAATTACACGCTGATGCAATTGTAGTGGCCTCTAAAAATGGCTCAACCTTACATTCTTTCAAAAATAGCTGTCTGAATTTAATACAGGCTGCTGTCAAAATTTTTACGTCATTCATACAATATTCTACAAGTTCCTTTTGGAGGTTAAAAGACTTGTTTTTATTTTCTTCATACCATTCAAGAAATTGTTTTCTTTCTGATGCACTCATTGAATTATAACAGTAATATTTCCGATCGGGTAACTTTCCATTATATTTTATATTATTTTTACGATTAAACATATGAGGAAAATATCCTTTTTTTAAATTTATATCTAAATCAAATGCCTTCGGTAAACTAGATAACGGCATTGGAAAATAGTTTAGTGAATCAATAAATTTCACGTTATCTGACAGCATTAAAATTATCTTTGTTCCCCTCATAATTAGTTTTGGTTTGTTGATGGTTTTCTCTAAGATATAGTTTAATAAAAACTGATTATCAAATGCTTGTCCGTTATGTGCAATAACTACAACTTTATGAAATATCTTTCTTTGGTTGAGTATATATTCTAAGAACATTTGTATTGGATTTTGTTTCAACACATATTCTCGAAGTCCACAAAAATTGCATCTTTCAACATTAGACAATATACAATGCGTGCCACGTTGTTCAAAAATACATATTTACCTGTGTTTTTACGAAAAAAATTAAATAAATCCATTTTATAACTACATATACATATTAACATTAAGTGCATTTAAACATGAATCTGAAAAATAAAGCAACTAAATAAAAGAAATTTATACCTTTTTTGAAATTTATATTTATTTATGAATAATAAAAACTTATATAATATACCAATTTACATCTTTTATTGGTAATTTGCATATATTTTACCATACGACTCAGATATATCTATAATATTTAAATTTAAATTTTTATCTTTATATACAAAATGTTCTTTTTCTTTTATTTCTTTTACAAAATCTGAATTCTCAAAAATATCAGAATATTTTTGAGGTACAAATATAATTAAATTGCGGGTCTCAAAGACCCACTTAAGACCATAAATGGTCTTTATTTGCTTAACATTTATTATATGATATAGAGCATCTTGCTCCATATCTTTAGTTTTTAGGAAACTTTTTCTAGTTTCCACATTTTTGTTATTAAAAGCTTCTTTGAAGCTTTTTTTTGTTGGTGGTTCTTCTTCTTGAAGAAGAATGATTTCTTTTTGTTGTTGTTGTTGAAATTGTTGATGTTGTTGCTGTTGTGGTTGTTGTTGTTGTTGTTGATGATGATGATGATGATGTTGTTGTTGATGAAGTGTCTGCGATTCCTGTTGAGTTCTTATTCTTTTCCGTTTAATTGGGGCTAACTCCTGTGTTGGCTCTATTTGCTGAGCGTAGGCGAAAATTTCTGCTGTGTTTTCCATTTTTGCTTCCTTTTTTCTGTATTATTATTATGTTGAGCTCTGTCTTTGAATTGACATATCTTAAGAAAAATTTCACTTTATTTATACTAAATTTTTCTTCTAAAAAATTGTATTATCAATGTTTAGAAATCAAAATCCTTAAGAAAACTAATTAAAAACAAAAAGTTGTAAAGTAAGTTGTTTATTAATGTAATAAATTCTAATTGATAATAATAAAACTATAATTTTTTTATATAACATTTTTCGCAACATTGTTGCATTTAACAGTGTTCTAAATTTAAGAAAACTCTTCTACATAAATTCCAATTATACTTTTTTATGAAAGAATATTATTTTTTTATTTACCTATTCCTAAATTATTTATTTTTATTAGTAAATATTTTTCTATTTTTATTTTTTCTATTACCATTTTTACAACATTTTTACAACATTGTTGCATTTAATAGTGCTCTAAAGTTAAGAAAAAATTTTCTACATAAATTCTTATTACACTTTTTATGAAAGAATATCATATTTACTTATCCATTGATTATGACTATTATCAAAACCTAAATATTTCACATATACTTTATTGCCTTTTCGTTGTAAAATTTTTTCAATTAAATAAGCATTGGGGTCTTTGACACTAGTCAGTTCCTGTTCATAGAAGCCACCACGAACTAATTTATTTTTATAATCTTTTAAACTATATGTAATCGGGTCTGTGTTGTTTTTGAAAGCTATGTTAAAAACTTCAGTTGAATAGTTAGGTTCATATTCTTTTTGAAAAGTACTTTTAGACCTTGCAATTCTAACAAAATCACCAACATTAAATTTTCCCTTATTAAATATTTTAGGGTAATTATAAATTGAACGAAGAATTTGTTTTTCATTTTGTGATGTAACTTGGTTTGGTTTTAACTTAATTGTACTATGTTTTGTGTTATTATATTTTTCAATTAGTTTTGGTAAAAATTCTATCCATTTAAAATTTCCTTGTAAACTAAACTGTTTCTACATAATTGATTTTAATGTTCTGTAAAACCTTTCACAAACACTAGCCTTCATTTCTGAATAAGTATGATAGTGATTTATTTTATAGCTTTTCATTAAATTTTGGAATTTTTTGTTGAAAAATTCTTTTCCCTGATCAGAATGAATATTTTTTGGAGACTTCTCCTCCCTTTTAAAAATCTTTTCCATACTTTTAACTACGTCATCTGCTGCCTTTGATTTAACTTTTTCGGCATATGCATATTTTGAAAATATATCGATAACAGTTAAGAGAAACTTGTATCCATTATTTACTTTTTGATAGGCCGACATATCTACAAGATCAATTTCCCATGTATCATTTAACCCTCTTTGAGATATTTTTCGTCTCCGAAATCTACGTCTAACTGGACGATGAATTTCAGATACTATTTGTGCTTTTGACATTATTATTGAAGAGTTAAACTGCAAATGTGAATTTGAATAAAATCAGTAAATATATATATATATATATATATATATATATATATATATATATATATATATATATATATACTGATATATATATGTAAATAATTTTTTGGCTATATTCTGAAAATTAAAAACGGTAAAATTAAAAGATTTTGTTTAATGCTGTAATTTAATAGTTTAATACAAAATTTTTACAATATACATATTAACAATAATTTTTTTAATTTTTTTCTTTTTGAAGCCATAAGGAACTCAAGTATAATCATCTGCAAAAACTCGTTTCCTGGAATTTATTCGATATGACTTTATTTCAAGAACAGTGATGACTCTGTGATGTTACTAGGAAACGTTATATTTATTTGTTGAAAGTTGTTTAATTTTTTAACTAATTGTTTCATAGAGCCAAAATTTATTTCTTGTGAAGCGTTGTAATTTAAACGAATACCTTTCACTTTGCAAACAGTTTTTTCGCATTTGGAGTTGGTACTATATATTTTGTATGCATAGTTCTTTGCACCACCACTAACAAATTCTGTAATATAGCTTCCAATTCCATATTCTTCAAGCTCATCTGTCATATCTCCTATGAAAACTCCAGTTGGAGGGTTATATTCTCCTTCACGTGCTACATATATTATTGAATTTGTATCGTAATACAAAACTCGTTCTTTTAAATTGTCTAAGTAAGAATACAATTTTAAACTAGCTTGTGTGGTAGTGTAAGCAGCTATGCAAACGTTAACTGTTGATAATGATTCAGCTGTTTCTTCTTTGTATTCCCAATTTACCAAAACTGTTTTTTCGTTTATTGGAGTTATTTGATTTACATTCTTCGAAGGATCAGTAAGAATAGTAAATAATTCATAAGGCTCATTTATTATTTCAGTTTTTGATTGATTTTCTCTCTGTCCAAATTTACCCCAGAAAGAGTTTAACATTAACTTAGCTAATGATCTAAGTCCAGGATTTTTTTCTATATCGTTAAACTGTAAATTTATGCCTTCTACTTTCGAAAATTTTTCTAAATATTTGCACTTTTCCTTTGGTGTTTTGCAAAAGCTAGGCCAGCCAGAAGCTTCTTGTTTAATTTTAAGGAACTTGTTCATTATTTCTGTAAAAATTCCTTGTTGTGATGTAAGGGGATTAAATTGTTTAACAGTATACTCCCATACCTCGTATATTTCCACAATTTTGTATCCCTGTTTAACAGCTTCTCTTACTTCATCTATAACCCACGTTCCTAAAATTGACCTACTACGATTGTCATGCGAGCAGTCATCATTATTCATTTCCAAACTACATGTTTGACAGCAGGAAAACATTAGCTTATTATTTTGATTTATAGGCAAAACCGGGTGATAGAGTTTTTCTGGGGGAAGTATCAATGCCTTTATTAATCCTTCAGTATCATTTAAATTTAATTTATTGCATTCAATTTTTCCAACATGAACTTTTGGATGACCCACAGGAAATTTTCTATATTTACACACGCAAGGATATAGTGAGCATATATCTATATACATTATTTTTTCACCAGGCGCACATTTATAATATGTTCTTGTGTTTCCTGTTCTACCGCCATAAAACGCATCACGTGGTTTTAGTGGTATCAAACTTTCGTTCTCCAATTTTGCGAAAAATTCTATGTATTCTTTTGATCTCATTTCGTTTCGAAATTCACACTCCCACTTTTCAATTACTTGATCACCTATAGAGCGTAATTTATTGGAATTGGATAATGTAACCTCATAACGTGTTTCATATTTTTTATCATTATTATTTTTGAAACATTTTGGATGGCCATGGTAATAACAGCCATAAAACTCAAATATTTGTTTTGTGTCTGTGCAATATCCGTCAACACGAAGACCAAAAATTACTTTTTCCTTTCCGTTACCACTATGCTGAATTTTTATTTTTCTTCGTTTTTCTTCCCACATTAACCATTTTATGGCAATGATTGACTGGTTTTCTGATAAGCGATTTCCTTGTTTAGGTATAAGTCCAATTGTATACGGTTTTAAAAAATTCCTTCTAAAAACCAAATTACACGCTGATGCAATTGTAGTGGCCTCTAAAAATGGCTCAACCTTACATTCTTTCAAAAATAGCTGTCTGAATTTAATACAGGCTGCTGTCAAAATTTTTACGTCATTCATACAATATTCTACAAGTTCCTTTTGGAGGTTAAAAGACTTGTTTTTATTTTCTTCATACCATTCAAGAAATTGTTTTCTTTCTGATGCACTCATTGAATTATAACAGTAATATTTCCGATCGGGTAACTTTCCATTATATTTTATATTATTTTTACGATTAAACATATGAGGAAAATATCCTTTTTTTAAATTTATATCTAAATCAAATGCCTTCGGTAAACTAGATAACGGCATTGGAAAATAGTTTAGTGAATCAATAAATTTCACGTTATCTGACAGCATTAAAATTATCTTTGTTCCCCTCATAATTAGTTTTGGTTTGTTGATGGTTTTCTCTAAGATATAGTTTAATAAAAACTGATTATCAAATGCTTGTCCGTTATGTGCAATAACTACAACTTTATGAAATATCTTTCTTTGGTTGAGTATATATTCTAAGAACATTTGTATTGGATTTTGTTTCAACACATGTTCTCGAAGTCCACAAAAATTGCATCTTTCAACATTAGACAATATACAATGCGTGCCACGTTGTTCAAAAATACATATTTACCTGTGTTTTTACGAAAAAAATTAAATAAATCCATTTTATAACTACATATACATATTAACATTAAGTACATTTAAACATGAATCTGAAAAATAAAGCAACTAAATAAAAGAAATTTATACCTTTTTTGAAATTTATATTTATTTATGAATAATAAAAACTTATATAATATACCAATTTACATCTTTTATTGGTAATTTGCATATATTTTACCATACGACTCAGATATATCTATAATATTTAAATTTAAATTTTTATCTTTATATACAAAATGTTCTTTTTCTTTTATTTCTTTTACAAAATCTGAATTCTCAAAAATATCAGAATATTTTTGAGGTACAAATATAATTAAATTGCGGGTCTCAAAGACCCACTTAAGACCATAAATGGTCTTTATTTGCTTAACATTTATTATATGATATAGAGCATCTTGCTCCATATCTTTAGTTTTTAGGAAACTTTTTCTAGTTTCCACATTTTTGTTATTAAAAGCTTCTTTGAAGCTTTTTTTTGTTGGTGGTTCTTCTTCTTGAAGAAGAATGATTTCTTTTTGTTGTTGTTGTTGAAATTGTTGATGTTGTTGCTGTTGTGGTTGTTGTTGTTGTTGTTGATGATGATGATGATGATGTTGTTGTTGATGAAGTGTCTGCGATTCCTGTTGAGTTCTTATTCTTTTCCGTTTAATTGGGGCTAACTCCTGTGTTGGCTCTATTTGCTGAGCGTAGGCGAAAATTTCTGCTGTGTTTTCCATTTTTGCTTCCTTTTTTCTGTATTATTATTATGTTGAGCTCTGTCTTTGAATTGACATATCTTAAGAAAAATTTCACTTTATTTATACTAAATTTTTCTTCTAAAAAATTGTATTATCAATGTTTAGAAATCAAAATCCTTAAGAAAACTAATTAAAAACAAAAAGTTGTAAAGTAAGTTGTTTATTAATGTAATAAATTCTAATTGATAATAATAAAACTATAATTTTTTTATATAACATTTTTCGCAACATTGTTGCATTTAACAGTGTTCTAAATTTAAGAAAACTCTTCTACATAAATTCCAATTATACTTTTTTATGAAAGAATATTATTTTTTTATTTACCTATTCCTAAATTATTTATTTTTATTAGTAAATATTTTTCTATTTTTATTTTTTCTATTACCATTTTTACAACATTTTTACAACATTGTTGCATTTAATAGTGCTCTAAAGTTAAGAAAAAATTTTCTACATAAATTCTTATTACACTTTTTATGAAAGAATATCATATTTACTTATCCATTGATTATGACTATTATCAAAACCTAAATATTTCACATATACTTTATTGCCTTTTCGTTGTAAAATTTTTTCAATTAAATAAGCATTGGGGTCTTTGACACTAGTCAGTTCCTGTTCATAGAAGCCACCACGAACTAATTTATTTTTATAATCTTTTAAACTATATGTAATCGGGTCTGTCTTGTTTTTGAAAGCTATGTTAAAAACTTCAGTTGAATAGTTAGGTTCATATCCTTTTTGAAAAGTACTTTTAGACCTTGCAATTCTAACAAAATCACCAACATTAAATTTTCCCTTATTAAATATTTTAGGGTAATTATAAATTGAACGAAGAATTTGTTTTTCATTTTGTGATGTAACTTGGTTTGGTTTTAACTTAATTGTACTATGTTTTGTGTTATTATATTTTTCAATTAGTTTTGGTAAAAATTCTATCCATTTAAAATTTCCTTGTAAACTAAACTGTTTCTACATAATTGATTTTAATGTTCTGTAAAACCTTTCACAAACACTAGCCTTCATTTCTGAATAAGTATGATAGTGATTTATTTTATAGCTTTTCATTAAATTTTGGAATTTTTTGTTGAAAAATTCTTTTCCCTGATCAGAATGAATATTTTTTGGAGACTTCTCCTCCCTTTTAAAAATCTTTTCCATACTTTTAACTACGTCATCTGTTGCCTTTGATTTAACTTTTTCGGCATATGCATATTTTGAAAATATATCGATAACAGTTAAGAGAAACTTGTATCCATTATTTACTTTTTGATAGGCCGACATATCTACAAGATCAATTTCCCATGTATCATTTAACCCTCTTTGAGATATTTTTCGTCTCCGAAATCTACGTCTAACTGGACGATGAATTTCAGATACTATTTGTGCTTTTGACATTATTATTGAAGAGTTAAACTGCAAATGTGAATTTGAATAAAATCAGTAAATATATATATATATATATATATATATATACTGATATATATATGTAAATAATTTTTTGGCTATATTCTGAAAATTAAAAACGGTAAAATTAAAAGATTTTGTTTAATGCTGTAATTTAATAGTTTAATACAAAATTTTTACAATATACATATTAACAATAATTTTTTTAATTTTTTTCTTTTTGAAGCCATAAGGAACTCAAGTATAATCATCTGCAAAAACTCGTTTCCTGGAATTTATTCGATATGACTTTATTTCAAGAACAGTGATGACTCTGTGATGTTACTAGGAAACGTTATATTTATTTGTTGAAAGTTGTTTAATTTTTTAACTAATTGTTTCATAGAGCCAAAATTTATTTCTTGTGAAGCGTTGTAATTTAAACGAATACCTTTCACTTTGCAAACAGTTTTTTCGCATTTGGAGTTGGTACTATATATTTTGTATGCATAGTTCTTTGCACCACCACTAACAAATTCTGTAATATAGCTTCCAATTCCATATTCTTCAAGCTCATCTGTCATATCTCCTATGAAAACTCCAGTTGGAGGGTTATATTCTCCTTCACGTGCTACATATATTATTGAATTTGTATCGTAATACAAAACTCGTTCTTTTAAATTGTCTAAGTAAGAATACAATTTTAAACTAGCTTGTGTGGTAGTGTAAGCAGCTATGCAAACGTTAACTGTTGATAATGATTCAGCTGTTTCTTCTTTGTATTCCCAATTTACCAAAACTGTTTTTTCGTTTATTGGAGTTATTTGATTTACATTCTTCGAAGGATCAGTAAGAATAGTAAATAATTCATAAGGCTCATTTATTATTTCAGTTTTTGATTGATTTTCTCTCTGTCCAAATTTACCCCAGAAAGAGTTTAACATTAACTTAGCTAATGATCTAAGTCCAGGATTTTTTTCTATATCGTTAAACTGTAAATTTATGCCTTCTACTTTCGAAAATTTTTCTAAATATTTGCACTTTTCCTTTGGTGTTTTGCAAAAGCTAGGCCAGCCAGAAGCTTCTTGTTTAATTTTAAGGAACTTGTTCATTATTTCTGTAAAAATTCCTTGTTGTGATGTAAGGGGATTAAATTGTTTAACAGTATACTCCCATACCTCGTATATTTCCACAATTTTGTATCCCTGTTTAACAGCTTCTCTTACTTCATCTATAACCCACGTTCCTAAAATTGACCTACTACGATTGTCATGCGAGCAGTCATCATTATTCATTTCCAAACTACATGTTTGACAGCAGGAAAACATTAGCTTATTATTTTGATTTATAGGCAAAACCGGGTGATAGAGTTTTTCTGGGGGAAGTATCAATGCCTTTATTAATCCTTCAGTATCATTTAAATTTAATTTATTGCATTCAATTTTTCCAACATGAACTTTTGGATGACCCACAGGAAATTTTCTATATTTACACACGCAAGGATATAGTGAGCATATATCTATATACATTATTTTTTCACCAGGCGCACATTTATAATATGTTCTTGAGTTTCCTGTTCTACCGCCATAAAACGCATCACGTGGTTTTAGTGGTATCAAACTTTCGTTCTCCAATTTTGCGAAAAATTCTATGTATTCTTTTGATCTCATTTCGTTTCGAAATTCACACTCCCACTTTTCAATTACTTGATCACCTATAGAGCGTAATTTATTGGAATTGGATAATGTAACCTCATAACGTGTTTCATATTTTTTATCATTATTATTTTTGAAACATTTTGGATGGCCATTTGGATGTGTCTGTGCAATATCCGTCAACACGAAGACCAAAAATTACTTTTTCCTTTCCGTTACCACTATGCTGAATTTTTATTTTTCTTCGTTTTTCTTCCCACATTAACCATTTTATGGCAATGATTGACTGGTTTTCTGATAAGCGATTTCCTTGTTTAGGTATAAGTCCAATTGTATACGGTTTTAAAAAATTCCTTCTAAAAACCAAATTACACGCTGATGCAATTGTAGTGGCCTCTAAAAATGGCTCAACCTTACATTCTTTCAAAAATAGCTGTCTGAATTTAATACAGGCTGCTGTCAAAATTTTTACGTCATTCATACAATATTCTACAAGTTCCTTTTGGAGGTTAAAAGACTTGTTTTTATTTTCTTCATACCATTCAAGAAATTGTTTTCTTTCTGATGCACTCATTGAATTATAACAGTAATATTTCCGATCGGGTAACTTTCCATTATATTTTATATTATTTTTACGATTAAACATATGAGGAAAATATCCTTTTTTTAAATTTATATCTAAATCAAATGCCTTCGGTAAACTAGATAACGGCATTGGAAAATAGTTTAGTGAATCAATAAATTTCACGTTATCTGACAGCATTAAAATTATCTTTGTTCCCCTCATAATTAGTTTTGGTTTGTTGATGGTTTTCTCTAAGATATAGTTTAATAAAAACTGATTATCAAATGCTTGTCCGTTATGTGCAATAACTACAACTTTATGAAATATCTTTCTTTGGTTGAGTATATATTCTAAGAACATTTGTATTGGATTTTGTTTCAACACATGTTCTCGAAGTCCACAAAAATTGCATCTTTCAACATTAGACAATATACAATGCGTGCCACGTTGTTCAAAAATACATAAATCAGCCTGATGTTCAATTATATCCCCTATTGCAACACCTTCATGAAGTTTCTCCCCGATGATATCATCTTGAGTTGTTTCGAGATCGTAGAAAATATATAATATATTTTTAAGTTCAGCTAATTCTTTACACGGTGTAATAAAGCATTGGTGGTCTGAAGCTACATTTATATTACAGTTTTTACACAAATGTCCATAGCATATATGATTTACATCGGTTCTGTATACTTTAAAGCATTTTGTACAGGAATTTACAAGATAGATTTTTACAAATAGATTTTTTATTTGTAGATGATGTTGCTTTATGATTATCAAAACAAGTTTGACCTTTAAAACTTCGATTGCATGCATCACATTTAATATTTGGAAAATTTACGTCACATGCTGGAGATGATTTACAAAAGAAACACGACTGTTTACATCTGTGAGACAATCTATTGTTATACGGAACATTACATGTTTGGCAAAAGTAATCACAACTAAATGCTGCTGTTAATGATGTAATTACATTGAAGTGACCTTCATCGTATATCAAATTCAATCTTTTTTCCTTATTTTCTTCACCTTGAAAAATAATTTTCCTTTTCCTCTGAAATCAAAAACTACAATTTGATATTTAGAGAGGTACAGTTAAAATTTTTTGAGCTCACTGATACTAGCTCCTTTTGCTGGGATGCTTACATTTGAATTTCTTATTAGTTGTAATGCTGCTTTCAACTGAAGTTGACCTGTGTCTTTTCGCATTTTACAGTAGTCAACTGATTTTTCTATGAATGAGATAGCAACATCTAACGCACGTGGTAAGCATAAATTATCTTTGTTTTTGATTGAAATTATGCCTCTTCTTTTATTACATTCTTCTTCAAAATTGTTGTATCTTTTTCCTCTTCCACTTCCTGCTGGAAGTCGTATATATGTAACATTTATACAGAACGTATCTGTAGATAATCCTTCGGAGTTACTTTGAAAAATGTTTGAAATAACTTCCCAAATTTCCGAAATGTCAAGATCTTTTGCTTCTTTAAAATTGATCCAGGCTGGACCACGTTCATGAAAACTTTGGCATCCAAAAGTGACACCAATTTTGTCAGTAGGGTCAACATTTTCAAGTAAATTGCTGAATAATTCTTCAATACCGGTTTTAATCCAATCTATTGGATCTTTGTTGTCTGGTACTGCATTTATTATAAACTCCAATTTTTTTCCGAAAATGTTGAATCGTTTTACATTCACTGATTTTATTGATTTTATTGTGAATTTTTCTGTATTCATTTTAATTTCTTTTTTTTTTTAATTTCCGATTTTTATTTTATTAAGACAACCAATCGCGAACGTTTCTAATCCTAGAATTTTCACTCTATTAACAATTTTTTAACTTTTTACACAATTTATACATAATGTCTTGCTTGTTACTTTAAAAAAAGCAATTACTCGTAACTTATTTTGAATCGCTTTTATTCCTTTGTTTTTTTTTCAACATTCTTACATAACAATAAAATCTTATACGGTGATACTAAGAATTTTTTTCTTTCCTCTTCTTTAAATACTTCATAGAAAAAAGATAACAAGAAGAAATAAAAGCATCTCAAAATTGCATCAATTTTGTCAAGGTTGAATCTTTATGTAACATTTAAAAACCAGTTTGCACTTTTTCTTTTAATTTTTTTAAAATTAGTTTTAAAATTTTAAAGAAACGTAGTTACACATCTTTTTGTTCTGTTTTCATTTTTGTCTTTAAATTTTATAAAGTATTTTTTCTTATTCTTTTCATATATGCCTATTACTTAAGCTAAGTATACATCAACAAGAAGTATACCTGTACCACGTTAGATATTTTTGATTTCTTGTTGTTTTCTTTTTATTCATATTTTTTTCTTGAACACAGAATAAATCTGTTTTATTTTTATATTCTTGTTTTCAAAATAGGTGACAAATGCAATTAACCTACTTGAAATTTTTTCTTTTTTTATTCTTCGCAGATTATGCAACATACAATGCACTTAAGCAACATGTTATTCGTTAAGTACTTCCACAGCTTTAATTTCCTGGTTGTCTTCTTTTCATTCATATTTTTTTTTGAACATTCTTACAAACAAAAAATATCTTACACGACACACCGACAATAATCATTAGTTTTTTTCTTTTAACTTCTTTAAATAGTTAAAGTAGAAAAAAAAAAAAAACAACACAAATAGTTAGGTACATCTAAAAACGCATAATTTTTTTTCAATGGTTTGATCATTATGTAGACATAAAAACAGGTTTGCACTTTTTCTTTATGAATTTTAAAGATGGGTTGTACCTTTTAAAATTGTTTTATCTTGTACGTTTAAACTTTTTTTGTTTTTTTCCTTTTACATTCATTAACCATTTTTTTGTTTCTACTTTTCATATGCGCCTATTACTTAAGCCAAGTATACATCAATAAGAAGTAGACCTGTACCACGTTAGATATTTTTGATTTCTTGTTTTTTTTTTTCAACATTCTTACATAACAATTAATTAATGGTTTTTCTTTCCTCTTCTTTAAATACTTCATAAAAAAAAAACGAAAGAAAAAACAACAAATAAAAAAACAACAAACAACAACATCTTAAAATTTGCAAGCATAAAAAAAATATTTTTCTTACTGTTTTTCCATGTTTACGTATTACTTAAAAAAGTATACAATCCTTATAAATAACAAGAGTTGTCTGACGGTCGCCGCCGCCTGTCTGACCTACTTTTATGTCGTTAACCTGCTCCTGCCTGACCTAATTACAGTTTGACCTACTTCCGGGTGACCTTGATCTACTTACGGGTGACCTTGACCTACTGACCTGTCTGGCCCAAGTGCCTACCTATCTACAAATTTATCAAATTTACCTTAAGCTAAAAAAGTTTACAAAAACGTTTCTTATCAATGTTTTTTTTTAACATCTAAATATTTAATATTTTTTTATGTTAGGTTATGTCAATGTTAAATTAGCTTTTTTTTATTTTTAATATACATATTTATATAATTTCATATCTTCTTTAAATTTTCATTTAAAAAATTGTTTTAAAAATCAATGGTTTTTCTTTAATTTTTATAATTTTTCTCTTAATGTTTATAAAACGAGCCTATACTAACTTAACCTAATTTAAAAGCTTATCCTACCTTACACTAGTATACATACTAAAATATGTTTCCATATATTTCATGCTGTACCTAACCACCTAACCAACAGTTTTGCCTAATTAATGTATCCTTATGAGGAATACTCATGTCATACTCAAGAAGATCGTATCAATGTTACCAGGACCATATTCTATAGTTTTACATGTAACCCGTCTACTATAGTGATATATGATTCAGGTTTTAAATATAACCATTTTTATCTAGATATATAAAATGCTCAGAGGCTAAAAAACCCAAGAGTGAGCAATAGGGATTCTATTTATTTATTTATTTATTTATATTAATATTCCATACATAAATGTAATGCAATATTATTGAATCATCAGCTACCAAAACCATTATAGGTTTTAATACTATTATTAAATTATGTATATACTAATATTATTTATTTTGTTTATATTATATACTATATATTTACATTTTATTTAGTCGTTAAAGGAGTATGTAAAGAAAAAAACACTTACGACCTGTACAGGGATCGAACCCACACTCCTTCGGTTAATACGCCACACGCCTATCCACTAGGCTACCGAAGCCCTCTGTGGATTCTAATACATGAAGCGAAAAGGGAATTTTGAAGCAAATAGCATACTTTCAGACTGAAATTGGTAGATGAACAATAATTTTAAAGAAAATAGAATACTTTTAGGATGAAAGTGGAAAGTGGATGATAATTCTGAAGAAAATAGCATATTTTAGGCTGAAACTGTACAGTAAATAATAAAGGTTGTGGTAGGCGGTTATCACATTGGATATTAAATAATATCAGAAATTATATATATATATATATTTTTTTTTTTAATGTTTTATTTTTATTTTTATTTTTATAATTTACTATTCTAAATAAAACTAAAAAAGAATTTTTCTTAAACTAACAATATTTAAATGCACATAGCTGTAACAATCATGAACACTCTCATTTATATTAATTATTCGTTTATATTTATTGTTTTATAATGTTTATTATATAATACTTATTTGTGTCTACGTTTTATTTTATTTTTTTCTTCAACAAAAGTGATAATTTATATTTTTATATGTTCAAAAGGGAAAAATTAGAGAAAAAAAAAACCCAAACTTTTATATTTTTATTATATAAAACAGTACTAAAACTAACTTAAACTAAACTAACTTAAACTAAAACTAACTTAGACTAAAATTAACCTAAACTAAAATTAACTTAAACTAAAAATTAGCCCTATGTACCCTAACCCTAAAAAAAAAAAAAAAAAAAAAAACTAATCTAGCACTTATCCTATATTTTTCCAGTAATATAGAATTTTGTTTTTTAGTAAACGTAAATTTGGTACCTGCTTATCAAATTTATATTTATTATTATCATTGATATTTAGTCTACTTAAATCTAATGGTATTTTTTTGTTGAATCAATATCTTGAATAATGATATAACAAGGGAATTTTGTTGTTGTTTTCAATGATATTATGCTTATCTAACAATATGAAACTTTCGGGTGGAGTGAAACCTGATTCCAATGTTTTTTTTAAATATTCTTCATTTTCGTACCATGGGTGACTTATTAGTGAGTTTTCTATCACTTGGCTACTTCTATAAATATGGTTACGTATTAAACGAATTATAAAGTTATCAATTCTAATTATTTTAGCGTGATAATAAATTGTTTTATTCGTGATAATTAATGTGAAAATAAAAAATTGCTGTGAGCTTTTCTATGTAGATTTGTACATGCTCTTATGCATTTTCGCTCGAATGCACGCAATTTTTCCATAGTTGTGGCACTAATATTAAACCATATAGGACATTCGTACGCTATTATAGGTCTTATAAAGCTTTTGTAGCATAGCAGTTTAACTTTACTACAAAGAAACTTTGAATAGAACAATTTTTTAAGTGACATGAAGGCAGCATTAGCCTTACTTAATTGGTGTTTAACATGATCATTAAATTTCATTAAATTGTCAAAATGTATTCCCAAGTATTTGATACTGTTTGTATGCTTGATTTTAGTTCCATTTGGAGCCTTTATATTGAATTTTCTCCAGTTTCTCCTAATGCTGTTATTAACATTTACATAAATGTTTCTGAACAATATAGTCTCGCATTTATTAAAATTAACTTTTAACTTCCATCTATTACAATAATTATTAACTTGATGGAAACTTTTTTGTAAGCTTAATTGAGCTGTTTTATATATATATAGACAAGGCAAGCAGAACAAAAAATGTCAATAAGAATTCTCGAAATTTTTTCAGATTTTAGTGCCCCATTTGCTCTCTAATTTTTTTCTATGCTGCTTTTCTCTTTCTAAAATCTCCTCAATAGTTCTTTTTAAAAAATACCCTCTTGAATATTTGATTCTATTTTAATTTTAGATTAGATTTAGGTACATACATGATGAATATTTTTTTTTATTTTGTTTTTTTTTTTTCTTTTTCTTTTTTCTTCAAAAACATATCATTTATATGATTCACGAAATTTTTTTTTGAAACTAAAGTTTTAAAATTTTTTTAAGTATTTATTGTTATGAATAATTTGTACAATTCGAAACCATTATTAGATTATTTACCATTATCAAACTATTTTTAAAACTATTTAGGTAGTACTCGAATTTAGCCAAAATACACGATAACAAATCTTGAATACATGTATTCTTCGTTCACACAACTTTAGTCTAAAGTCGAATTCAAATATTTTAAAAATTACTTTATTTATTTATCATTATAATTAGAAATAATGAAAAAAATAATTCACTTCGAAAATACCCTTTTATTACAAGTGGTATAATAAAATCTATTTATACTGTTTGTGTTTTTATATTTTAAAACTGGTTAGAAGAGTTGTCTATCAATGATTTTGGTTGCATTTCTTTGTTTTAATTTTAAATATTTTATTTATTTGAAAAATAATACAAAAAACATTATCATTTTTCTTTCAATCTAACATTTTCACATAAAAAATTTTTTATATCTCTTTTTTTTTTTTTATTATTATTAACAGCTTTTTTTAACAGCTTTTTATTAACTTGGTTGGGTAAAGGATGGAATCTTAGAAGCCATATTAAATACACTTCCCGTTGACCTAGAGACTTGAAATTTTTTAACAGCTTTTTATTAACTTGGTTGGGTAAAGGATGGAATCTTAGAAGCCATTTTAAATACACTTCCCGTTGAGCTAGAGACTTGAAATTTTCTTCATTAGATCAGATCCCGATGACAATACATGATTTTAAAATAATAATATCGAAAAACATTAGAGAAATTAGCTTCATTTCAAAATTAAATTTTCATACAAAGATATAACAGAATTTTTAACAGAATTATTACAGAACCAAAATAAAACATGTTATCTAAATTTACTAAACTCACCAATACCAATACCAATACGTATACGTAACACATAAATGTTTTTTTTTTCTATAAAAGACTATTGTTTTTTATGTAGCCATTGCATAGGTACATACTTAAAAATATGTTATAATATGTGCTTCGTATTTTTGGTTTGAAAGCGATGAATTGGAAAGATATGAATGTGTAAACAAATTAATGTGCCGCACTTGAGAACACAGTGTAAAACTTAATATGCATTTACTTAAAATTTAGTTAGCAAGTGTTAAATTTAAGTTTTCTTTCATTAAATCAATTGATTTTTAGTATACATTTTTATTTATAAAAGCAATGTGTTTATTTATAATATTTATATAGATGTGTGTTTTTCCTTTCTTAATTATAATTAAAATAGGGCTTTTCTTTCGAAACTCTTAACATATTAAAATCGCATATTATGGCCCTAACATTGATATCTAAATTGGGAGCTGCCTTTAAATTAAGATCTATTAGGGAATGATGATTTGCAGCACTAATGCCTTTTTCTGAAGTATAAAAACTAAGAATATATTTCCAATTATGTAAAAACATTAAACAACAAAAAGAATATATTAAAAATAAGAAATCCAGTCTTTTCTAAAAATAGTAAATAACAAGAATATTTTTCTTTTCAATAACAATAATTATGAATTAATCATAAAATATATGTTATGTACATACATACATATATGTATATCTACATCATCTAGAAAAAGCAAAATCATTTTTTTTTAATTCAAAAACATTAGCATTTAGAAGTAAGGAATTTAATATATTCTCAATAACATACTTTTAAAACTAAATTTTTTTACTACATATGTATGTAGGTACAAACATGTACAAAAATGGTATGATTATTTTTATGTGTGCTGTACTATTCAAAATCTGCTAACACAGTCACACCAAATTCCCAACTATTATTATTTAGTTGATTTATCGATTTATTATTTTTTAATATCTAGGCAACAGTTATATTTATATGAATGGACGGTAAACATAAACGAACAAAAAAAAATTTTATGTATGCATATGAATGGACGGTTAACATAAACGAACAAAAAAAAAATTCAGAATGTTCTATAGCTAATAATTTCTATTTTTGAAATAGACTGTATGCATACATTTAATATTAAAAAAAAAAAAAAAAATTCTTAGGGTACCTAAATAACAGAAAAAAAAAGTAAAATGTAATACTGGAAGAAAAATAAAAACGAATAGAAAAAAGAGAACAAAAAATGTTACTTTGATTGTTTTTAAATATTTTTAAAGGCTATTTCTTATGTATATGTGCACATCTGATATTTACACACATAACAGATAGAAAAAAAGAAATATTGAAATGTCATGCTATAAAAGAAAGAAAAAACAAGGCAGTATATAAATCAAAGTTTTCAAAGGGTCGCATTTTTAAGTGGAAATAAAGAACATTATAAAATTGCAATATTTTTATTTAAATTTTGAATTTAGCTATGCAACGTTTTCTTAATTTTTTAAAAATTTTGCCACAATAAATTAATAATAAAAAAATTCAATATATTCTCTATTATAACAGGTAATAATATAATTATAGACTGTGAGGGCAACTGTAAAAATTCAAAATTAAACAAGGAAAAAAGAAAATATCAATTCAATACTTATATTTGTCGTTACTAAAAAGAATAAGATAAAATAAATAAAAAAAATTTAAAAAAAAACAGCTTTTTTGAACTAAAGAGTAGAAAATAAATTTTTAATAGCAAATTTTTCTGTAATTTTCTAAACTATATTATTATCTAAACTATACAATCGAGATTTCTTTGAAAAAGTTTATTTCAATATGTCAAATATATATATAAATATAAGTATATATAAGTTTTAAAGTCTGTGAAATTAAAATAAAAGCTGGAGGCAAAATTTAAAAATATAAGTTTATAGTTATGCGTTTGTTATATAGGGCCCGGCGGGCTTCCAAAATTTTTTTGTTTCCGATTTTTGTCCAATTTTGTATGGTGGTTTTATAATCTGAAAAAAGGCCTGAGACAAATTTTTATAAAGTTCTGGTAACCCGTTTGGTTAGGAGAGCCGAACAAAATTCATTAAATTTTTTTGTTGTGCTGCATAAACGGTTTAATCAATTGAGTTGAAAACTTGCTAAAGTGTTGCTCTTTGGCAGAAAAGCTCACTAGGTTAATTTAATTGCGATTCATTAACCTCTTTCGACTCCAGGTCTCAATGAAGTTTTTTAATTTTTTTGTTGTCCCTTTGCTTAAATGGTTTGATCAATTGAGTTGAATATTTACAAAAGTGTAGCTCTTTACCACAGAATCTCACTAAGTTGATTCGGTTGCGATCTATTAATCCGTTCCGGCATATGTGAATTAAGCTTGAGGCGAATCTTTCCGACATCGTCAATGAGTTCATCCTAGGAGGTGCAGGAGGACCACTCCCTTGCTTCGATTCATCCGATATAGTCAGGAGCTACAGTGTAATCAGATGCGAGAATCTGTTCTCCTTGGATTTCTTTAGCAGAAGCATTATTAAGATTGGCAATGCTTGGGAGGATGCCAAAATTGGAATAATCCCAGCTAGCAAAATCCTGTATCCGATTGCCTAAGATGGAGATAAGCAGGGAAAAACCTCGAGTGTCAACGATAACGATGAAACCCGACATATAGAAAAATGGAGATTATCAGAGAAAAGGTCTTGTTCGGACCACAATTGGATTTTCTTCAATGTGAATATTAAGCCTGAAAATCCCAAGCCCTATAGAAATACCAAGGCTACTAACTGAAGGAAATTCAGGAAAGTAGCTAGAAAAAAACTTTTGGTAATAACTGACTCAGATATCGCAAATGAAAATAAGTTAGAAAAGAGAACTGACATGTTTACAAGGGCCATGGACGACGCATTCAAATTGGAATCTCCTATTAAGCGTAGCAAAAAACATACCCGGTCTGTTGGAATGAGAACTTAAGCAACCTAAGAAAGGAGACTAGAGACGCCTACAATATCTGTTACAGACATTATAAGTGGCAACTCTATAAGGGCCAACTTAGAGAATATAAGAGACCAATCTTATTGACTAAAACTCCATCTTGGAAGGATTATTGTGAATTAATTGAGAGTACTAGAAACTCAGCCAAACTTAGCAGAGTTTTATCAAGAGAACACTCCAATACTTCCTTCCTAAGAACTGTGGAAGGGAAATGAACTGATTCAGCCGCTGAAATCTTAGATCTTTTAATGTATACCTATTTTCCAAGGTGCATTGAAGTCGCCTATGTGATTAACCAAGCGAAGGTGGTGATTAATTTAGTTATAACCGAGGAAAAGATCACCAGTGCTATTGGTAACTTTGCTCCATACAAAACTGCAGGTTTAGACGGTATTTTTCCAAAAATGCTGCAAGAAATGAAGCGCTTGTAGTTCCATGAATTTTTAAGCTGTTCAGAAGCAGATTCATATTTTGTCATATTCCTCTGCAATGGAGGCGGGTGAATGTGATCTTTATACCAAAAGCTGCTAAAAGAGGGCACTAAACCCCTAAAGACTTTAGACCGATATAGTTATTATCCTTTTTATTTAAAACTCTCGAAAAAACACTCGAGTTGGAACTTAGAAGAATATTACAGAGTACTTCGCTATGTAAGTACCAGCATGGCTATTGTAAGGCAAGTCAATCAAGACTGCACTGAGTGAATTAGTGCGGGACGTGGAACAATCGATACAGTACAAGGAATATACATTTGCTACCTTTCTAGGAATAGAAAATACCTTTAATAATGTGAATGTAACGGCCATGCAAAATTCAGTGGAAGAACTAGGGACAGAAACTGCACTTAGTCAGTGGATTGTTAATATTTTGAAATCAAGAGAGATCCAGTCAGAACTTGGTTACCATAAAATTACTAGAAAAGTAAGTAGAGGCACAGCCCAGGGTGGGGTGCTATCAATACTACTGTAGCTTCTAGTAATGAATGGAATATTTAAAGAACTTCACGATGAAGGAATCAAAGCATTCAAGATGAGGGAATCATATCATACGCAGATGATCTAGCAGTATTAGTGTCTGGAAAGTTTCTTGACATAATTAGTATAATTACGAAGAGAGTTTTAAAAAGCGTTAGTAAATGGGCCAATGGAGGCGCCCTCTGCGTCAACCTGGACAAACCTGAACTAATGCTACTCACAAACAGAACAAAAATACCGGTATTCACCAAGCTTAGACAGGATGGTGTACGCACAAAACCTTATGGACATAGAGCAGTATACTAAGGTCGACAGCTTGTGATCTGCCAGATTCCACAGACTGCAAAATTTCAAGTCTGGAAAATGTTAAGAATTTCAAAGTGACGATTCCATCAAGAAGGGAATGGAGACAAGGAAACTCTTTGGGTGAAGTAGACATCACACTCTTCACTGATGAGTCAAAAATTGACCTCAGAAAATGCTCTGATGACCTTAAGAATATAAGCTATCAACACAATGTTACATTACTGTCGGTTCCGAGACATAGGAAAATCTCAGGAAATGAACATGATGATGAATTAGAAAGGAGGAGTTCCAATCTGAATGCTTTACTCGAAGAACAGGTGGATCCACCACTCAACAGGGTTAAAAGGGATATATTTCTGCACTTTTCATCCCTAGGGAATAGAAGGTGGAAAAAATTAACCTCATGTCGTATGACCAAGAAAATATGGCCGTCGTACGACAATAAAAGAACGGACAGCCTATTGAAGCTATCTCGGCGCGACATAGCCAGAGCAATAGATGTGTTCACGGGACACTGGCCAATTGGCGAACATGCGGCCAGATTAAGTATTCCATTCAACACATCATGCTGGAGTTGTGGTGAACAGAATGAGAAACTATTATAAACTTCACGTGTAAATGCCCAGCGCTGGCACGGGCCAGAAGAGTAGCTCTGAGTAGCCAAGAATTTAACGATCTTAGAGATCAAGCGGTTAAGCAACCTGCAGAAATGGTAACGTTCATGAATGCCGTGAAATGGATCTAGAATTAAACTCGATATAGCCTAAACATAAGCTTTGTGGTCACGGTAGTGGTAGCGAAACGGTACTAACGCGCTAATTGTGGTCTTGTCACGGATGTCAGGACCAGCCACGTACATCAACCAACCAACCGTAGCTTTTGACCCAAGAACCTCACTCAGTTGATTTGGTTACGATCCGTTAACCGGATTCGGCACCAGGGCTCAATGAAGGTTTTTAATTTCTTTGTTGTCGCGCTTAAATGGTTTGATCAATTAAGTTGAAAATTTATAAAAGTTTAGCTTTATCGTAAAAGATTTCTGAGTTGTTTTGGTTACGATACATTAATCGGTTTCAGCATCAGGCCTCAGGCAATGAAGTTTTTCATTTTTTCGTTGTTGTGCTTAAACGATTTGACCAATTGAAAATTTGCACAAATATTGCACTTTGGCACATAAACTCATTCAATTAATTTTGTTGTGATACATTAACACATTTCGGCATATTTTGACAGTCTATCAAAAAAATTTTTGTTTCTAATTTGTGTCTAATTTGGCAGGATGAATTTATGGTTCTAAATAAAGCCTGTGCAAAATGTTTGTGAACGTTTGTTAACTTATTTCCGCACGAGTACATATTAAAAATATTCTGCCTAATTTTTTGTATTGTTATAATTATTAAACAGATATTTCCAATACTCTTTACTTTTGTCTATATTGTTTTTGATATTCCATTAGAAGCTTTCAATGCAAATTTCAAATACATAATAGTGATTAAAATAACCTAATTAAGTATCTTAAGAATAATATGTTTAAGTTTTAATAACATAAGATTTTCAGCAGTTATTAAAAAACAGAAATAATCTCCTCTATACGACAATCATTATGTCATCATTCAGGAATGCATTACCAACGTGTGGTGTACCTATATAAGATGTATGTGTATAATATATTTCCCAAAAAATGTCATTGAAATAGGTTCATACTATATGCATAACGTACGAATGTTTAAAACTACTATAAACACAATCAATTAAATTAGAAAACATATTCCCATTTGTGTACAGTATTTAATCAAAAATTAATACATACTATTTAAAATGCAGAAACCTTATATTTTTATCCATATACAGTTTTTACACATATTTTTAGCATAATTATATCAGTTTGAAAACGTAATTTTTTATTGAAAAAGTTAACGTAAAAAACTTCTGATTGATTTATAAAGGCAAAAAACAATCCTGTCTTTTTAACAGCTTTTTATTAACTTGGTTGGGTAAAGGATGGAATTTTAGAAGCCATTTTAAACACACCAGTTAAGGTAGCTGAGGTACCAGTTGAGGTAGAAACTTGAAATTTTCTTCATTAGATCAGATCCCGATGACAATACATGATTTTAAAATAATAATATCGAAAAACATTAGAGAAATTAGCTTAATTTCAAAATTAAATTTTCATACAAAGATATAACAGAATTTTTAACAGAATTATTACAGAACCAAAATAAAACATTTTATCTAAATTTACTAAACTCACCAATACCAATACCAATACGTATACGTAATACATAAATGTTTTTTTTTCTATAAAAGACTATTGTTTTTTATGTAGCCCATTGCATTGTATGTGTGCATATCCATAGGTACATACTTAAAAATATGTAATAAATGTGCTTCGAAAATATTTTTGGTTTGAAAGCGATGAATTTGAAAGATATGAATGTGTAAACAAATTAATGTGCCGCACTTGAGAACACAGTGTAAAACTTAATATGCATTTACTTAAAATTTAGTTAGCAAGTGTTAAATTTAAGTTTTTTTTCATCAAATCAAAAATCAATTGTATACATTTTTATTTATAAAAGCAATGTGTTTATTTATAATATTTATATAGATATGTGTTTTTCCTTTCTTTATTATAATTGAAATAGGGCTTTTCTTTCGAAACTCTTAACATATTAAAATCGCATATTATGGCCCTAACATTGATATCTAAATTGGGAGCTGCCTTTAAATTAAGATCTATTAGGGAATGATGATCTGCACCACTAATGCCTTTTTCTGAAGTATAAAAACTAAGAATATATTTCCAATTATGTAAAAACATTAAACAACAAAAAGAATATATTAAAAATAAGAAATCCAGTCTTTTTTAAAAATAGTAAATAACAACAATATTTTTCTTTTCAACAACAATAATTATGTATTAATCATAAAATATATGTTATGTACATCGTCTAGAAAAAGCAAAATAATTTTTTTTTTAATTCAAAAACATTATTATTTAGAAGTAAGCAATTTAATATGTTCTCAATTACATACTTTTAAAACCAAATTTTTTTACTACATACGTATGTAGGTACAAACATGTACAAAAATGGTATGCATATTTTTATGTACTATTAAAAATCTGCTAACACAGTCACATCAAATTCCCAACTATTCTTATTTAGTTGATTTATCGATTTATTATTTTTTAATATGTAGGCAGTTATATTTATATGAATGGACGGTAAACATAAACGAACAAAAAAAAATTTTATGTATGCATATGAATGGACGGTTAACATAAACGAACAAAAAAAAAATTCAGAATGTTCTATAGCTAATAATTTCTATTTTTGAAATAGACTATATGCATAAATTAATATTAAAAAAAAAAATAAGTTCTTAGCGTACCTAAATAACAGAAAAAAAAGGTAAAATGTAATACTGGAAGAAAAATAAAAACGAATAGAAAAAAAAGAGAACAAAAAATGTTACTTTGATTGTTTTTAAATATTTTTGAAGGCTATTTCTTATGTTTAAATATTTTTAAAGGCTTTTTCTTAGAAAAAAAGAACTATTAAAATGTTATGATTTTAAAAGAAAGAAACATACGTTTGATATTTCCGTACATAACAGATAAAAAAAATAAATATTAAAATGTTATGTTATGAAAAGAAAATAAAAACAAGGCAGTGTATGAATCAAAGTTTTGAATGGGTCGCATTATAAGTGGAAATAAAGAACATTATAAAATTGCAATATTTTTATTTAAATTTTGAATTTAGCTATGCAACGTTTTCTTAATTTTTTAAAAATTTTTCCGCATTATGATATAATGCAACACTGAGAAGTTCAGCTCATAATATAGATACATAATGTATATGAATGAATATATGGCTATTTATGTATGTAGTTATAGATTTATTATTTTTTAATATATAGGCAACAGTTATATTTACATGAATGGACGGTAAACATAAACGAACAAAAAAAAATTTTATGTATGCATATGAATGGACGGTAAATATAAACGAACAAAAAAAATTCAGAATGTTCTATAGGTTATAATTTATATTTTTTAAATAGAATGCATGTATAAATTAAACATTTAAAAAAAAAAAGAAATACTTAGCGTACCTAAATAACAGAAAACAAAAAAAAAGGAAAATGTAATACTGGAAGAAAAATAAAAACGAATAGAAAAAAAAATAAATAAAAAAAATTTTTAAAAAAACAGCTGTTTTGAACTAAAAAGTAGAAAATAAATTTTTAATAGCAAAATTTTTCTGTAATTTTCTAAACTATATTGTTACAGTCGAGATTTCTTTGAAAAAGTTTATTTCAATATGTCAAATATATATATAAATATAAGTATATATAAGTTTTAAATTCTGTGAAATGAAAATAAAAGCTGGAGGCAACAAACGCATAACTATAAACTTATATTTTTAAATTTTGCCTCCAGCTTTTATATTAATTTCACAGACTTTAAAACTTATATATACTTATATTTATATATATATTTGACATATTGAAATAAACTTTTTCAAAGAAATCTCGATTGTAACAATATAGTTTAGAAAATTACAGAAAAATTTGCTATTAAAAATTTATTTTCTAGTTTTTAGTTCAAAAAAGCTGTTTTTTTAAAAAAGTTTTTTATTTATTTTATTGTTAACTTTGGTTTGTAGGTTAAAATATTCATAAGACTGTAAAATTATAATAAAAAATAAAAGTAATTAAAAAAAAAAAAAAAAAAGTTTACTTAAAAGTTGATTTTTTTTATTTTATTTTTTTAATTTCAAGAATTCTTCACTTTTTTTTGGCTTCTTAGATCATAAGATCGATAAGAATTTTTTTTAAATATTGTTTTTTAAGTGTTTTTCCACTTTTTGAGTTTTTAAGAATAAAAATTAATATAATATTTTTTTTTTTTTTTTAATTTAGACACTTTGTACAAGTTTTTAATATATTTAGAAAATTAAATAATTATTACCACAATTATAATTAGTTATTATTGAAATATTTTTTCAGAGCAAAATAAACACCACGCTACTCGATCGACTGATTGAAGTAGAGTGTCCTTAAATTTATAAAAGACTAAACACACATTTTCAATAGTTTATATACACAGACAACAAAATACAACCATAATATAGATCAATTTAAAAAAACAATTTGAGAATAAATTTTTAAATACAGAAATTAACATGTGCAATAATTTAATTAGAGCAAATATAATAGAAAGGGAAAAATTGATTAATAGTTTAAATGAAATGTTACCAGCAGACATGGTCAAATTATTTTTAGAGTCATAAAATATCAAAAACAAAGCATGGAACTTAAATTATAACAAAATTTAGAAAAACAAAGCTCGTCAGAGATAAAAAATTAAATAATTTCATACCAACTTTCCACCAACTTTCCATGACAATCGGTGTATTAATCTCAGGAAAAATTATTCCTGAAGATATTAAACAACTGACAAGTCTCGGACCTCGGTTTGCATTATCTGTTACTAAACATAATTCCCACATCATAAAACTTATTGCAGACGCAGAAGAAATAATCACATCTAACAAAGAGCACACAGAAGAAAATAAAAACAACATACGTAATAAAATTACATCGACCATAAATAATTACATGAAGAAATCACAAACCCTTAATGCTCACCAAAAGGAAATACTAAAATCCCACAAAATAACAACACAATTTTTAAAAAATAATAAAATCATATTTGTGTTAAATAGCGACAAGGGCAATAAAACTGTATTAATAGATGAACATATTTATAAAGACAAAATGAAAGAAAACTTATCTGACCAAAACACATATGAACTCCTTCACACAACACATATTATTAACAACAAACTGAAGAAAGAAGTTAATGACCTTATAAAGAAAATATATCAAAAGCTGTACAATAAAAGTACATAAAGCGAATTACCCTATCAGACCTATCGTGACTACTATTAATAAACCGACCAGTAAATTAGCTAAATTTCTAAACAAAATTCTGTGCAATATAAAAGAAACTAAATACAATATAAAAAATTCTTTCGAATTCAAACAAAAAATCAAAGATATAAAAATTGAATATTATGACAGGCTAATTTCTCTTGACGTTGTATCTTTATACACAAATATTCGACAACACGAAGCAGCCTCACAATAGCAGCTATTTTAAGAAGATGGCCAAAAATAAAGACACATACACGCTTATCGAAAAAACACTTTATACAAGCATTGCAACTATGTATATGAAAAAGCAATTTTTTTCTATTATATACTATAAACAAACCCACGGACTTGCAATGGGCAGTAGTCTATCTACCATATTAGCAGAATTTGTTATGGATGATATATTAGACAAAATAATACCAAAACTACCTTTTTCGCCAAAATTCACATTTAAATACGTAGATGACATTATAACGACAGCACCTAAAGATAGAGAACAAGAAATACTTGAAATTTTCAACACACATCATAGCAAAATTAAATTCACATTAGAACAAGGTAGAATGTAAACCAACGGTTTTTAAAAGCGCACATTTCCAAAACTCAATACAAACTGTTTAGAATTGTGACTTACACAAAAATTTGAAAATTTCATGTAATAAGAAAAAATGTGAAAATAGGACATTTTTGAAATTTTGAGGGGCCGTAAGTCCGGAATCCTATATAACTAAGGAAAGCCGTTAGTACACGTAAAAATATTTTATTGAACCTTTAATTTTCATGTCTTGCCGAAGAAAAATTTGTACAGGTGCCTAAGTTACAGGTGTCTAAAAATAGCAAATTTTCAATTTTTGAGGCGTAATAACTCTTAAAGAGGGGGTGTTCCCAAAAACTTTTCTAAGAAAACTTATACTAATTCTAAAAGTTCTTTCTTGTCTCAAAATTTCAGGTTACTATCTAAAGGGGTGCCGGAGTTATGAAAAAAGAAATTTCATGCAAAATGTGGTTTTCACATAACGGTAAATTTAAATAGTAAATTACAAAATATTACATAATTTTGATATTGTTTTATATAGATAATAAAATTTGCGATCTTCCGGCGGTTTTAGATTGCAAAATTATTACGCAGAGCCCGAGATATATACATTTGAAAATGGGGCTTTTTCGCAATTTTGAAGAGCTGCAACTTTGGCACCCTTTACAATTAAAATAAACCTTTAACACACGTAAAAATATATTATTGTAGCTTTCATTTTTATATCTTGCAGAAGTAAAATGTGAACAGGTTCCTAAGTTACAGGTGTTTAAAAATAGCAAATTTTCAATTTTTAAGCCCTAATAGCTCATAAACAAGGGGTGGTCCGAAAAAATTTTCTGAGCAAACTTATACTAATTCTAAAAGTCTCTTTCTTGCCTCAAAATTTCAAGCTTCTATCTAGAAGCGTGCCGGAGTTATGAAAGTAGAAAAATCATGCAAAATTTGGTTTTCACATAACGGTAAATTTAAATACTAAATTTAAAAAAAATTGTATAATTTTGATATAAATTTACAAAGATAAAAGAAATACCTGTCGAATGACGTTTTCAGATTGAAAAAATCATAAATCAGAACATAAGATATTTGCATTTAAAAATAGGGCTTTTTCAAAGTTTGAGGGGCTGTAGCTCCGTAATGGGGGGGCTACATGAAAAAGTTGTTCCACAAAATTATTTTTTTTTATGAGACCTACCTATGGTTAAAATTTTGTTTCTCTATCTTTAACGGTGTAGAAGTTTTGTAAACAGACGGACGGACGGACGGACGGACAGACTGAAACTAATAAGCACATTTTTTCAAAATTTTTTTGGAAATGTGCTAAAAAAGAAAACAGACAAAGAAAACTAATTCCATTTTTAACAGCTTTTTATTAACTTGGTTGGGTAAAGGATGGAATCTTAGAAGCCATTTTAAACACACTTCCAGTTGAGCTAGAGACTTGAAATTTTCTTCATTAGATCAGATCCCGATGACAATACATGATTTTAAAATAATAATATCGAAAAACATTAGAGAAATTAGCTTAATTTCAAAATTAAATTTTCATACAAAGATATAACAGAATTTGTAACAGAATTATTACAGAACCAAAATAAAACATTTTATCTAAATTAACTAAACTCACCAATACCAATACCAATACCAATACGTATACGTAATACATAAATGTTTTTTTTTTTCTATAAAAGACTATTGTTTTTTATGGAGACCATTGCATTGTTTGTGTACATATCCATAGGTACATACTTCAAAATATGTAATAATATGTGCTTCGAAAATATTTTTGGTTTAAAAGCGATGAATTTGAAAGATATGAATGTGTAAACAAATTAATGTGCCGCACTTGAGAACACAGTGTAAAACTTAATATGCATTTACTTAAAATTTAGTTAGCAAGTGTTAAATTTAAGTTTTTTCTCATCAAATCAATTGATTTTTAGTATACATTTTTACTTATAAAAGCAATGTGTTTATTTATAATATTTATATAGATATGTGTTTTTCCTTTCTTAATTATAATTAAAATAGGGCTTTTCTTTCGAAGCTCTTAACATATTAAAATCGCATATTATGGCCCTAACATTGATATCTAAATTGGGAGCTGCCTTTAAATTAAGATCTATTAGGGAATGATGATCTGCACCACCAATGCCTTTTTCTGAAGTATAAAAACTAAGAATATATTTCCAATTATGTAAAAACATTAAACAACAAAAAGAATATATTAAAAAAAAATAAATAAAAAAATTTTTTTAAAAAACAGCTTTTTTGAACTAAAAAGTAGAAAATAAATTTTTAATAGCAAATTTTTCTGTAATTTTCTAAACTATATTGTTACAATCGAGATTTCTTTGAAAAAGTTTATTTCAATATGTCAAATATATATATAAATATAAGTACACATAACTTTTAAAATCTGTGAAATTAATATAAAAGCTGGAGGCAAAATTTAAAAATATAAGTTTATAGTTATGCGTTTGTTGCCTCCAGCTTTTATTTTAATTTCACAGACTTTAAAACTTATATATACTTATATTTATACATATATTTGACATATTGAAATTAACTTTTTCAAAGAAATCTCGATTGTAACAATATAGTTTAGAAAATTACAGAAAAATTTGCTATTAAAAATTTATTATCTACTTTTTAGTTCAAAAAAGCTGTTTTTTTAAACATTTTTTTTATTTATTTTATTTTATTCTTTTTAGTAACGACAAATATAAGTATTGAATCGATATTTTTTTTTCCTTGTTTAATTTTGAATTTTTACAGTTGCCCTTACAGTTTATAAATTTATTATTACCTGTTATAATATAGAATATATTGAATTTTTTTATTATTAATTTATTGTGGCAAAATTTTTAAAAAATTAAGAAAACGTTGCATAGCTTAATTCAAAATTTAAATAAAAATATTGCAATTTTATAATGTTCTTTATTTCCACTTAAAAATGCTACCCTTTGAAAACTTTGATTTATATACTGCCTTGTTTTTTCTTTCTTTTATAGCATGACATTTTAATATTTCTTTTTTTCTATCTGTTATGTGTGTAAATATCAGATGTGCACATATACATAAGAAATAGCCTTTAAACATATTTAAAAACAATCAAAGTAACATTTTTTGTTCTCTTTTTTTTCTATTCGTTTTTATTTTTCTTCCAGTATTACATTTTACTTTTTTTTTCTGTTATTTAGGTACGCTAAGAACTTATTTTTTTTTTTAATATTAAATTTATGCATAATATAGGGGTACTTTATAATTGACGAAAGTATTACTTGATTTTTTCAAATTTTCTAACAAATTTCTTTAAAGAATTTTTTGCATTTTGTTTTACTCGATAAGTATTACATTTTCCTTTTTTTTTGTTTTCTGTTATTTTGGTACGCTAAGAATTTCTTTTTTTTTTTTTAAATGTTTAATTTATACATGCATTATATTTAAAAAATATAAATTATAACCTACAGAAAATTCTGAATGGTTTTTTGTTCGTTTATATTTATCGTACATTCATATGCATACATAAAATTTTTTTTGTTCGTTTATGTTTACCGTCCATTCATATAAATATAACTGTTGCCTACATATTAAAAAAAAATAATAAATCTATAACTACATACATAAATAGCCATATATTCATTCATATACATATTATGTATCTATATTATGAGCTGAACTTCTCAGTGTTGCATTATATCATAATGCGGCAAAATTTTTAAAAAATTAAGAAAACGTTGCATAGCTAAATTCAAAATTTAAATAAAAATATTGCAATTTTATAATGTTCTTTATTTCCACTTAAAATGCGACCCTTTAAAAACTTTGATTCATACACTGCCTTGTTTTTTCTTTCTTTTCATAACATAACATTTTAATATTTTTTTTTTATCTGTTATGTACGGAAATATCAAACGTATGTTTCTTTCTATTAAAATCATAACATTTTAATAGTTCTTTTTTTCTATCTGTTTGAATAAGTATGAGTAATTACAGAAATTTTTTTTGTATCACCCCCCGTTTAGGAGCTGTAAGGAGTCAAAAACTGAAAATTTCCTATTTTTAAACACCTCTAACTTGAACACCTGTTAAAAGTTTTTTGAAGTAATACACAAAAATTAAAGCTTCAACATTATACTCTTATTTCTGTTAATAACTTTTTTTAATAATATAGGGTTACGTTATAATTGACGAAAGTATTACTTGATTTTTTCAAATTTTCTAACAAATTTCTTTAAAGACTTTTTTGTATTTTGTTTTACTCGATAATTTGAAATTGTTGAGGATACAATGCGTAGTACAAAAAAATGTAAATAGATAAACAACATAACGGTTGCTTGAAGAATTTTTATTCATATGATATTGATATACACACTTACTTATATAATATCATGTTTATTTACATATCGTATATGGCACTGATGAATGAATGATAAGAGTATAGATGTATATTATATAGCGCCGTATTTACATACATATATGTATTTTATTGTAGTTATAAGAAATTATTCTATGAATGGAAATATTTTTAAACAAATATTACTATGTATGGCGATATATTTATAACAATATAAATATACTATGTACGCATTAATATAATATAATATTTAAAATTATATTTACTATTTTGTAATTTAATATACATTTACCGCTTAGTATTAAATGGTACTATAAAATAATTGAAAAAGTTTTGGATTGATAATCGTTATGTGGAAGGTTAGAATCTGCTTTTGAAGAATGAATAGTTTGAATATATGTATGGGTTGTAATAGTTCTAGAAATTATAAAATTCGCCCAAATTATTTTAAAATACTAAAATATTTAAAAAATAATATTGTAAGCAGAGTGACAGGCTGTGAACATACTAACGGTTCGTACGGGTATCTAAGAGTTGACAAAGTCAACTGTATTCTTTCTCGTTTTTGTTCGTTTATATTTACCGTCCATTCATATGCATACATAAAATTTTTTTTTGTTCGTTTATGTTTACCGTCCATTCATATAAATATTTATAACTGTTGCCTACATATTAAAAAATAATAAATCTATAAATACATACATAAATAACCATATATTCATTCATATACATATGTATCTATATTATGAGCTGAACTTCTCAGTGTGCACTATATCATAATGCGGCAAAATTTTTAAAAAATTAAGAAAACCTTACATAGCTAAATTCAAAATTTAAATAAAAATATTGCAATTTTATAATGTTCTTTATTTCCACTTAAAATGCGACCCTTTAAAAACTTTGATTGATACACTGCCTTGTTTTTTCTCTCTTTTCATAACATAACATTTTAATTTTTTTTTTTTTTGATCTGTTATGTACGGTAGTATCAAACGTATGTTTCTTTCTTTTGAAATCATAACATTTTAATAGTTCTTTGTTTCTATCTGTTACGTGGGTAAATATAAGATGTGCACAATATATACATAAGAAATAGACTTTAAAAATATTTAAAAACAATCAAAGTAACATTTTTTGTTCTCTTTTTTTTCTATTCGTTTTTATTTTTCTTCCAGTATTACATTTTCCTTTTTTTTTTGTTTTCTGTTATTTAGGTACGCTAAGTATTTCTTTTTTTTTTCAAATGCTTAATTTATACATGCATTCTATTTAAAAAATATAAATTATAACCTATAGAACATTCTGAATTTTGTTTTGTTCGTTTATATTTACCTTCCATTCATATGCATACATAAAATTTTTTTTTGTTTTCTTTTATGTTTACCGTCCATTCATATAAATATAACTGTTGCCTACATATTAAAAAATAATAAATCTATAACTACATACATAAATAGCCATATATTTATTCATGTACATATGTGGCTATATTATGAGCTGATGTTTAATTTATACATGCATTCTATTTAAAAAATATAAATTATAACCTATAGAAAATTCTGAATTTTTTTTTGTTCGTTTATATTTACCGTCCATTCATATGCATACATAAAATTTTTTTTTGTTCGTTTATGTTTACCGTCCATTCATATAAATATAACTGTTGCCTACATATTAAAAAATAATAAATCTATAACTACATACATAAATAGCCATATATTCATTCATATACATTATGTATCTATATTATGAGCTGAACTTCTCAGTGTTGCATTCTTAATGCGACAAAATTTTTAAAAATTTAAGAAAACTATGCAACGTTTAATGTAAATTCAAAATTTAAATAAAAATATTGTAATTTTATAATGTTCTTCAAATGCGACCCTTTAAAAACTTTGATTAATACACTGCCTTGTTTTTTCTTTCTTTTCATAACATTACATTTTAATATTTTTTTTTTTTATCTGTTATGTACGGAAATATCAAACGTATGTTTCAGTCTTTTAAAATCATAACATTTTAATAGTTCTTTTTTTCTATCTGTTACGTGGGTAAACGAGACTCACATCAATTATCAGGCAATGAAGTGCAGAGAGTAAAAGCTTAATAAGGGGCCAGCTTTTAACAAATTTACACGCAGTCTTATGGAAAAAAATAGGGGGCCGACTATAAATCTTGAAAAAACACAAAAACCATTTACTTTATTCAATTTGGTCCAAAGAAAAAATTAAAGGCGCATCTTTTTTACATAATTCATTAAATAAAGATATTTTAAAATATAATATTTTCATTCATAAATATGCATTTAAAAAATTGTCTTCCTTTAAATTTTTTATTTTAAAAGCTTCTTAAGATAAATTGCCTCAATATCGTAATAGTACACGTCGAGCTACTTTCATACTTTAAAATTTTGTACACGCTTATATGGCTATAATCGAGACTCACATCAATTATTAAATTATTCATACGCGAGTTACATATTCCAGTAACAATATTAATCAACTAGTATAATGCTGACACTTCACTTTTAACTTTTAAATAAATATTCTAAATAAAATTCAATTATAAAAATTTCTTTTATAAATTAATAATTTTGTTAACTTTGCAATTGTAATTTTATTGAACCTTAATTGAACTTATGTAAACTTTAATTTCAACACTAATTACCTTTAATTTAAAAGACGCTAAATCAGCAATTATGTATAATTTCATATCTGTAAATTTTGTATAAAAAGACTAATCTAAATCAAATAAATCAATTATAATTACAACCATCAAATAAACAAGTTAAAATATTAAAATTTTGTTTTTTTTTTATTCGAGTTAGAATCGAAACACGTATTTGGCGCAGTCGGTAGGATAGGCACAAGTCTATCTAACGAAATTCGTACTATTAATTAAAAAACTCGACGGTTTATCGAGATATATAATAAAGTCAACGGTTAATTGACTATAAACTCTTTTTTCAATCTTATACTGTGATCAAGCCATAATTTTACCTAAGGTGAGGCTGCCTTAGGCACAGTAAAAATAAGTTGGAAAAAAAATAATAAATTTTAATAGTGTGAATTTTGTGAATTGTGTGGTGTGTTCCTGAAAACTGAAAGTCAAAGAAATATTGACTAAAAAGTATCCGGAAATTACCAAAGGTCAACCTAATTGTGCTTAATCTGAACAATGTGTTGGATTCAACTCACCATTTTTTGCATGTAAGTCATTTTATATATATTATATTTTGCAAGTAAATGTTTAAGAATAATAGGCTTAGACCCTATCCCTTTTCCAACAAAATTTTTAATAAATTACCTAAATTAAATATTGAGCTTAGGAAGAACAATTTATCAAATATTAGCGAAGAAAGTTTATCTAATTCGGATTTAAGTAATTCTAGTGATAATTTCGATTTAAATAATTCTAAAATTCATTGGTGTGAACTCAGTGAATTAAGCCCTATTTCTAATTTAACCGAGTTAGTTGATATAAATATAATGAGTAATCCAAATCTTCCGGGCCCAGCTAGCCCACAACAACCTAACTTTCCAGAACCTCAACCACCACCAAGGGTAACAACCATTGATATTTTTAATTCCCTTCGTACCAGACACAATCAAAGATCTTCCTCATTATGACGGAAATCCTAGATTGTTATTTGAATTTATTAATAACGTAGAGGAAATACTCGCTATTATTGAATGTACTCGTAATACTCCTTACGGTAAAATATTACTACGTACAATTAGAAACAAAATAGTTGGTCCTGCCAATGAAATATTAAATATGTATGGGACACCTCTAGATTGGTCACAAATAAAAGAAAATCTCATACTTCATTACTCGGATAAACGTAATGAAACGTCATTAATCAGAGACCTACACGGTCTAAATCAAGGAAATAAGTCAGTCGAAACGTTTTATAGCGAGATAATTGAAATTCTTGCAACAATGACCAACCACATTCAGATTCATGAAAATAATAACAATGTAATTATTTCTAAACGAAATCTTTACACTCAAATGTGTTTAAATGTGTTTTTAACTGGTTTAAAAGAACCACTCGGTTCAACAATAAGGTCTATGAAACCTGACTCCTTACCAAAAGCCTTTTCATTTTGTATTGAAGAGCAAAACATCTCATATTCAAGACTTAATCCTGGTATCCCTAAACAATCAATTAATTTAAGACCAAGAATTTCTTCCGTACCCAATCGGATACAAAATCCAAATATTCCAAAATTTTCAAATTACCCTCAATCAACAAATCCAGTACCACGCAATACCAGTTACCAAAATAATTTTTCTCAACCTAGATTTTATCGGCCACAACCCCAATATCCAAATAATTATCAAAATAGACCAAATCAAGTCCAAAATAACGTGAATAATAGATTAAATAATCCAAACTTTACCAAACCCGAACCAATGGAATTAAGTACTAACAGGACTATTCAAGTAAGACATAATCAACCTACTCAATTCAATAGACCACCTCAAACTAATTTCTTTCGTACCCCAAACCAACCGAAATTCACAAATAAAGAATTATTTAATGTTTCAATAGAACCAAACTATTCTGATAATACTTATCAAGAATTAGACCAATATTATCAATATGATAATTTCGATGAATATTCTTATCCTCAAGAGATTAATACAGATGAAATAATTAATGAATCTGAGGTAGATGATGAAAATTTTCTTGTGGAAGCCTCGGAGAATCAATCGGTTACCTAGACATTAATAAACATGGTACTATTTTGCCATATATAAATATAAAATCACCTTTCGGACGAGATCTCAAATTTTAATAGATACAGGAGCCTCTGATTCCTTTCTAAGCCCTGAATTTGCACATCCTGAAGATCTTGAGACTATTAATCCCATTCATATAACAACAGTTTTAAATAAACATTCTCTAAATAACAGAGTAACCCTTCCTAATTTTGTAGAATTCAATCAAAATGGTAATTGTAAATTTCTGATTTTCAAATTTCATAAATATTTTGATGGTCTTTTAGGCTATGATTCCTTAGAATCTTTGGGAGCCATAGTAGATACAAATAAAAAAGCACTGATAACAAAAAATTCTGTTATACCTCTCTATTTTAAACCAAATTTTCAATCTCAAAAAATTACCATTGAACCTAATGATAAAGTAATAGTTAAATTGCCAGTAGACGTAAGAAACGGAGATATTCTAATTTCTAAAACTGAAATTAAACCTGGTTTATTTACTTCTGAAGGAATTTATAATGCAAAAGAATGGTATAGTCATATTGAAGTGACAAACTATTCACCTACTACTCAAATTTGATTTTTGGATCAACCACTTAAGGCTAATCAATATAAAGAAGACGAATTTGTTGAAATTAACAATTTTAATATTCAATGTTTAACCACTGAAATTAATAATTTTAACCAAGATATAACGCAATCTCTCAGAATTTCTCATCTCAATAATGAAGAAAAAAATCTTCTTATTAGTCTTTGTAAAGAATATGATGATATATTCTTTCACGAAGGAGATAATTTATCTTTTTCAAATCAAGTTAAACATAAAATTCAAACCACAGACGATATCCCAATCCATACAAAATCTTATAGATATCCGTTTGTCCATAAAGAAGAAGTAAGAAGACAAATAAGTGACATGCTCTCGCAAGGAATTATTCGACCAAGCTACTCCCCTTGGAGTTCACCGGTTTGGATTGTTCCCAAGAAAAAAGACGCCAGTGGGAAACAAAAGTGGCGATTAGTAATAGATTATAGGAAGCTTAACGAAAAGACCGTTAGCGACCGCTACCCTCTTCCGAATATCACTGAAATTTTAGATAAACTTGGTAAAAGTATGTATTTTACTACCTTAGATCTTGCAAGTGGGTTCCACCAAATAGAAATGGACCCCAGAGATGTTAAAAAAACTGCCTTCACTGTAGAAGGTGGCCATTATGAATATGTAAGGATGCCTTTCGGGTTGAAAAATGCCCCGTCCACCTTTCAACGTGTCATGGACAACATCCTCCAAGAGTTACAAGGCAAAATCTGTCTAGTTTATTTAGACGATATTATCGTGTACTCTACATCCTTACAGGAACATGGAGAGAGCCTGAGAAAAGTGTTTGATAAATTGCGTCAGGCTAACCTTAAAGTTCAACTCGATAAGTCTGAATTTCTCCATAAGGAAGTCGCTTTTTTGGGACACATTGTCTCTACAGATGGAGTGAAGCCCAATCCAGAAAAAATCAAAGCGATTAAAAACTTTCCTATCCCAACCAACCAGAAAGAAATTAAAGGATTTCTTGGACTTCTTGGTTATTATAGAAAGTTCATCAAAAACTTTGCCGCTTTAACAAAACCACTTACGAATTGTCTTAAAAAAGGAAAAAAAATTGTTTTGAACGAAAATTATATTAAGGCATTTGAAAATTGTAAAAACCTTCTTACCAACGATCCTATCTTACAGTACCCCGATTTCTCCAAGCCATTTGTTTTAACTACTGATGCGAGTAATCTCGCAATAGGTGCCATATTATCACAAGGGCCCATTGGTAATGACCTTCCAATTTATTATGCCAGTAGGACATTGAGCGATTCAGAATTGAATTACTCAACTATTGAAAAAGAGCTTCTCGCAATAGTATGGTCGACTAAATACTTTAGACCGTATTTATTTGGGAGGAAGTTTAAGATCGTAACTGACCATAAACCGCTCACCTGGTTGATGAGTTTAAAAGATCTAACTCAAAACTCGTGAGATGGAGACTGAAGCTTGAAGAGTATGATTATGAAATAATATATAAGAAAGGAACCCAAAATTCAAATGCTGATGCTCTCAGTAGAATTGTTATACCAGAAAATCAATCTAGAAATAAAACAGATATCAATGTTTCAGAAACTAACAATGCTACTGTAGCTAGTTCAAATAGAGATGATGTAATTTCTACCATTCATTCAACTAATGAAAATTTGGACGACCATATATATATATCCGAACGTCCTCTAAATGAGTTCAATCTTCAACTTATCCTTGAAAAAACAGATAGGAAACCCCAAACTTCTTTAGAGATAGTTTTCCGTAATAAACAACGAAGAATTTTTCGCCAACCTAACTTTACAATAGAAAACATTACCAACCTTTTCAAAGAATATCTATCACCCAATAGAGTTACTGCAGTTTATACCGATGATGAAACTTTTAAAATTGTTCAGAGTGTATACTCACAATTTTTCTCAAACAGTAAAACATTCAAAATAATTAGATGTACAGATTTACTAACAGATGTAAAAAAGGAGGACGAACAAGACCAAATAATTAGTGAATATCACTTAAAAAATAACCACAGAGGAATAAATGAAAGTTTCAATCACCTCAAACGCCAATATTTCTTTCCATTTATGAAGAATAAAATAATTCGTGCTATAAATAATTGCGAAACTTGTATAAAACTAAAATACGACAGACAACCTTTAAAATTAAAATTCGAAAAACCAGAAATACCACTACAACCTTTAAGTATTTTACATATTGACATATATACAATTAACAACAATCTTAATTTAACTATAATTGACAAATTTTCCAAATTCGCAGCTGCATATCCATTAGAAACCAGAAATAGTTTAAATGTCATTAAATCAATAAAACATTTTATAAGCCTACACGGCATACCTTTAAAATTAGTATGTGATCAAGGTACAGAATTTACCTCTAACATATTCAAAGACTTCTGTAAACAATACAATTTTGAATTACATTTCACCTCTTTTCAACAATCCTCTAGCAATTCCCCTGTAGAACGCTTACATTCAACCTTAACAGAAATTTATAGGATCATTTTACATAAATACAAAGAAAATCAAATTAAATCTGATCATGAAGATATTTTAAATGAAGCAATTATAACATATAATAATGCAATACATTCTGCTACGAAACTTACTCCATTTGAGTTATTCTATGGCAGAACTTCTAAATTCAATAATAATATCCGATTTAATAATGAACATGAATATCTAAGTAAATTAAATGAATTCCAAAAAAATCTGTACCCTTCAGTTAAAATCCAATTAGAAAATATTGCCAACAAAAATATTAGCAAACTTAATGAAAATAGAATAGAGCCTACAGATTTGCAAGAAAATGAAACAGTTTATAGAAAAGAATGTAGGAGAAATAAAATCACACCTAGGTTTTCTAAACAAAAAATTAAGAAAAATAATAAAATTACAGTAATTACCAATAAAGATCAAAAATTACATAAATCTAAACTAAAGAAAAAACTAAAATTACAGGTAAATTCTTCTGACAATAGCCCAAAGGATTGAAATTCATGATCTATCCAATAGTAAAGCAATTCTCCCTATGAACCTTGGTACTGCAAAAGTGATAAAAACCCACAAGAATTTTCTGCATATAATCAAGCTACAAGACTATGAACAAAATATAATTAATATCGAAACTTCAATTGAAACTTTAACTCCAACAACCAGTTTAACAGAATCTCTTACCATAACGAATATGAAACTACAAGAACTTAAAAATAAACTTCACTCTCTTATGCCAAAGTTTAGAAAAAAAAGAGGACTTATAAACGGTTTAGTTACCCTAATTAAACAAATAACAGGCAATATGGACGCAAACGATGCTATTCGGTTAAATGAAGAAATTGAAAAAATTATGAAAAATGAAAACAATTTAAATGGCGAAATTCACCACCAAAATTTAGTTAACAAAAAAATGATCGAACGTTTCCAAAATATAACAGATCACATAAATTATCAACAAGAAACTATCGTGAATTACTTCAATCTTTTTACAAATCAACTTCGAAATAGTATACACACTGAAGAAAGTAGATTTCAATACTTACAATTCTTAAATCAAATTAATTATAACATTGATTTACTAAATAGTCATTTAACAAATATCGGAGAAGCAATTGTTCTTGCTAAACTCAACTTAATTTCAAAACAAATCCTAAATCCCTTGGAAATTCAAGAAATTCACGAAATTTTCAATAATCAAAACATTACTATTAATTCAGATGAAGTTATATATGAATTTTTATCACTCCAAGCTTATTATAATGATAGCAATATAATATTTAATATTCAAATTCCAATTATTTCCAAAGAAATATTTACCTTATTCCGCATAATTCCCCTTCCAGTAAATACAAATAAAACAATTTCTTGTAAACCTTATTTACTTGCAAATGATAATAATATATTGTACTTAGACGATAAATGCACAAAAATAGAACAGACATTTTATTGTAAAGATACATTCCACCAAGAAAAAATTTCATCTTCAAAGTGTATTGGTAAACTATTACAAAATCAACCAGCAAATTGCGAACTACACCTGAGAGATGTAAATATCGAAATATTCCAACCAGAGCCTAACTATATTGTATTAATTAACATCCCCGATACAACCATAAATACAACGTGTGGGTCAAATCATCAAAACGTAAAAGGAACTCTACTAATCCATTACCAAAATTGCGATATCAAAATAAACGAAGTAGTATATTCTTCAATGCAACGAAACCATTGGGAAGAAATCAATATATATCCCACTACACAATTCACTCAAGTTAACGTCACATATTCACACAACTCTACGTCATTCAAAAGATTCGAAAATTACCAATTTACAAATCGAAAACCAACCAATGATTTAACAATTTATGCAAAACAAGCCGATCTTTACATTATAATTTCAATAGCAAGCGCCACAATAGTCATAATTATATTTTTTCTTCTATACATCGTAATTCATCAAAAATCATATTACAAAACCATTTATCCAGTCAACTCATTCATCGCTCCTGTCACAGAACCGTCGAAACTCCAGTTCACATGGCCGTCGCTCTCATCTAAGGGGGGAGAAGTTACATATTCCAGTAACAATATTAATCAACTAGTATAATGCTGACACTTCACTTTTAACTTTTAAATAAATATTCTAAATAAAATTCAATTATAAAAATTTCTTTTATAAATTAATAATTTTGTTAACTTTGCAATTGTAATTTTATTGAACCTTAATTGAACTTATGTAAACTTTAATTTCAACACTAATTACCTTTAATTTAAAAGACGCTAAATCAGCAATTATGTATAATTTCATATCTGTAAATTTTGTATAAAAAGACTAATCTAAATCAAATAAATCAATTATAATTACAACCATCAAATAAACAAGTTAAAATATTAAAATTTTGTTTTTTTTTTATTCGAGTTAGAATCGAAACACGTATTTCGCGCAATACGTGAGAATCGATTGCAATTCTCTCACAACTACATTCATGTGTTTTCAGTTCTTGGCCTGTTTACTTAGGTCTTGCGGGTAAATATCAGATGTGCACAATATATACATAAGAAATAGACTTTAAAAATATTTAAAAACAATCAAAGTAACATTTTTTATTCTCTTTTTTTTCTATTCGTTTTCATTTTTCTTCCAGTATTACATTTTTCGATTTTTTTTCTGTTATTTAGGAACGCTAAGAACTTTTTTTTTTTTTTAATATTAAATTTATGCATACAGTCTATTTCAAAAATAGAAATTATTAGCTATAGAACATTCTTAATTTTTTTTTGTTCGTTTATCTTAACCGTCCATTCATATGCATACATAAACTTTTTTTTTGTTCGTTTATGTTTACCGTCCATTCATATAAGTATAACTGTTGCCTACATATTAAAAAATAATAAATCGATAAATCAACTAAATAATAATAGTTGGGAATTTGGTAATTTGGTGTGACTGTGTAAGCAGATTTTTAATAGTACAGCACACATAAAAATATGAATACCATTTTTGTACATGTTTGTACCTACATATGAAAATTTGGTTTTAATAGTATGTAATTGAGAATATATTAAATTGCTTACTTCTAAATACTAATGTTTTTGAATTAAAAAAAAATGATTTTGCTTTTTCTAAACGATGTAGATATACATATATGTATGTATGTACATAACATATATGGTTAATTCATAATTATTGTTATTGAAAAGAAAAATATTGTTGTTATTTACTATTTTTGAAAAAGACTGAATTTCTTATTTTTAATATATTCTTTTTGTTGTTTAATGTTTTTACATAATTGGAAATATATTCTTAGTTTTTATACTTCAGAAAAAGACATTAGTGGTGCAGATCATCATTCCCTAATAGATCTTAATTTAAAGGCAGCTTCCAATTTAGATATCAATGTTAGGGCCATAATATGCGATTTTAATATGTTAAGGGTTTCGAAAGTAATGCCCTATTTTAATTATAATTAAGAAAGAAAAAACACATATCTATATAAATATTATAAATAAACACATTGCTTTTATAAATAAAAATGTATACTAAAAATCAATTGATTTGATGAAAAAAAACTTAAATTTAACACTTGCTAACTAAATTTTAAGTAAATGCATATTAAATTTTACACTGTGTTCTCAAGTGCGGCACATTAATTTGTTTACACATTCATATCTTTCAAATTCATCGCTTTCAAACCAAAAATATTTTCGAAGCACATATTATTACATATTTTGAAGTATGTACCTATGGGTATGTACACATACAATGCAATGGTCTCCATAAAAAACAATAATCTTTTATAGAAAAAAAAAACATTTACGTATTACGTATACGTATTGGTATTGGTATTGGTGAGTTTAGTAAATTTAGATAAATTGTTTTATTTTGGTTCTGTAATAATTCTGTTAAAAATTCTGTTATATCTTTGTATGAAAATTTAATTTTGAAACTAAGCTAATTTCTCTAATGTTTTTCGATATTATTATTTTAAAATCATGTATTGTTATCGGGATCTGATCTAATGAAGAAAATTTCAAGTCTCTAGCTCAACTGGAAGTGTGTTTAAAATGGCTTCTAAGATTCCATCCTTTACCCAACCAAGTTAATAAAAAGCTGTTAAAAAGAAGTAACCAAAAAAATGATTAAGAATGGAGGGTATAAAGTAGTATAGCCAGCCATATATATATAGATACATGTATATATGTATATATATGTATATGCATATTAATTTTTTCTTTGATTAGAAAATTTTATATTATATAAATACCCATCGAAATGTTAACCTCTGAGGGTAAATTTTTTATTTCCTTTTTATCAATTTAGGAATGTTGTAAACAGATTATAAATAAGGTATGTACGATTAAAAACTCATGTGCTGTGTACAATTCTATAGTGGATGAAAAAATTATAATTTTATCTGAAAACTTTGACCTAATTTAATTTTTATTGATGCAATATTGATGCAATATTTTAAAAAAAGGGAAAATTGAATTAATTAAAAAAAGCCGAATTGAAGTATCAAAATAAAAAAAAATCCTTGAATTCAATTAAACGTTCCATTCGGCATAAAAAACTTTTGTAAAACAAAATTATAAGATAAATATATACATTTTGAAGTCCATATATCAAGCAAGCTGCTATCCTTTGGTAATCTGTAGAGCCTTCCATTAAAATTCAGCCTACTAGTTTTGCATGTGGTGCAGGGAATCTGATTTTATATTTTGAAACATTCTAAACAGAGGATGAATATATTATACGTTCATGCTAATGAAAGCAAAATAGATGGAAAAGATAATAAAAGTATGTAGATAAATAAAAGAGTCAGAAAAATAGAAATTTTTAATTATAAGTTTTGCAACAAGTTAATGAATAAAATAATTGAGACAATCAAATCAATTTGGAAACAAATTCTAAACAATAATAAAAATAATTTTTTCTTACTTTTTGAATAGAAATTATGTTCCAAATTCTTGATTGATGAATGATTAAGAACAAAAGAACTTGTGCATTGTATATTTCGCATATGTATATGAACTTAATTTTAACTTTTTATTAAACTTGTAAAACAACTTTTAATTTTTCACTTCTATAAAAAAATTAACTTATTTTAATATAAAAATTCAATTATACACATTGGATCTTACCGCTCGAAACTTAAATTTGAATTTTCTTTATCAATTTTGTACGTTAAAATTCTTTTAACCCATAATCACCAGAAACTTTATCTTAAAAGGTAATTTCACAAAAAAAGCACAAGTCAACTAGGGTTAACAGTCACATATTTTTTTTTTTTTTCATTTTAAATAAATAACTGCTGATGCATTTCTATTGAATATAAAAAAAAAATTACCCAGTAGAAAATCGGACCAGTTCCGCACTACTTAAAGAACTGATTACAGGTAATAATTGATCCATTACCTAACTCATTACCCATAATGTAAATTTAGCATTACATTTAACATACGATGTCATTGGCGGTATTCACTCACCTCCGTGCAACATTACCTAGGACTAGTTACTGAACTAGAGTAAATTAAGTAGTTATCGTACTCATTACTGACAACTAGTTACTTAACTGGTTAGAAAGAATTGGTCGCTGAACACATTACCTAGAATTAGTTACAGTACTAGAGTAAAGTAAGTAGTTATCGTACTCATTACTGACAACTTGTTACTTAACTGGTGAGAAGGAATTAGTTGTGAATATATTTGAAAATTATTCAATTTTCAAATAGTTTTAGCAGATAAAAAATATTAGGTAGGTACTAGACATCTGCACAAATATATTCCTTTATAGAAATTATCAAATGTATTTAAATACTGTATTCTAATTTAATACATTCCTTCAAAAAGCTTTAAATAAGTCAATAAACTTTTTTTTTTAAGTCAATTTTTTTGTTTTCTTTTGTTGAATAATTTGAATGAATGAATTTAATAATCTAATGAATTTAATTTATAATAAAAAACATTTACATAATTTTATAGTATACTTTATTTTTAAAAATTTCTATTATTATTCTATTATTCTATATTAAAAATTACTAACTAACTTAAATAACTATAAACTTAAATTAACTTAAATAATAAATATAATTTAATTCCGCCTTCCTGTTTTTCCATACTTCTTTTTCCTAAAAAAAAAAAAAAATGCAAATGAAATTTTAAAATAATAAATGGTTTTACCTATATCTCCTTTTTTTTTTAAAGTCGCACTCAGGACTCGGCGAAATTTCATCAGTTGACTCTTTATCCTAAAAATAGTTTATAGTTAATTTTTATAAGAATATAATGGCAATTGACTAAAATACTTACTTCGGTTTTTATAAAATTTTTTGAACGGCGAATGCTCCAAATGCTTTGTGAATATTCACCGCTATCGCCACACTGGCTCACTATTCACTATTCATTATATCACTATTCACACTATTCAAGCAAAACTTTTAAACTGACAAAATTCAAAATTAAATCACACCGCTAGACAACAAATGATTTGTGCGCCTACAAAATATTATTTGTAGATACACACAATTCAATTATTAATAAAAAGAACAAAAACAAAAACTAGCATAATGATATTTATGCATTAGCTGCAACATTACTTTTTCAAAAATGTAATCGTGCAAGGAACTAGTTTTTTTTACTGTGATATGTAATCTAGTAGGTAATCAATACACATAACCCATTATCTTTTTAAGAAATGTAATCTAAAATGAACTAGTTCTTAATTGACAAAATATATAACAATTTAAAATGATTCGTTCATTAGTTCCGTTACTAGTTGCCAGTAACTACTTCTAGAACTAGTATTTTAGGTAACTAGTTGTTAAAATTCCGACTGGGTAAATTCTAACGCATACATATTTAAACATTATATATACACTTGATCAACACATGACATGATCAGTTCGTCCAAAATAGAATACTTGAGAAATAAGACGTAAATTATTTATATAACGTTGCCATGTTATAAATATATAATTATTTGATTTACTTTAATTTTTAAATACAAAAGATATTAAAAACTCTTTATGCGAAATTGTTAGATTGAAAGAAAAATGTTAAAATATGTTTTTTGCATTATTTTTAAATAAATAAAATATTTAAAATTAAAAACAAAGAAATACAACCAAAATTATTGATAGACAACTCTTCTAACCAGTTTTGAAATATAAAAACACAAACATTATAAATTGATGGGTAAGAGCGTACAAAAGACGCTGTACACACCGAGGGAGTGTGGGTTCGAATCCCACACACGTCATAAGAGTTATTCCCCCTTACAACATTTACAGCCACGCCTGAACAGGAAAGGCTGTGTAATTTTCTGTCCACATTTATGTAGCAGGGAAATGCATTAAAAAAAAAAATTATAAATAGATTTTATTATACCATTTGTAATAATAGGGTATTTTCAAAGTGTTTTCTTTTTTTTCTTTATTTCTAATTATAATTATAAATAACAAAGTAATTTTTGAAATATTTTAATTGTTTACGACTTTAGACTAAAGTTGTGTGAAACGAAGAATACATGTATTTAAGATTTGTTGTCGTGTATTTTTGCTAAATTCGAGTACTACCTAAATAGTTTTAAAAATAGTTTTATAATGGTAAATAATCTAATAATGGTTTCGAGTTGTACAAATTATAGGTAAAAATAAATACTTAACAAAATTTTAAAACTTTAGTTTCAAAAAAAATTTCGTGAATCATAAAAATGATATGGCAATATTGTCTTTTATTCAAATGCATTCTTCTAAAAAGAAGTTTTAAAGTTTTTGAAGAAAAAAAAAAAAAAAAAAAGAATTAATAAAAATATTTATCATGTATGTACCTAGATATATAAAATTAAAATAGAATCAAATATTTACGAGGATATTTTTTTAAAGGAACTATTGACAAAGAGAAAAAAAGCATAGGAAAAAATTAGAGAGCAAATGGGGCACTTGAAATCTGAAAATATTTCGAGAATTGTTATTGACATTTTTTGTTCTGCTTGCGTTATCTATATATATATATATACTAGCAGGGCTACCCGGCGTTGCCCGAGAAAATAGAAAGTTTTGAAAATTACAGTTTTTTTAAATAATTTTGGAAGAAAATTATTAAATGCATATTAAATAGATCAAAACAGAATTCTTTTATATCTTAAACATTATAAAGTAAGTCGCGGTATGTTAATCATGTCAGAATCATATCAAATTTTCAAAAACTTTATGGATGAATATCTTAGTAGAAAAGAATATTTATATTTTTAAGAATTTTTTTTTTTTTTTTTGGCGAAGGAAGATGGAAAGTTTGAAAACCAAAACAAAGAACTCGCTCGCGATCTTTGTAATAGTGTGGGATTCACACCCACCAAAACCACCTTCCTTGTAAAATTTTGTGGAGAGCAACTCCAAGAATATTAGAAGTTATCAATATTTTTAGATTATGTTGAGCTAAATTCAAAAAAAAAATTTCAAAGTTTTATGAAATATTTTATAGAAGAATAATTTTTAAATTTAGAAATATTGTGGAAAGTAATTCCAAAAATAATAGAAGTTATAGTAAATATAAAAAGAAACGGAAAAAAACTTTGAAATAAACACTTTCAAATTTTAATTTTAAGAAATTGTATGAATAAATAATTTTTATTATGAACTGATGAGGGAACGTTTACATATCATAATAGTTATATTAATATACCTATATGACATTATAGTATGTTAGGATCAAAATTATGAGATAGATAGTTAATGTTTTTAATTTTTTATAATAAACTAAATCTTACATTTATGTTAATTCAAAACATATATATATCTAGTCGTACTTAAATAAATACTTTATATTATTGTTTTTCTACATTTAATTAATTAAATCTTATTTCTTAGTGTTAGTATTAACAACTTTTACATTTCTACTTTTTCTATAACTAATAAAGTACTATTTCTTAGTGTTAGTACTTTTACTTACCATCGCTCATATTCTGAAAGACACTGAATCACTGAAGTGATGTAAGAATATGTCACGTCATGTCTTGTTCAATTATTTTTTTTTATGTTGATAATATTTAGTAAAATACAATAAGAACAGAAATAAGGAAAATCTCAAATCGTTTTGAATTACCAACGCCATTTTGAGTAAAAATAATTTTTATACTCGTTCGTAAACTGTATGCATTAAAAATACATATACAATAGTGATATTCATCGTCTTTTATAATATGGACATATGTTAGTTACGGAGCCTGTTATTATAAAATAAGCATAAACTTAATGTAAAAAAATTGTTTTACAAAAGCAAGAAGACTAAAACACAAAAATAGTAAATTAAAGAAAATATAGGGACCAATTCAAAGACATAGACATTAACTTCAAAGATTAAGAAAATAAATGGATATCTAAAACCTTAATTCTAATGGATATTTTATTTATAGAGGGGTTTTAATCACCCCTCACAATGGAACTCTATTATGGGAAAACTATAAATATAAAAAAAAAACTTATAAAAAGGGAGTAAGAGAGAGTAGTAAAATTATAAATATGAGAGAGAAAAAGATGGAGTAAGTTTCATATATTAAGGCTTAATTCTATAGGATCATAAGTTGTAGAGGGGGTTTAATCACCCTTCACAATAGAAAGGCAATCAGCGCTCAACAATGGACATTTTGTTACGGAAAAACTAAAAAATATAAAAAAAGGGAGTAAATCAAAAATACAATATAACAATAATTAAAAGCCTGAGAGTAAGCTGGAGATTAAAGAAGGCAGAAGGCAGGGATTAAAGATATAGACAAAGACAAAGGCAAGGTGTAAGAAAAAATGCATGAAGAAGTAACATACATAAGGTAAAAAGACAAAAAGTAAAAAGTCAAAAATCCAAAATATGAACTGAAAAAAACCAGAGACAAAGCAAAGACGGAGACAGAGATTAAGATATTTAGAAGCATAGAAGAAACATACAATTAGTAAAAAAAACAGAAATAAAATAGTAAAAAGTCAAACATACAAAATGTCAAATAGATCAAAATAGAGACAAATAGAAAGACAGGGTATAAGAAACATGCAAGAAACATACAAAATGTAAAAACACAAAAAAGAAAAAAGTTAAAAATCCAAAATAACAAAAAAAGATAGAGCAAAGACAGAAATTATGACTGTTAAAAATATGGAAAGAACGTACAAAATAGCAAGCAAAAGAACAAAATAACCAAAAGACAACGAAAGAAACCGCGTTATAAAGCCGCGTGATAAACCTCATTTTTAGTTTTCGCATCGGGCGCGTAAATGAACAGATTTTTCCCTGACCCAACTCTTGAACATGCAACATAAAGTTGACCGTGAGAAAAACAGGGGGTTTCCAAATAAATACCAGTATATTTAAGTGTTTGTCCTTGAGATTTATTAACCGACATAGCATATGCTAACCGTACGGGAAATTGAAGTCGCTTAAACCTTCGAAAGGAAGGTTTGTATCTGAAGAAATTAATGATATCCGCGGTAAAAAGATATCTTCCCCCTTAGCGCACCCAGGCAAAATAGTGGCTTCAATAACATGTGGCATACATTTTTTTACACATAAACGTGTGCCGTTGCATAATTTTGGTGGATCTAAATTTCTCAAGAGCATAATAGGAGAACCAATTTTTAATACTAATCGATAAGGTGGCATTCCGGAAATTTCGAGAGAATTTAAAAATTCTATAGGATAGTTAACCGCCTGATCTACATCCACAACAATATCTATTGAATAATAAGAATTAGATGCTCCTGGCAATCTATTTTGAATTTCAAAGTTAATTAAATTAACACTATCATTTTTAGGGGCAAGTATAGCTCATTCGCACAGCCATGTTTTATCCATATAGTTACTTTCAATATTTGGAAAAACACTAATTTTAAGAGCTTCGGATGATTCTATAATTTCACAAAAAATATTAGAAAGATTAATTAAACCATTCATTGGATCAATAGGTATTCGTCCCTCACCAATGGCTATCAATTCTCGTGCGAACCGTTCGGCATTTGAATCTTTTTGTAAATGTACACGCATATTTGTTTGAAGTTTAAGGTTCCTAACATATTTCCAGAGGTGTGACGCCTTCATAGAAGCCTTAAGTTCGTCTGCAATTGTTCCTTTCGGAATAACGGGAAGCGTTTGACGAAAGTCACCGGCTAATAACAAAATAACACCTCCCATTAATTTACGGTTGCCTCTTAAATCTTGCTTGGTGGTATTAAGAGCTTCTAACGCATGCTTATGGGACATTGTGCATTCATCCCATACAATAAGTTCACACTTTTGTAAAATTTGGGCTACACCGGTACCTTTTTTTATGTTACATATAGGATTTTCTAAAAGACCAAGATTAAGAGGTAATTTTAACGTTGAATGCACAGTTCGACCACCAAGAAGTAATGTAGAGGCAATTCCAGAAGAGGCCATAGCAATGGCAATTTTTGATTGTTGCCGAACTTTGCTAAGGAGTAAATTGATAAGAAATGTTTTCCCTGTTCCACCTGGAGCATCTAGAAAATATATACCACCAGTTTTATTGCTTATTCGGTTCAATAAGGTCTGGTAAACCACTCTCTGTTCAGGTGTTAAACGCGGCTCATTAAGGGATACGAAGTCATTCGTTTCGTCAACATTATAACTTATTTCGCGCAACATCTCGTTTGTGACCTGATTATTTTCTTTATTTTTTGGAGAAGGAAGACCTATTTGTTTAAGGGTTTTTCCTATCATTCCTAACACGAACCTTTCAAGTAAAATTAAAGTTTCATTAAACATATGGGGTGTATAAACAATATTGCCTTCTGGGTTGCCGCGCCGTGCATCCAATAAGATATCCTCGGTCAAACTTTCTTTATGGGACTCCCAAAGCTGTTTTGGATTTGATACCCCACAAGTAGATATTACATGGAGAATTACGGTTAAGATTCCCATCATATGTTTAAGCACTAAATCATTTAAGAGGGAGATTTGGTATTTCCGCACTAATTATTTTGTCAATTTGATTAGGCCTAATTTTCTGTCTTAACCATAATAAAAGATGCGCATGCGGTAATCCTCTTTTTTGCCATTCGACGGTATACATCCAACATCTCGTTTCCCCAAAAACGCGACCTTTCACAATTGTATCCATAAATGTAATCAATTTTTGCCTAAATACCCTCGCCGTTAGGTCATGCCGATCATAATCCGTTTGTCCAGGCAGGAGTTCTCTCTGGATTTCTTCCCATTTCGGATTGCACGTAAACGTTATGAACAAATCCGGTCGACCGTAATTGCGAACGTACGTCATTTCATCTTGGGTATACTCTTGCATATGCCGCGGACTCCCATTGAAGGAAGAATAACCAATTGGCCCAAGTCATGTGCGTTACTGTCATGGGCCAAAGAGTCTCTTAAATGAATATATTCGTCAACCCTAAGTTGTTTTTGATTGCAGCGTATGTAAATAAGACGCTCAGTTTCAATTTTAGCATACATATCTACTATAAACTGGTGAAATAGTTGTCTGCATTTGAGAATTTGATTAAAATTCTCCTCTCGCATCATAACTCGATGCGCATAAAAATTCATTGCGGATACTTTTTTATTGGTAATTGGTATGTGAGTTATAGGGTTGACTTGTGAAATATTAAAGTGGTAACCGTCTTCACCTCCCCAAAATATTAGTGGATATTTCAGTGCGTCATAAGACCGATGAGTTTCAGCCAGTTTCTGAAGGTCATTATTATGTTTCTCTAACACAATCTCTCTTTTTTCAAATTCGTTTCCTGCAATTACAATCGCGATTTCGTCTGTCAAAGGTTCGTTAAAACGTCGTTCGTGTTGTCCAGCAGGCCTTCTGTCAGCTCGAATAACAATTCTATAGTTGTCAGAAGGCATTCTTTGTAAAGCACTCTTAAAAATATTCACGTAATTGTTGTGTCTGTGAAACATTTATTGTAGTTGCACTACAATATCTCTTCTGGTACCGGAAACTATACTACACCGATGTTGAACCTCTTGCTGCGCGTTCCCCGTAAAATATATTTGAAAAAATCGTGGTTGTGTATTAGCGATTGGAAGTAAAGAACCAATTTTATGATAAATTTGACCCTGTACTTTAAATGTTGGCATGAAGCCTTGTCCAATAAATTGATTTGTCGCACCGAAAGAAGTCATTTGGAAGCAAGAGTTATATTTTCTGATATTTTTTAAGAATTCTTTAGATCGATTTGTGGTTCCCTACATTAATGAGAAAAGTGGTCGAGGGGGATTTTGGAGAGGTGTTAAACGAACCCTTCCCTTTAAACAGCACATAGCCGCTGTTTCACCTACCCACTTAAGTGCACAACAATGTGTGCAAACATTGTCCATTCGGCCTATATTCAAAATATTATAAGAGTCGTAGTTATCTACAGGGTTGTAATTAAAGACCCTATTTTTTAAAATTTGCCATTTTCTTACTCTATAACCTACAATGCGCCTACTATCGTTGTTTCTTCTTTCCTCCTCTGTTTCGTTTTCTCTTAAAACTTGTTGACGTCCTCTTTGGTTTTCTCTCCTTAATCTTCCTTCTTCAACCGTTTCAGCTTCTCTTAAAACTTGTTGACGTCCTCGTTGGTCTTCTCTCGTTAATCTTTCTTCTTCAACCGTTTCAGCTTCTCTTAAAACTTCTTGACGTCCTCGTTGGTTTTCTCTCCTTAATGTTCCTTCTTCAACCGTTTCAACTTCTCTTAAAACTTGTTGACGTCCTCGTTGCTCTTCTCGCCTTAATCTTGCTTCTTCAGCCGTTTCAACTTCTCTTAAAACTTGTTGACGTCCCCGTTGGTCTTCTCTCCTTAATATTCCTTCTTCAACCGTTTCAAATTCTCTTAAAACTTGTTGACGTCGTTGTTGCTCTTTCTCTTAAAACTTGTTGACGTCCCCGTTGGTCTTCTCTCCTTAATATTCCTTCTTCAACCGTTTCAAATTCTCTTAAAACTTGTTGACGTCGTTGTTGCTCTTTTCTCCTTAGTCTTCTGCGTTTGACTGTTTCAGTTCTTCTTAAATTCCTTTGACGTTCCTGTTGCACTTCCCTTCTTAATCTTCCTTCTTCAACCGTTTCAATTTCTCTTAAAAGTCGTTGGCGTCTCCGTTGCGCTGCCTTTCTTTGTCTTCGCCTCTCCAATGTTTCTGTTTCTCTTAATTCTGCTTGTCTAATACGCTGGATTTTTCTTCTTGCAATGATCTGCTCTATTGTTGCGATTTCTCGTAAGCTTTCTTGACGCAATCGTTGTTCTGCTAATCGTTTTCTTCTTCGATTTGGTGTTTCCGCTCCGCGAGTTACGGTGATTTTTCTACTTCGTGATGTTGTTTTGTTCAAATTAGATTTCCGTCTTCGAGACATTTTTAGAAAATTTTATTTAAAAATATTATTTTTTAAAATTACGGATTAATGTTCGTTTCTTAGAATTATGTGTTAAATTCAAATTTAAAAATGTTATTAAAAAAAACTTAATAAAAAACTACTTCAATAATATTTTATAAAAAATATATTAGGTATACTTATATATACATATAAGAAAAACACCAAAAATTTGTAAAACGAAAAAATAAAACAAAATTCAGTAAAATAATTTAAAAAATATAAAATGTTACTTAAATTTATAATGTATAAATAAAAATTTAACTATTAAAATTCAGTAAAATAATTTAAAAAATATAAAATGTTACTTAAATTTATAATGTATAAATAAAAATTTAACTATTAAAATTTGAAGAAAAAAAATTTAATAGTAAACAAATTTACCTAAAATTTACAAATTTCCAAAATTTATTTAAGAAATTTTGACTTACATACCTTCTTGGTGTGCTGTTTCCGATTCCAGCTATTTCTAATTATTAAAATAAAAATTGTCCACAAAAAAACTACATATAAAAAAACGCAAAAGAACAAAAAATAAAATACATATATATATTTTTTTTGTGTTACTTACATAATATATCTTTTTTGTGGACAATTTTTTTATTGTAAATTTTTAATTTTTCTTTGAATTGAGTTTTTTTTTATTTATTTTATTTTAATTATAAAATATATACATATATATAATAAATATATATATATATATAATAAATATATATATATATATAATAAATATGTATATATATATAATAAATATATATATATATATAATAAATATATATATATATATAATAAATATATATATATATATAATAAATATATATATAAATTTAATTTGTATATATGTAAATGTATATGTATATATATAAATTTTGTATTAATAATACAATGTATAGGTATATAAATTTTCTAATTATAATATTATGGTTATAATTAGTTTTTTATTAATTTAGTATCAAAACTTGTTTTAAATTTAATTTAACACAAATTTCACACCTTCTCACAAAAGGTCACAAAAGTTTCTATTTGTCTAATTCAAAATATTACAAATACTTACCTACACCTACATTGAGAAGTAAACGAAATGAAAGCGACATAAAAAACGCATAAAAAAAGAGAATGCACAGAGAAAAATGCAAGCATCATTCGTTATTTTAAAAAGAGTTTTTTTTTTTTTTTTTTTAAGAAAACTTTTGTGTTATAATATTTCTATTTAGGTTTTGATTTCATTTTGGAAAAAATTTTAGTTAATTTTGAGTTCCAAAAAAAAATTATGGTTCGAATTTCTATATGAATTAGTACGTTATGTTATTATACTAATAAAAATGGAAGTTAAAACCAATAACCAATATAAGAAGTATTAATTATTCATAGTTTTATTCTAAAACAGGTGAATGATGTCCTATAATTCTTCGGTATATATTAAAAATATGATATTAACAGTTGTAGTTTTATAACTAAACTATAAAACTATAATGTAAAATGTTGGTTAATTTTCAGTTTTAACAAAAAAAAAATTACGTTTAAATATTTTAATGATTCAATCAAAATGAAATAACATCTAATGTATAAAAATTAGAAATTATAATCATAAACTATAATAATCATTCAAATTAAGAAAGATAAATTCTCTATACATATGGCGTTATTAATAATTTTGGTTAAATGTATGTACATGTATAAATACAAACAGTACAGTTTCATTATTTTTCTAATAATTGAGAAATAAAAAAAAGCTAAAGCAGGAGTGTAATTTTTACAAATTTATTTTATAGAAGATTAAAAGGTCACGCAAAAAAAAACAAATACATAATATGAAAAAGAAAAAAACAGATAAAATCTCTTAAGTGAAGTCAAAAAATGCAAGCGTCATTTATTTTGACTGTTTAATTTAAAAATTGTTTTGTTTTTCTTTTTTTTTTTAATAAAAATTTTGGTTTAGGAGTTTCTCCGTTTAGCTTTTTTGATAAAATGTTTTACATAAGAGGTACTAATTTTTGATAATAGATACATGTATTTTGAATTCTGATTAGATACTTATTTGAATAATAAAATTGACTATCAAAAATAAAGCTTGCAAAATAGATTTTTAAAAATATAAAGATTAAGAAGTACATACATAAATACATAATAATGTAATAGGTATTTTTTCTTTGATTTTACAGATTAATAATGAGTAATTACATACTCGTACATATTGTTATATTATGGTTTTATTACCTAGGTAAATTTCTTATTATGTTTTTCATTGGTAAATTATTAATATCAATGATATCTTACATTTTTCTAATACATAATTATGGTTTCAAATGGATATTGAATAAGACTAAAAATATGTGTAAGAAGTGTAAGCTTTTCTGTTCTTTAAATATGTATGGGCAGATTTTTGATTAATACTGTACTGAAAGGTGAATATAATATGTTACTTTATATGTAGATATAGACATATAGTACCTACATATGTACCTACATATTTTAATGATATTTTTTCAAAAATACATTGTACACCTACAACATAATATAATATAATGTAAACCACATGTTTAATAATGCATTATTGACTGATAATATACTTATGTATGTAAGACATAAAAAACGCACAAAAAAGGAAATCCTAAAAAGCCAGAGAAAAAAATAATTTAAGCATCATTCGTTATTTTGAAAAGAGTTTTGTTTTTTTTTTTTTAAGAAAACTTTTGTGTTATAATATTTCTATTTAGGTTTTGAATACATTTTGGAAATAATTTTAGTTAACTTTCAGTTCCAAAAAAAAATTATGGTTCGAATATCAACATGAATTAGTACGTTATGTACTAATATTATACTAATAAAAATTGGAGTTAAAACCAATAACCATTCAATATAAGAAATATTAATTATTTTTCATAGTTTTATTCTAAAATAGGTGAACGATGTCCTATAATTGTTGGATTATATTTTAATATAACTTTAATAGATATTGGTAGTTTTAATTCTATAATATTTTGAAAAATTTTTTGGTTAATTTTGAGTTTTAGCAAAAAAAAAAATTGGCTTAAATATTTAAAAATGATTCATCAAAATCAAATAACATCTAATGTACAAAAATTAGAAACTTAAAGCCAATTCAAATTAAGAAAGATAGTTGCCTATACATAATATGACGTTATTAATAATTTTGGTTTAATATACATATACTACATATAAATACAAACAGTACAGTTTTATTATTTTTCTAACTGAGAAATAAAAAAAAGCAAAAGCAAGAATCTAATTCTTATGAATTTATTTTATAGAAGAAGGTCAAGAAAGAAAAAAAAACAAAATAATAAAAAAACAAAAAAGAAAAAAGCAGATTAAATCTTATAAGTGAAGCCAAAAAAAATGCAGGCCTTATTCATTTTAGCTGTTTAATTTAAAAATTGTTTTGTTTTTCTTTTTTTTTAATAAAAATTTTGGTTTAGGAGTTTTTCGTTTAGCTTTTTTGATAAAATGTTTTACATAATAGGTACTAATTTTTCATAATAGATACATATACTTTGATTCTGATTATTTGAATAATAAAAATTAATATCAAAAATAAAGTTTGCAAAATAGATTCCTAAAAAATAAAGATTAAGAAAATAATGTAATTGGAATTTTTTATTTGATTTTTCAGATTCATAATGAGTAATTACATACATATTATTCTATTGTGGTTTTAATACCTAGGCAAATTTTCTATTATTTTTTTCATTGATAAATTAATATTATCAATGATAATCAATGATAATCTGCGTAATACAATGATTATTTTTTTACTTACACTTTAGTAATACATATTTATGTTTTGAAATGGATATTGAATAAGACTAAAAATATGTAGATGTAACAACAGCTGTAAACTTTTCTGTTCTTTAAATATGTGTGTAATATGTACTGATTTTTGATTAAATAGGTATACTGTATTGAATAGAGAATAATATACGTTAGATTATAGATATAGTACCTATGCACTTATATTAATGATATTTTTTCTGAAATACATTATACACATACCACATAAGTATACCTCATGTTTAAATTGCATTATTGACTGATGGATATGATGATAATTTAATAATCTTATTAGAGCAGATTATATTGCAGTTTTTTAATAACTGCCCAAAATGTTATGTTATTAAAGCTCAAAAGAATTATTCTTAAGATAGGTACCTACTTAATTAGGTTATTTTGATCACTATTAGATTTTAGAAATTTATATTGAAAGCTTTTTATGAAATAACAAAAAAATATACATAGATAAAAGTAAAGAATTTTGAAAATATCTTTAATAATAATAACATTTCAAAAAATTAACCACTCAATACTTACCAAAAATTAGGTATTGAAAAAATAATAGTTTAGACTTTAGACACTCGAAATGGACTAACAAAACTTAAGAAAAATTGGTCGCAGGACTTTTGTAAATTTTCAACTCAATTGGTCGAACCACATAAGCGCGACAACAAAGAAATTAAAAAACTTCATTGAGTCCTGGTGCCGAAACGGGTTAGTGGATCGTAACCAAATCAACTCAGTGAGCTTTTGTGGTAAAGAGCTACACTTTTGCAAATGTGTAGCTCTCAACTAAATTAGTCAAGCCGTTTAGGCGCGACAACAAAGAAATTAAAAAACTTCATTGAGCTCTGGTGCCAAAACGGATTAATGAATCATAACCAAATCAACTTAGTGAGTTTCTGTGATAAAGAGTTACACTTCTGTAAATTTTTAACTAAATTAGTCAAGCCGTTTAGGCGCGACAACAAAGAAATTAAAAAATTTCATAAAACCCTGCTGCCGAAATGGGTTAATGGATCTTAACCAAATTAACTCAGTGATCTTCTGTGGTAAAGAGCTACACTTCTGTAAATTTTCAACTAAATTAGTCAAGCCGTTTAGGCGCGACAATAAAGAAATTAAAAAATTTCATTGAGCTCTGGTGCCGAAACGGATTAATGAATCATAACCAAATCAACTTAGTGAGATTCCATGGTAAAGAGTCACACTTCTGTAAATTTTGAACTAAATTAGTCAAGCCGTTTAGGCGCGACAACAAAGAAATTAAAAAACTTCATTGAGACCTGGTGCCGAAACGGGTTAATGGATCATAACCAAATTAACGTAGTGGATTTTTAGGCTACAGAGCAACAGTTTTGCAAGTATTCAAATCAATTGATTGAACCGTTTAAGCAGGACAACAAAAACATTTAATGAACTTCGTTCGACTCTCGTGCCTAAACGGGTTACCAGATCTTCATAAAAATTTGTCACAGGCTTTTCTTCAGACCATAAAACCACCATACAAAATTGGACATAATTCGGAAACTAAACTAAACTAAACTAAAACGAAAAAGCTTTAAATGGCTCTCGGGCCGCAATGGGTTAATGAACCATACAAAATTGGACATAATTTGGAAACTAAAAATTTTTTGGAAGCCCGCCGGGCCGAATCCGGGTAACATATTGTATCCAAATTTCTTCGGCACTCGTCGAAAGCTAAAGAGAACATTTGTACAAATTTGCAACTCAATCGATCGAACCATTTAGGCAGGACAACAAAAAAACGAAAAAGCTTTAAATGGCTCTCTGGCCGCAATGGGTTAATCAACCGAAACGCGATATAGCCTATAACACTTTCCGGGGTCGTAGGAACGTTCCTGCAAAATTTGGTTGCAATCGGACTGGTGATTTTTACATGAAAAGGGCACAAACAAACAAACAAACAAACAGAATTTCTTCCTTATTTATTAGATAATTTCTGATAGTAGTTTGAAATATTAATTCATTAATCATTAAAAAATTACCGTCACAGAAATTTAATTTAGCTGAGACATAAACCATTATATAATTTAAAAAATAATAATACATCGTGTTCAGTGGAATCAGTAGAATTGAATTAAATTGGATCAGCTGTTTTATTTCAAAGCAGATATCAGTAATCTTTATGTAAGTGGAATGTGTTGTGATAAAAAATAGAAAAAATAAGTTTTTATAAGTTCAAAATAATAGTGAATTATTGTTTTTAAACTGTTTAAAATTAATTTAATTTTAATACTATTTTTAAGAAATATATTATTTTTAAGATTAAATTTTATTTTATAAAGAAAATTATAATACTTGAAATTAGGGATAGATTAATGATAAAAAAAATTGTTTGAAGTTAATTTTATAGTATTTTTAAGAAATATATTATTTTTAAGATTAAGTTTTATTTTAAAAAGAAAATTATAATACTTTAATTTACAAAAGATTAATGATAAAAAAAATTGTTTAAAATTAAGTTTAATTTTGTTTCCAATGTGATGAATGTTTATTAAAAAGTTAAAAAAAATCAATAAAAGCAATTCAGTAGAGAAATACAATATAGTTTTAAGTATTGCTCTTGTTAATTCAAATGTAATATTGTTTTTTAAAAGAAAATTGCCAAGAAAAATTGTTGTAATAAAAAAATAAATTTTGTAGTTTGATACAGAGATAAAAATAATGATAATTTGAGGTTATGTGGAATGTGAAAGTAGAAAACTATGTAATAGTAGAGTATAAATAATAAATTAATATAATTTTTAATTTCAAAGAATGTAGGTACCCACAAATAAAAAATATCGTACAAATATAAAAGCTTTTAAAAAATTATTCCAAAAAATATTGTGATAAAAATTATTCAACATAAAGTAACAAATAAAGATTAATTGAAAAATAAAAAATGTTAGTACCTATATTTTTTTTTTAATCAAGGTTAAGCCTCTTGTATTTAAAAATTGAAGTAAATCAAATAATTATATATTATAACATGGCAACCGTATATAAATAATTTACTTCTGATTTCTTAAGTATTATATTTTGGATGGACTGATTATGTGTTGATCAAGTGTATATAATGTTTATCTATGTATGCGTTAGTATTTAATATTTTTTTTTATATCAATAGGAATGCATGAGTAGTTTTTATTTAAAATAAAAAAAAAAAATATGTGACTGTAACCTTAGTTGACTTGTACTTTTTTTATGTAATTACTTTTCAAAATATAGTTTCTGGTATTTATGGGTTAAAAGAATTTTAACGTACGAAATTTATAAAGAAAATTGAAATTTAAATTTGAGCAGTAAGTTATCGTTCGTGTATAACTTGAATTTTTTATTAAATTAAGTTAATTTTTTTTATAGGAGTGAAAAATTAAAAGTTGTTTTACAAGTTTAATAAAAAGTTAAAGTTAAGTTCATATACATATGCGAAATATATAATACACAAGTTCTTTTGTTCTTAATCATTCATCAATCAAGTAGTTGGAACATAATTTCATAAGTTTGAACATATTTTATTCATTAACTTGTTACAAAACTTATAATTAAAATTTTCTATTTTTCTGACTCTTTTATTTATTTACATACTTTTATTATCTTTTCCATCTCTTTTGCTTTTAATAGCATGAACATATAATATATTCATCCTCTGTTTAGAATGTTTTAAAATATAAAATAAAATTCCCTCAAATCACGTAGAACCTGCGCCAAGTGCAAAAATAGTAGGCTGAATTTTAATGAAAGGCTTTACAGATTACCAAAGGATAGTAGCTTGTGTGATATATGGACTTCAAAATGTATATATTTATCTTAGAATTTTGTTTTACAAGAGTTTCTTATGCCGAATTGAATGTATAATTGAATTCAAGGTTTTTTTATTTTGAAACTTCAATTCGGCTTTTTCCTCGTTTTTAAAATATTACATCAACAAAAATTAAATTAGGTCTACGTTTTCAGATAAAATTATAATTTTTTCATCCAGTATAGAATTTTATACAGCACACGAGTTTTTAATCTAACATACTTTATTTATAATCTGTTTGCAAAATTCGTAAATTGATAAAAAAGAAATAAAAAATTTACCCTCAGAGGTTAAAATTTCGATAGGTATTTATAAAATGTAAAATTTTCTAAGCAAAGAAAAAATTAATTTGCTATACATATACATATCTATAGATATATGACTGGCTATACTACTCTATATTCTCCATTCATTAATAATTTTTTTGGCTACTTCTTTTTATGAATTAAAGTAAAGTGACTGAAAAAAAAAATATAAACTATTCATAAAATATATGAAATGAATAGAAAAAAAATAAATCTAACAGCCTAACACATACCAATAATATCTTAATTAAAAAAACGTTTACATTTGTGACTTGTTTGATTTTTCGTTAGAAAAATGAAATAAACAAATTTGAAGAATGAGAAAGAACAGGCAAAAATAATATGTTCATTTTTTTAATGCAATGTTTTTCTCTTTCTTTCGGGCACTACAAATTAAAAAGTTGTGAGAGATTTTTTGTTCTACTTGCGTTATCTATATATATATATAATTTCTGATAAGTTTCAGCAAAGATTATATACAAAAACTATATACTAACCAAATTATCTATTCTAGTATAGCAATACGCAGTTACAATGTACATACACACCAATTTATTTTATTTAGTAAATTTTTTTTTTTATTTAAGGTTAAATTGTATATGATTGTATATCAAAGTAAAGAATGAAAAACGTTTATGTATATTTATTTATTTATTTATATTAATATTACATACATTAATGTAGTGCAATATTATTGAACTAATACTAAGGCCATTAAGGCCATAATACTAAGGCCATTATAGGTTTTTATAATATTGTTAAATTATATACTAATATTATTTATTTTGTATAATATATACTATATATTTACATTATATTAGGTCGTAAGGGGGGTATGTAAAGAAAAAACTTACGACCTGTGCAGGGATCGAACCCACACTCCTTTGGTTAATACGCCACACGCCTACCCACTAGGCTACCGAAGCCCCTATGTATATTTAAAATTAAAAAAAAAACGAATTCAATATAGATAACATAAAAGATGATTAAATTTTATATTGATAGATTGCCACACTATTTGGGGCACACACAGCCTTATTTTTATTTTCTATACTAAAACCAGAGATTACTAAAACATTTATTTTACTTGGAATGTCTTACTCCTTATATATGTATAGTCTTTGCTATGTGCGATTGTAATGCTGTTACATGAAGCTAGAAATTATATATCCATAGATAACGCAAGTAGAACAAAAAATCTCTCACAATTTTTTTTAATTTGTAGTGCTCCAAAGAAAGAGAAAAACATTGCATTAAAAAAATGAACATATTATTTTTGCCTGTTCTTTCTCATTCTTCAAATTTGTTTATTTCATTTTTCTAACGAAAAATCAAACAAGTCACAAATGTAAACGTTTTTTTAATTAAGATATTATTGGTATGTGTTAGGCTGTTAGATTTATTTTTTTTCTATTCATTTCATATATTTTATGAATAGTTTATATTTTTTTTTTCAGTCACTTTACTTTAATTCATAAAAAGAAGTAGCCAAAAAAATTATTAATGAATGGAGAATATAGAGTAGTATAGCCAGTCATATATCTATAGATATGTATATGTATAGCAAATTAATTTTTTCTTTGCTTAGAAAATTTTACATTTTATAAATACCTATCGAAATTTTAACCTCTGAGGGTAAATTTTTTATTTCTTTTTTATCAATTTACGAATTTTGCAAACAGATTATAAATAAAGTATGTTAGATTAAAAACTCGTGTGCTGTATAAAATTCTATACTGGATGAAAAAATTATAATTTTATCTGAAAACGTAGACCTAATTTAATTTTTGTTGATATAATATTTTAAAAACGAGGAAAAAGCCGAATTGAAGTTTCAAAATAAAGAAACCTTGAATTCAATTAAACATTCAATTCGGCATAAGAAACTCTTGTAAAACAAAACTATAAGATAAATATATACATTTTGAAGTCCATATATCAAACAAGCTGCTATCCTTTGGTAATCTGTAGAGCCTTCCATTAAAATTCAGCCTACTAGTTTTGCATGTGGCGCAGGGAATCTGATTTTATATTTTGAAACATTCTAAACAGAGGATGAATATATTATACGTTCATGCTAATGAAAGCAAAATAGATGGAAAAGATAATAAAAGTATGCAGATAAATAAAAGAGTCAGAAAAATAGAAATTTTTAATTATAAGATTTGCAACAAGTTAATGAATAAAATAATTGAGACAATCAAATAAATTTGGAAACAAATTCTAAACAATAATAAAAAAATGTTTTCTTACTTTTTGAATAGAAATTATGTTCCAAATTCTTGATTGATGAATGATTAAGAACAAAAGAACTTGTGCATTGTATATTTCGCATATGTATATGAACTTAATTTTAACTTTTTATTAAACTTGTAAAACAACTTTTAATTTTTCACTTCTATAAAAAAATTAACTTATTTTAATAAAAAAAATTCAAGTTATACACATTGGATAACTTACCGCTCAAATTTAAATTTCAATTTTCTTTATAAATTTTGTACGTTAAAATTCTTTTAACCCATAATCACCAGAAACTTTATCTTAAAAGGTAATTTTACAAAAAAAGCACAAGTCACTAGGGTTAACAGTCACATATTTTTTTTTTTCATTTTAAATAAAAACTACTCATGCATTTTTATTGATATAAAAAAAAAAATATTAAATTCTAACGCATACATAGATAAACATTATAGACACTTGATCAACACATAATCAGTCCATCCAAAATAGAATACTTTAGAAATCAGAAGTAAATTTTGTATATAGTGTTACCATGTTATAATATATAATTATTTGATTTACTTCAATTTTTAAATACAAAAGATATTAAAAACTATTTATGCAAAATTGTTAGATTGAAAGAAAAATGTTAAAATATGTTTTTTGCATTATTTTTTAAATAAATAAAATATTTAAAATTAAAAACAAAGAAATACAACCAAAATTATTGATAGACAACTCTTCTAACCAGTTTTGAAATATAAAAACACAAACATTATAAATAGATTTCATTATACCATTTGGAATAGTAGGGTATTTTCAAAGTGAATTCTTTTTTTTCTTTATTTCTAATTATAATTATAAATAACAAAGTAATTTTTGAAATATTTTAATTGTTTACGACTTTAGACTAAAGTTGTGTGAAACGAAGAATACATGTATTTAAGATTTGGTGTCGTGTATTTTTGCTAAATTCGAGTACTACCTAAATAGTTTTAAAAATAGTTTTATAATGGTAAATAATCTAATAAGGGTTTCGAGTTGTACAAATTATAGGTAAAAATAAATACTTAACAAAATTTTAAAACTTTAGTTTCAAAAAAAAATTTCGTGAATCATACAAATGATATGGCAATATTGTCTTTTATTCATTTGCATTCTTCTAAAAAGAAGTTTTAAAGTTTTTGAAGAAAAAAAAAAAATTAATAAAAATATTTATCATGTATGTACCTACATATCTAAAATATTCACGAGGATATTTTTTTAAAAGAACTATTGAGAAAGAGAAAAAGGGCATAGGAAAAAATTAGAGAGCAAATGGGGCACTTGAAATCTGAAAAAATTTCGAGAATTGTTATTGATATTTTTTGTTCTGCTTGCGTTATCTATTTATTTATTTATTTATATTAATATAAGAAATAAGTTTCAGCAAAGACTATATTATACTAACAGACAATCAATCACATACAAAAATTTTTATAATGAAAGTTTAAAAGTGCTTGTAAAATTAATATCGCTTAGTTTTTAATTTGTATCTTTTATAATTATGTATTTTATTTAAAATTTACTAATTAAAAATATAATATAACAAGATATAAGTTTTGTATGTTTAGCGCGCCAATATTGTAGCATTATAGTTATATCCTTATATAGCGAATACGTACAAAACAATTTTCGTTTTAGTTTACTTCAATTCAAACGACAAATTTTTGTTCAGTGAATCGTTCAAAATAACAAATTTGTATATATTTTCTTTTTATAAACATACTATCAAATACTATACTATACTATTTTATCTGCTATTATAACTTGTCTGTATATCATTTTTTATACATTCTATAGAAAAACTATAATATTTGTTATAAGAAAGGAAAAAATAAAATTATTGAAATGAACAAAATACGTTCAAAATTTTGAAAAACAACAACAACATTTTTTTGTTTGTTTTTATTTTTATTTGGTTCTTTAAAAATTAGAATAAAATAAAAAAAATTTTTAAAAAAAACAGCTTTTTTGAAATAAAAAGTAGAAAATAAATTTTTAATAGCAAATTTTTCTGTAATTTTCTAAACTATATTGTTACAATCGAGATTTCTTTGAAAAAGTTTATTTCAATATGTCAAATATATATATAAATATAAGTATATATAAGTTTTAAAGTTTGTGAAATTAATATAAAAGCTGGAGGCAAAATTTAAAAATATAAGTTTATAGTTATGCGTTTGTTGTCTCCAGCTTTTATTTTGTTTTGCCTTGTTTTTTCTTTCTTTTATAGCATGATATTTTAATATTTCTTTTTTTCTACCTGTTATGTGTGTAAATATCAGATGTGCACATATACATAAGAAATAGTCTTTAAAAATATTTAAAAACAATCAAAGTAACATTTTTTGTTCTCTTTTTTTATACCCGTACGATAGGATCGGGTATAATAAAATTACTCCTCCGTTTGTAACACCTCGAAATAAGCGAGCTAGATATACCTTCAAAGGTATGGATCGGATCAGAAAAAAATTCTAAGACGTTTGAGCTATGTCCGTCCGTCCGTCAGCACGCTAACTCAAAAACTAAGAAAGCTAGAATTTTGAAATTTACACAAAATATTCTGGGAGTAATTTGTAGGTTCCCTATTGGTTGAGTTTGGACCAAAACTTAGGGTAGCTCTCGAACACCTAACTTTTAGATCCCCACATTTTTTTTCAAATAGAGCTATGAAATTTTAACTACTGATAGATCTCACAAAAATATTAATTTTAATAACTTTTTTTTGTAGCCCAACCCGTTACGAAGCTACAGCTCGCCAAAGGTTCAAAAAAGCTCTATATTTAAATTGTTATAGCACAAGTTATATAAAGTATATCTTCATTTTGAAAACGCCAAACGATTACTACTTTTATTAGCTTTAAAATTATATATACAATAAATATATATTTGTGGCATACGGTGTCTTAATTTACCGTTATGCGAAACTCAAATTTTGCAAAATCCGTTAACCCTTCTATCTTCTAAACGGTTTAAGTTGGAAACTTGAAATTCTGACAGAAGTTAGATCTTTGAAAATAAGTATGAGTCATTTCAGAAATTTTTTTTGTATCACCCTCCGTTTAGGAGCTGTAAGGGGTCAAAAACTGAAAATTTCCTATTTTTAAACACCTGTAACTTGAACACCTGTTAAAATTTTTTTGAAGTAATACACAAAAATTAAAGGTTCAACATTATACTCTTATTTCTGTTAACAACTTTTTTTAATATTATAGGGTTACTTTATAATTGACGAAAGTGTTACTTGATTTTTTCAAATTTTCTAACAAATTTCTTCAACAAATTTTTTGCATTTGTTTTACTCGATAATTTGAAATTGTTGAAGATATAATGCGTAGTACAAAAAAATGTAAATAAATAAACAACATAACGGTTGCTTGAAGAATTTTTATTTATATGATATTGATATATATACATACTTATATAATATCATGTTTATTTACATATCGTATATGGCACTGATGAATGAATGATAAGAGTATATATGTATATTATATAGCGCCGTATTTACATGCATGTATGTATTTTATTGTACTTATAAGAAATTATTCTGTCAATGGAATATTTAAATATAATATAATATAACATTTAAAATTATATTTATTATTTTGTACTAAGTAAATTTAATATACATTTACCGCTTAGTATTAAATGGTACGATGGTACTATAGAATATTTGAAAAAGTTTTGGATTGATAATCGTTTTGTGGAAGGTTAGAATCTGCTTTTGAAGAATGTACATATAAACATATAGTTTGAATATATGTACAACCCACAGTACTAGAAATTATAAAATTCACCCAAATTATTTTAAAATACTAAAATATTAAAAAATAATATTGTAAGCAGAGTGACAGGCTGTGAACATACTAACGGTTCGTACGGGTATCTAAGAGTTGACAAAGGCAACTGTATTCTTCCTCGTTTCTATTCGTTTTTATTTTTCTTCCAGTATTACAAATACTTTTTTTTCTGTTATTTAGGTACGCTAAGAACTTTTTTTTTTTTTTTAATATTAAATTTATGCATACAGTCTATTTCAAAAATAGAAATTATTAGCTATAGAACATTCTGAATTTTTTTTTCGTTCGTTTATGTTAACCGTCCATTCATATGCATACACAAAATTTTTTTTGTTCGTTTATGTTTACCGTCCATTCATATAAATATAACTGTTGCCTACATATTAAAAAATAATAAGTCGATAAATCAACTAAATAATAATAGTTGGGAATTTGGTGTGACTGTGTTAGCAGATGTTTAATAGTACAGCACACATAAAAATATGCATACCATTTTTGTACATGTTTGTACCTACATACATATGTAGTAAAAAAATTTGGTTTTAAAAGTATGTAATTGAGAATATATTAAATTGCTTACTTCTAAATTCTAATGTTTTTGAATTAAAAAAAAATTATTTTGCTTTTTCTAGACGATGTAGATATACATATATGTATGTATCTACATAAGATATATGATTAATTTATAATTATTGTTATTGAAAAGAAAAATATTGTTGTTATTTACTATTTTTAAAAAAGACTGGATTTCTTATTTTTAATATATTCTTTTTGTTGTTTAATATTTTTACATAATTGGAATTATATTCTTAGTTTTTATACTTCAGAAAAAGGCATTAGTGGTGCAGATCATCATTCCCTAATAGATCTTAATTTAAAGGCAGCTCCCAATTTAGATATCAATGTTAGGGCCATAATATGCGATTTTAATATGTTAAGAGTTTCGAAAGAAAAGCCCTATTTTAATTATAATTAAGAAAGGAAAAACACATATCTATATAAATATTATAAATAAACACATTGCTTTTATAGATAAAAATGTATACTAAAAATCAATTGATTTGATGAAAAAAAACTTAAATTTAACACTTGCTAACTAAATTTTTAGTAAATGCATATTAAGTTTTACACTGTGTTCTCAAGTGCGGCACATTAATTTGTTTACAAATTCACATCTTTCAAATTCATCGCTTTCAAACCAAAAATATTTTCGAAGCACATATTATTACATATTTTGAAGTATGTAGCTTTGTATATGTAATGTACAATGCAATGTAGACCATTGCATTGTATGTACACAAAGTAAGTAGTTATCGTACTCATTACTGACAACTTGTTACTTAACTGGTGAGAAGGAATTAGTTGTGAATATATTTGAAAATTATTCAATTTTCACACAGTTTTAGCAGATAAATAAATATTAGGTAGGTACTAGACATCTGCACAAATATATTCCTTTATAGAAATTATCAAATGTATTTAAATACTGTATTCTAATTTAATACATTCCTTCAAAAAGCTTTAAATAAGTCAATAAGCTTTTTTTAAGTCAATTTTTTTGTTTTCTTTTGTTGAATAATTTGAATGAATGAATTTAATTTATATGAATTTAATAATCTAATGAATTTAATTTATATTAAAAAAACATTTACATAATTTTATAGTATACTTTATTTTTAAAAATTTCTAACTAACTTAAACTATAACTTGAATTCTAACTAACTTAAATAACTATAAACTTAAATTAACTTAAATAATAAATATAATTTAATTCCGCCTTCCTGTTTTTCCATGCTTCTTTTTCCTAAAAAAAAAAAAAAAATGCAAATGAAATTTTAAAATAATAAATGGTTTTACCTATATCTCCTTTTTTTTTTAGAGTCGCACTCAGGACTCGGCGGAATTTCATCAGTTGACTCTTTATCCTAAAAATAGTTTATAGTTAATTTTTTTAAGTATATAATGGTAATTGACTAAAATACTTACTTCGGTTTTTATAAAATTTTTTGAACGGCGAATGCTCCAAATGCTTTGTGAACATTCACCGCTATCGCCACACTGGTTCACTATTCACTATTCATTATATCACTATTCACTATTCAAGCAAAACTTTTTAACTGACAAAATTCAAAATTAAATCACACCGCTAGACAACAAAGGATTTGTGGCGCCTACAAAATATTATTTGTAGATACACACAATTCAATTATTAATAAAAAGAACAAAAACAAAAATTAGCATAATGATATTTATGCATTAGCTGCAACATTACTTGTTCAAAAATGTAATCGTGCAAGGAACTAGTTTTTTTTACTGTGATATGTAATCTAGTAGGTAATCAATACACATAACCCATTATCTTTTTAAGAAATGTAATCTAAAATGAACTAGTTCTTAATTGACAAAATATATAACAATTTAAAATGATTCATTAGTTCGTTCGTTCATTAGTTTCGTTACTAGTTGCCAGTAACTACTTCTAGAACTAGTATTTTAGGTAACTAGTTGTTAAAATTCCGACTGGGTAAATTCTAACGCATACATATTTAAACATTATATATACTCCTGATCAACACATGACATGATCAGTTCGTCCAAAATAGAATACTTGAGAAATAAGACGTAAATTATTTATATAACGTTGCCATGTTATAAATATATAATTATTTGATTTACTTCAATTTTTAAATACAAAAGATATTAAAAACTCTTTATGCGAAATTGTTAGATTGAAAGAAAAATGTTAAAATATGTTTTTTGCATTATTTTTAAATAAATAAAATATTTAAAATTAAAAACAAAGAAATACAACCAAAATTATTGATAGACAACTCTTCTAACCAGTTTTGAAATATAAAAACACAAACATTATAAATTGATGGGTATGAGCGTACAATATACGCTGTAAACACCGAGGGAGTGTGGGTTCGAATCCCACACACGTCATAAGAGTTATTTCCCCTTACGACATTTACAGCCACGCCTGAACAGGAAGGGCGGTGTAATTTTCTGTCCACATTTATGTAGCAGGGAAATGCATTAAAAAAAAAAAATTATAAATAGATTTTATTATACCATTTGTAATAATAGGGTATTTTCAAAGTGTTTTCTTTTTTTCTTTATTTCTAATTATAATTATAAATAACAAAGTAATTTTTGAAATATTTTAATTGTTTACGACTTTAGACTAAAGTTGTGTGAAACGAAGAATACATGTATTTAAGATTTGTTGTCGTGTATTTTTGCTAAATTCGAGTACTACCTAAATAGTTTTAAAAATAGTTTTATAATGGTAAATAATCTAATAATGGTTTCGAGTTGTACAAATTATAGGTAAAAATAAATACTTAACAAAATTTCAAAACTTTAGTTTCAAAAAAAATTTCGTGAATCATACAAATGATATGGCAATATTGTCTTTTATTCAAATGCATTCTTCTAAAAAGAAGTTTTAAAGTTTTTGAAGAAAAAAAGAAAAAAAAGAATTAATAAAAATATTTACCTACATATATAAAATTAAAATAGAATCAAATATTCACGAGGATATTTTTTTAAAAGAACTATTGAGAAAGAGAAAAAGGGCATAGGAAAAAATTAGAGAGCAAATGGGGCACTTGAAATTTGAAAATATTTTGAGAAGTGTTATTGACATCTTTTATTCTGCTTGCGTTATCTATATATATATATAATTTCTGATAGTAGTTTGAAATATTAATTCATTAATCATTAAAAAATTACCGTCACAGAAATTTAATTTAGCTGAGACATAAACCATTATATAATTTAAAAATAATAATATATCGTGTTCAGTGGAATCAGTAGAATTGAATTAAATTGGATCAGCTGTTTTATTTCAAAGCAGATATCAGTAATCTTTATGTAAGTGGAATGTGTTGTGATAAAAAATAGAAAAAATAAGTTTTTATAAGTTCAAAATAATAGTGAATTATTGTTTTTAAAGTGTTTAAAATTAATTTAATTTTAATACTATTTTTAAGAAATATATTATTTTTAAGATTAAATTTTATTTTATAAAGAAAATTATAATACTTGAAATTATGGATAGATTAATGATAAAAAAAATTGTTTGAAGTTAATTTTAATAGTATTTTTAAGAAATATATTATTTTTAAGATTAAGTTTTATTTTAAAAAGAAAATTATAATACTTTAATTTACAAAAGATTAATGATAAAAAAAATTGTTTAAAATTAAGTTTAATTTTGTTTCCAATGTGATGAATGTTTATTAAAAAGTTAAAAAAAAATCAATAAAAGCAATTCAGTAGAGAAATACAAGATAGTTTTAAGTATTGCTCTTGTTAATTCAAATGTAATATTGTTTTTTAAAAGAAAATTGTTGTAATAAAAAAATAAATTTTGTAGTTTGATACAGGAGATAAAAATAATGATAATTTGAGGTTATGTGGAATGTGAAAGTAGAAAACTATGTAATAGTAGAGTATAAATAATAAATTAATATAATTTTTAATTTCAAAGAATGTACCCACAAATAAAAATATCGTACAAATATAAAAGCTTTTAAAAAATTATTCCAAAAAATATTGTGATAAAAATTATTCAACATAAAGTAACAAATAAAGATTAATTGAAAAATAAAAAATGTTAGTACCTATATTTTTTTTTTAATCAAGGTTAAGCCTCTTGTATTTAAAAATTGAAGTAAATCAAATAATTATATATTATAACATGGCAACCGTATATAAATAATTTACTTCTGATTTCTTAAGTATTATATTTTGGATGGACTGATTATGTGTTGATCCAAGACCTAAATAAACAGGCCAAGAACTGAAAACACTTGAATGTAGTTGTGAGAGAATTGCAATCGATTCTCACGTATCGCGCGTATGAATAATTTCATAATTGATGTGAGTCTCGATTATAGCCATATAAGCGTGTATAAAATTTTAAAGTATGAAAGTAGTATAGACGTATACTATTACGATATTGAGGCAATTTATCTTTAGAAGCTTTTAAAATAAAAAATTTAAAGGATGACAATTTTTTAAATACATATTTATGAATGAAAATATTATATTTCAAAATATTTTTCTTTAATGAATTATGCAAAAGAGATGCGACTTTAATTTTCTCTATGGACAAAATTGAATAAAGTAAATGGTTTTTGTGTTATTTCAAGATTTATAGTCGGCCCCCTATTTTTTCCACAAAACTGCGTGTAAATTTGTTAAAAGCTGGCCCCTTATTAAGCTTTTACTCTCTGCACTTCATTGCCTGATAATTGATGTGAGTCTCGGTTGATCCATAACCTACATTAATTTTTAGAAGGCCTGGACCAAGACCTAAGTAAACAGGCCAAGAACTGAAAACACATGAATGTAGTTGTGAGAGAATTGCAATCGATTCTCACGTATTGCGCGTATGAATAATTTAATAATTGATGTGAGTCTCGATTATAACCATATAAGCGTGTACGAAATTTTAAGGTATGAAAGTAGTCTCGACGTATACTATTACGATATTAAGGAAATTTATCTTAAGAAGCTTTTAAAATAAAAAATTTAAAGAAAGACAATTTTTTAAATGCATATTTATGAATGAAAATATTATATTTTAAAATATCTTTCTTTAATGAATTATGCAAAAAAGATGCGACTTTAATTTTTTCTTTAAACCAAATTGAATAAAGTAAATGGTTTTTGTGTTATTTCAAGATTTATAGTCGGCCCCCTATTTTTTTCCATAAGACTGCGTGTAAATTTGTTAAAAGCTGGCCCCTTATTAAGCTTTTACTCTCTGCACTTCATGGCCTGATAATTGATGTGAGTCTCGGCCTGGACATCGAATTACTTAAATGTGTTTGTGCAAATTGTATATGTATTGTGAGAAAAAGCTTCCAAAAATGACATTTCATAAAGATTTTTTTTTTCTTTTCTGTTTTTGTTTTTGTTTAAGAAAAATGCCGATTTTTAACAATTTTCTTTTTGAGTTTTCGATATGAAATATTTACCCAAATATGCCAAATTTTATATTAAAATAAAATTTGGAAATTTTTCTTAAACATACCAAAATTTCAGCTTTCAACTCGAAATTTTTAAAATATTTTCAACAAAATAAAATTTTTAGTTTTTCTCTAGCATTTCATATCGTCGCCATTTAATACTCTCAAAAAATTATGAGAGTACACAATTATAATAAATTAGTGAACATAACCTAATAATTTAAAAGCTTTCTAATAGATTGTACTGCAAATTTGGAAAATATATTTTAGTTCAAACTAAGTTTTTATATTTTTAATTATATTAAAAAATTATAAAATTTATACAAAAATAAAGTTTGAAGTTTTATCTTTATGTCAATAAAAAAATTAACTTTCAAATCATATTTTTCAGCAATATTTTAAAGAAAAGAAAAAGGGAAGTACCAAATTCTGGTTAAGCAATTTTCGTTTTTTTCTATACAGTCTATAAAAAAAAAATTATTGTAAATAGAATATTCATGTACTTACATGAAATAGAATAATCTTTTTATGAATAAAATTTTAAATTGCAATACTATTTGATAAGTATTAGAAAAAAATTAGGTAATATTTTATTTTAAATAACTCTAAATTTTAGTAATATTTTATTTTATGTAGACATATTTTTGTAGAGTTAAATTTTTGAATTGAATTATTATTTTTAAAAGATTTTATTGTATGAATACCTATTTAAAAAAATTAATTCAATTATTTAGTGCCTAATATTGCTTTTTTTAATAATTTCCTTAAATAAAGTGGGCGAAAAACATTCGGTTGTTGGGTATAAATCCAATTATAATAATAGCACGATATCTGTAGCTACTTTTAAATTTTCGGATAAAGAGCCTTTGAGAAGCATAAAAGAGCTTTGTACAAAGATCAGACTGGCAACCAACAGCTTATAGTTCCATATGTAAATTGCATTTTTCAGAATCGTGTTTTAAATTAAATAATGATAAAAGTCCGCGTTTAATACCAGATGCAGTTATGTTATGTGGTTATGTTATTTAAAATAAAATCAACCATAACCTACATTAATTTTTAGAAGGCCTGAACATTGAGAGAGGAAAGCTAAATAGTAGTCCTTTTTTTCAAAAAAAATACACGTAGTCTTATGGAAAAAAATAGTAGTCCTCCTAGAAATCTGGAAATAACACAAAAACTACAGATTTTATTTAATTTCGTCCTAAGAGAGCATTAAAATTCCATCTTTTTTACGTTTTTTAGTAAAAAGAAATTTTTAAAAATTTTAAATTTTCATTCATAAATATGCATTTTAAAAAATGTCTTCCAACTACTTTTCAACAAAAAAAAGCTTCTTAAAAACTTTTTAAAAGAGCATTAATTTGGTACATTACTGAGCAAAAAAAATGTTGAAAACTAATTTTTATTGCAATATCGATTTGCTTTAATAAATATTGTAAATTTTTTAGAATGCATATAAAATTAAGTTCAAAAAATAAACTATTTAATTATTTTTACAATAAGTTAATTTATGTTAACTTATTTAAAATTTTTATTACTATAATTAATGAATTAATATTATAAGTTATTCACCTTTTCCTTTGAGGTAGGGGATATGGCGATTATTTTTAAAGTGGTATCGCCTGAAGACTAGGCCTTAAACTAAAATAATAAAAAAAATATATTAATACATACAAATAATATATAAATAATTTTTTAACTAAATAATATGATATATTTAAAATCAATATATATCACAAAAATCAATATTTTCCAACCGGATAGTAATAATAGATCTTGAGTGGGCAAAAATGAAAAATGACATAACGATTGTATCCCAACTATATATAGGTACCTTCATATCAAAAAGCTTAATTTAGTCAATAATAAAATTTAATTTTTTGCGTTTTTCAATATCGTTCAATATTTTGAAATTGTTTTATTTTTGTATTACCTGTCAAATAGGTAACTTAGATCGTTATTAATTATTATTATAAATTTAAAATCACATTTAAAGTAATTATTTTCTAGTGAAATATATAAAATAATATTATTTTGGCCTTTATATAATTTCTAGTATTTTAAATTTATTTTTTTACTAACATTTAAAACTAAATTAGAGAAATTTAAAATTATATTATCATCGCGTAAGTTGTTATCATTCGTTTCTATTAAATTTACCAAGTAATTGGTGAATATACTTGGAACTGCATCTGGTATTAAACGCGGACTTTTATCATTATTTAATTTAAAACACGATTCTGAAAAATGCAATTTACATATGGAACTATAAGCTGTTGGTTGCCAGTCTGATCTTTGTACAAAGCTCTTTTATGCTTCTCAAAGGCTCTTTATCCGGAAATTTAAAAGTAGCTACAGATATCGTGCTATTATTATAATTGGATTTATACCCAACAACCGAATGTTTTTCGCCCACTTTATTTAAGGAAATTATTAAAAAAAGCAATATTAGGCACTAAATAATTGAATTAATTTTTTTAAATAGGTATTCATACAATAAAATCTTTTAAAAATAATAATTCAATTCAAAAATTTAACTCTACAAAAATATGACTACATAAAATAAAATATTACTAAGATTTAGAGTTATTTAAAATAAAATATTACCTAATTTTTTTCTAATACTTATCAAATAGTATTGCAATTTAAAATTTTATTCATAAAAAGATTATTCTATTTCATGTAAGTACATGAATATTCTATTTACAATAATTTTTTTTTTATAGACTGTATAGAAAAAAACGAAAATTGCTTAACCAGAATTTGGTACTTCTCTTTTTCTTTTCTTTAAAATATTGCTGAAAAATATGATTTGAAAGTTAATTTTTTTATTGACATAAAGATAAAACTTCAAACTTTATTTTTGTATAAATTTTATAATTTTTTAATATAATTAAAAATATAAAAACTTAGTTTGAACTAAAATATATTTTCCAAATTTGCAGTACAATCTATTAGAAAGCTTTTAAATTATTAGGTTATGTTCACTAATTTATTATAATTGTGTACTCTCATAATTTTTTGAGAGTATTAAATGGCGACGATATGAAATGCTAGAGAAAAACTAAAAATTTTATTTTGTTGAAAATATGTTAAAAATTTCGAGTTGAAAGCTGAAATTTTGGTATGTTTAAGAAAAATTTCCAAATTTTATTTTAATATAAAATTTGGCATATTTGGGTAAATATTTCATATCGAAAACTCAAAAAGAAAATTGTTAAAAATCGGCATTTTTCTTAAACAAAAACAAAAACAGAAAAGAACAAAAAAATCTTTATGAAATGTAATTTTTGGAAGCTTTTTCTTACAATACATTTACAATTTGCACAAACACATTTAAGTAATTCGATGTCCAGGCCTTCTAAAAATTAATGTAGGTCATGGTTGATCAAGTGTATATAATGTTTATCTATGTATGCGTTAGTATTTAATATTTTTTTTTATATCAATAGGAATGCATGAGTAGTTTGAATTTAAAATAAAAAAAAAAATATGTGACTGTAACCTTAGTTGACTTGTACTTTTTTTATGAAATTACCTTTCAAAATATAGTTTCTGGTATTATGGGTTAAAAGAATTTTAACGTACGAAATTTATAAAGAAAATTGAAATTTAAATTTGAGCAGTAAGTTATCTTTCGTGTATAACTTGAATTTTTATTAAATTAAGTTAATTTTTTTTATAGGAGTGAAACATTAAAAGTTGTTTTACAAGTTTAATAAAAAGTTAAAGTTAAGTTCATATACATATGCGAAATATATAATACACAAGTTCTTTTGTTCTTAATCATTCATCAATCAAGTAGTTGGAACATAATTTCATAAGTTTGAACATATTTTATTCATTAACTTGTTGCAAAACTTATAATTAAAATTTTCTATTTTTCTGACTCTTTTATTTATTTACATACTTTTATTATCTTTTCCATCTCTTTTGCTTTTAATAGCATGAACATATAATATATTCATCCTCTGTTTAGAATGTTTCAAAATATAAAATAAAATTCCCGCAAATCACGTAGAACCTGAGCCAAGTGCAAAAATAGTAGGCTGAATTTTAATGAAAGGCTTTACAGATTACCAAAGGATCGTAGCTTGTGTGATATATGGACTTCAAAATGTATATATTTATCTTAGAATTTTGTTTTACAAGAGTTTCTTATGCCGAATTGAATGTTTAATTGAATTCAAGGTTTCTTTATTTTGAAACTTCAATTCGGCTTTTTCCTCGTTTTTAAAATATTACATCAACAAAAATTAAATTAGGTCTACGTTTTCAGATAAAATTATAATTTTTTCATCCAGTATAGAATTTTATACAGCACACGAGTTTTTAATCTAACATACTTTATTTATAATCTGTTTGCAAAATTCGTAAATTGATAAAAAAGAAATAAAAAATTTACCCTCAGAGGTTAAAATTTCGATAGGTATTTATAAAATGTAAAATTTTCTAAGCAAAGAAACAATTAATTTGCTATACATATACATATCTATAGATATATGACTGGCTATACTACTCTATATTCTCCATTCATTAATAATTCTTTTGGCTACTTCTTTTTATAAATTAAAGTAAAGTGACTGAAAATAAAAAAATATAAACTATTCATAAAATATATGAAATGAATAGAAAAAAAATAAATCTAACAACCTAACACATACCAATAATATCTTAATTAAAAAAACGTTTACATTTGTGACTTGTTTGATTTTTCGTTAGAAAAATGAAATAAACAAATTTGAAGAATGAGAAAGAACAGGCAAAAATAATATGTTCATTTTTTTAATGCAATGTTTTTCTCTTTCTTTCGGGCACTACAAATTAAAAAGTTGTGAGAGATTTTTTGTTCTACTTGCGTTATCTATATATATATATATAATTTCTGATAATATATAAGTTTCAGCAAAGATTATATACAAAAACTATATACTAACCAAATTATCTATTCTAGTATAGCAATACGCAGTTACAATGTGCATACACACCAATTTATTTTATTTAGTAAACTTTTTTTTTTATTTAAAGTTAAATTGTATATGATTGTATATCAAAGTAAAGAATGAAAAACGTTTATGTATATTTATTTATTTATTTATTTAATAATGAATGTAATATTCATTAATGTAGTGCAATATTATTGAATCATCGGCTACTAAGGCCATTATAGGTTTTTATAATATTATTAAATTATATACTAATATTATTTATTTTGTTTATATTATATACTATATATTTACATTATATTAGGTCGTAAGGGGGGTATGTAAAGAAAAAATTTACGACCTGTACAGGGATCGAACCCACACTCCTTCGGTTAATACGCCACACGCCTACCCACTAGGCTACCGAAGCCCCTATGTATATTTAAAATTAAAAAAAAACGAATTCAATATAGATAACATAAAAGATGATTAAATTTTATATTGATAGATTGCCACACTATTTGGGGCACACACAGCCTTATTTTTATTTTCTATACTAAAACATTTGTTTTACTTGGAATGTCTTACTCCTTATATATGTATGTATATATGTAAAAATTTAAGTTTATAGTTATGCGTTTGTTGCCTCCAGCTTTTATTTTAATTTCACAGACTTTAAAACTTATATATACTTATATTTATGTATATATTTGACATATTGAAATAAACTTTTTCAAAGAAATCTCCATTGTAACAATATAGTTTAGAAAATTACAGAAAAATTTGCTATTAAAAATTTATTTTTTACTTTTTATTTCAAAAAAGCTGTTTTTTTTTAAATTTTTTTTATTTATTTTATTTTATTCTTTTTAGTAACGACAAATATAAGTATTGAATTCATATTGTTTTTTTTCCTTATTTAATTTTGAATTTTTACAGTTGCCCTCACAGTCAATAATTATATTATTACCTGTTATAATATAGAATATATTGAATTTTTTTATTATTAATTTATTGTGGCAAAATTTTTAAAAAATTAAGAAAACGTTGCATAGCTAAATTCAAAATTTAAATAAAAATATTGCAATTTTATAATGTTCTTTATTTCCACTTAAAATGCGACCCTTTAAAAACTTTCATTCATACACTGCCTTGTTTTTTCTTTCTTTTCATAACATAACATTTTAATATTTTTTTTTTTATCTGTTATGTACGGAAATATCAAACGTATGTTTCTTTCTTTTAAAATCATAACATTTTAATAGTTCTTTTTTTCTATCTGTTACGTGGGCAAATACCAGTTGTGCACAATATATACATAAGAAATAGACTTTAAAAATATTTAAAAACAATCAAAGTAACATTTTTTGTTCTCTTTTTTTTCTATTCGTTTTTATTTTTCTTCCAGTATTACATTTTCCTTTTTTTTTGTTTTCTGTTATTTAGGAACGTTAAGTATTTCTTTTTTTTTTTAACAGCTTTTTATTAACTTGGTTGGGTAAAGGATGGAATCTTAGAAGCCATTTTAAACACACTTCCCGTTGAGCTAGAGACTTGAAATTTTCTTCATTAGATCAGATCCCGATGACAATACATGATTTCAAAATAATAATATCGAAAAACATTAGAGGAAGTAGCTTAATTTCAAAATTAAATTTTCATACAAAGATATAACAGAATTTTTAACAGAATTATAACAGAACCAAAATAAAACATTTTATCTAAATTTACTAAACTCACCAATACCAATACCAATACGTATACGTAATACATAAATGTTTTTTTTTTCTATAAAAGACTATTGTTTTTTATGGAGACCATTGCATTGTATGTGTACATATCCATAGGTAGGTACATACTTAAAAATATGTAATAATATGTGCTTCGAAAATATTTTTGGTTTGAAAGCGATGAATTTGAAAGATATGAATTTGTAAACAAATTAATGTGCCGCACTTGAGAACACAGTGTAAAACTTAATATGCATTTACTTAAAATTTAGTTAGCAAGTGTTAAATTTAAGTTTTTTTTCATCAAATCAATTGATTTTTAGTATACATTTTTATTTATAAAAGCAATGTGTTTATTTATAATATTTATATAGATATGTGTTTTTCCTTTCTTAATTATAATTAATATTAATAATAGGGCTTTTCTTTCGAAACTCTTAACATATTAAAATGGCATATTATGGCCCTAACATTGATATCTAAATTGGGAGCTGCCTTTAAATTAAGATCTATTAGCGAATAATGATCTGCACCACTAATGCCTTTTTCTGAAGTATAAAAACTAAGAATATATTTCCAATTATGTAAAAACATTAAACAACAAAAAGAATATATTAAAAATAAGAAATCCAGTCTTTTTTAAAAATTGTAAATAACAAAAATATTTTTCTTTTCAATAACATTAATTATGAATTAATCATAAAATATATGTTATGTACATACATACATATATGTATATCTACATCGTCTAGAAAAAGCAAAAAAATTTTTTTTTAATTCAAAAACATTAGCATTTAGAAGTAAGCAATTTAATATATTCTCAATTACATACTTTTAAAACCAATTTTTTTTACTACATATGTATGTAGGTACAAACATGTACAAAAATGTTATGCATATTTTTATGTGTGCTGTACTATTAAAAATCTGCTAACACAGTCACACCAAATTCCCAAATTCCCAAATATTATTATTTAGTTGATTTATCGATTTAATATTTTTTAATATGTAGGCAACAGTTATATTTATATGAATGGACGGTAAACATAAACGAACAAAAAAAAAATTTTATGTATGCATATGAATGGACGGTTAACATAAACGAACAAAAAAAAAATTCAGAATGTTCTATAGCTAATAATTTCTATTTTTGAAATAGACTGTATGCATAAATTTAATATTAAAAAAAAAAAAATAAGTTCTTAGTGTACCTATATAACAGAAAAAAAAAGTATAATCTAATACTGGAAGAAAAATAAAAACGAATAGAAAAAAAGAGAACAAAAAATGTTACTTTGATTATTTTTAAATATTTTTAAAGGCTATTTCTTATGTATACCTGGAGATCTGATATTTAACAACATACAGATAGAAAAAAAGAACTATTAAAATGTTATGATTTTAAAAGAAAGAAACATACGTTTTATATTTCCGTACATAACAGATAAAAAAAAAAATATATTAAAATGTTATGTTATGAAAAGAAAGAAAAAACAAGGCAGTGTATGAATCAAAGTTTTTAAAGGGTCGCATTTTAAGTGGAAATAAAGAACATTATAAAATTGCAATATTTTTATTTAAATTTTGAATTTAGCTATGCAACGTTTTCTTAATTTTTGAAAAATTTTGCCGCATTATGATATAATGCAACACTGAGAAGTTCAGCTCATAATATAAATACATATGTATATAAATGAATATATGGCTATTTATGTATGTAGTTATAGATTTATTATTTTTTAATATGTAGGCAACAGTTATATTTATATGAATGTACGGTAAACATAAACGAACAAAAAAAAATTTTATGTATGCATATGCATGGAAGGTTAATATAAACGAACAAAAAAAAATTCAGAATGTTCTATAGGTTATAATTTATATTTTTTAAATAGAATGCATGTATAAATTAAACATTTAAACAAAAAAAAAAGAAATACTTAGCGTACCTAAATAACAGAAAACAAGAAAAAAGGAAAATGTAATACTGGAAGAAAAATAAAAACGAATAGAAAAAAAAGAGAACAAAAAATGTTACTTTGATTGTTTTTAAATATTTCTAAAGTCTATTTCTTATGTATATATTGTGCACATCTGATATTTACCCACATAACAGATAGAAAAAAAGATCTATTAAAATGTTATGATTTTAAAAGAAAGAAACATACGATTGATATTTCCGTACATAACAGATAAAAAAAAAATATTAAAATGTTATGTTATGAAAAGAAAGAAAAAACAAGGCAGTGTATTAATCAAAGTTTTTAAAGGGTCGCATTTTAAGTGAAAATAAAGAACATTATAAAATTGCAATATTTTTATTTAAATTTTGAATTTAGCTATGCAACGTTTTCTTAATTTTTTAAAAATTTTGCCGCATTATGATATAATGCAACACTGAGAAGTTCAGCTCATAATATAGATGCATATGTATATGAATGGATATATGGCTATTTATGTATGTAGTTATAGATTTATTATTTTTTAATATGTAGGCAACAGTTATATTTATATGAATGGACGGTAAACATAAACGAACAAAAAAAAATTTTATGTATGTATATGAATGGAAGGTTAATATAAACAAACAAAAAAAAATTCAGAATGTTCTATAGGTTATAATTTATATTTTTTAAATAGAATGCATGTATAAATTAAACATTTAAAAAAAAGAGAAAGAAATACTTAGCGTACCTAAATAACAGAAAACAAGAAAAAAGGAAAATGTAATACTGGAAGAAAAATAAAAACGAATAGAAAAAAAAAGAGAACAAAAAATGTTACTTTGATTGTTTTTAAATATTTTTAAAGTCTATTTCTTATGTATATATTGTGCACATCTGATATTTACCCACATAACAGATAGAAAAAAAGAACTATTAAAATGTTATGATTTTAAAAGAAAGAAACATACGTTTGATATTTCCGTACATAACAGATAGAAAAAAAGAAATATTAAAATATCATGCTATAAAAGAAAGAAAAAACAAGGCAGTGTATGAATCAAAGTTTTTAAAGGGTCGCATTTTTAAGTGGAAATAAAGAACATTATAAAATTGCAATAACAATTTTATTTAAATTTTTAATTTTGCTATGCAATGTTTCCTTAATTTTTTAAAAATCTTGCCACAATATATAATACAATATAACAATCAGAAGTTCAGATCATTATATAGTACCCATACTACTATAAAATGTATATGAATGAATATATCAGTATATATGTGTGTAGTTATAGATTCATTATTTTTACCAACAATTATATTTATATGAATGGACGGTAAACATAAACGAAAAAAAGAAAATTCATAATGTTCTATAGCTAATAATTTCTATTTTTTAAATAGACTGTATCATAATCTACATTAATTTTTAGAAGGCCTGGACATTGAGAGAGGAAAGCTAAATAGTAGTCCTTTTTTTCAAAAGAAATACACATAGTCTTATGGAAAAAAATAGTAGTCCTCCTAGAAATCTGGAAATAACACAAAAACTACAGATTTTTTTTTATTTCGTCCTAAGGGAGCATTAAAGTTCCATCTTTTTTACGTTTTTTAGTAAAAAGAAATTTTTAAAAATTTTAAATTTTCATTCATAAATATGCATTTTAAAAAATGTCTTCCAACTACTTTTCAACAAAAAAAAGCTTCTTAAAAACTTTTTAGAAGAGCATTAATTTATTTATATACATTACTGAGCAAAAAAAACTGTTGAAAACTAATTTTCATTGCAATATTGATTTGCTTTAATAAATATTGTAAATTTTTTAGAATGCATATAAAATTAAGTGCAAAAAATAAACTATTTAATTATTTTTACAATAAGTTAATTTATGTTAACTTATTTAAAATTTTTATTACTATAATAAGATAAATTAATATTATAAGTTATTTGTCTTTTCCTTTGAGGTAGCGGATATGGCGATTATTTTTAAAGTGGTATCACCTGAAGACTAGGCCTTAAACTAAAATAATAAAAAAAAATATATTAATATATACAAATAATGTATAAATAATTGTTTAACTAAATAATATGATATATTTAAAATAAAATTTAATAAAACAAAATAAAGTAATTAATTTATAACAAAACAATATTAAAAACAAAAAAAATATCACAAAAATCAATATTTTCCGACCGGATAGTAATAATAGATCTTGAGTGAGCAAAAATGAAAAATGATATGACGATTGTATCCCAACTATATATAGGTACTATATATACAACTATATATAGATTCATATCAAAAAGGTTAATTTAGTCAATAATACTATTTAATTTTTTGCGTTTTTCAATATCGTTCAATATTTTGAAATTGTTTTATTTCTGTATTACCTGTCAAATAGGTAATTTAGATCGTTATTAATTATTATTATAAATTTAAAATCACATTTAAAGTAATTATTTTCTATTAAAATATATAAAATAATATTATTTTGGCCTTTATATAATTTCCAGTATTTTAAATTTATTTTTTTACTAACATTTAAAACTAAATTAGAGAAATTTAAAATTATATTATCATCGCGTAAGTTGTTATCATTCGTTTCTATTAAATTTACCAAGTAATTGGTGAATATACTTGGAACTGCATCTGGTATTAAACGCGGACTTTTATCATTATTTAATTTAAAACACAATTCTGAAAAATGCAATTTACATATGGAACTATAAGCTGTTGGTTGTCAGTTTGATCTTTGTACAAAGCTCTTTTAAGCTTCTCAAAAATAGGTATTCATATAATAAAATCTTTTAAAAATAATAATTCAATTCAAAAATTTAACTCTACAAAAATATGACTATATAAAATAAAATATTACTAAAATTTAGAGTTATTTAAAACAAGATATTACCTAATTTTTTTCTAATACTTTTCAAATAGAATTGCAATGTAAAATTTTATTCATAAAAAGATTATTATATTTCATGTAAGTACATGAGTATTCTATTTACAATTATTTTTTTTTTTATAGACTGTATAGAAAAAAACGAAAATTGCTTAACCAGAATTTGGTACTTCTTTTTTTCTTTTCTTTAAAATATTGCTGAAAAATATGACTTGAAAGTTAATTTTTTTATTGACATAAAGATAAAACTTCAAACTTTATTTTTGTATAAATTTTATAATTTTTTAATATAATTAAAAATATAAAAACTTAGTTAGAACTAAAATATATTTTCCAAATTTGCAGTACAATCTATTAGAAAGCTTTTAAATTATTAGGTTATGTTCACTAATTTATTATAATTGTGTACTCTCATAATTTTTTGAGAGTATTAAATGGCGACGATATGAAATGCTAGAGAAAAACTAAAAATTTTATTTTGTTGAAAATATTTTAAAAATTTCGAGTTGAAAGCTGAAATTTTGGTATGTTAAAGAAAAATTTCCAAATTTTATTTTAATATACAATTTGGCATGTTAGGGTAAATATTTCATATCGAAAACTCGAAAAGAAAATTGTTAAAAATCGGCATTTTTCTTAAACAAAAACAAAAACAGAAAACAACAAAAAAATCTTTATGAAATGTAATTTTTGGAAACTTTTTCTCACAATACATTTACAATTTGCACAAACACATTTAAGTATTTCAATGTCCAGGCCTTCTAAAAATTAATGTAGGTTATGACTGTATGCATAAATTTAATATTAAAAAAAAAAAAAAAGTTCTTAGCGTACCTAAATAACAGAAAAGAAAAGTAAAATGTAATACTGGAAGAAAAATAAAAACGAATAGAAAAAACAGAGAACAAAAACTGTTACTTTGATTGTTTTTAAATATTTTTGAAGACTCTTTCTTATGTATATGTGCACATCTGATATTTACACACATAACAGATAGAAAAAAAGAAATATTAAAATGTCATGCTATAAAAGAAAAAAAAACAAGGCAGTGTGTGAATCAAAGTTTTTAAAGGGTCGCATTTTAAGTGGAAATAAAGAACATTATAAAATTGCAATATTTTTATTTAAATTTTGAATTTAGCTATGCAACGTTTTCCTATTTTTTTAAAAATTGTGCCACAATAAATTAATAATAAAAAAATTCAATATATTCTATATTATAACAGGTAATAATATAATACTTATATTTGTCGTTACTAAAAAGAATAAAATAAAATAAATAAAAAAAATTTTTAAAAAAACAGCTTTTTTGAACTAAAAAGTAGAAAATAAATTTTTAATAGCAAATTTTTCTGTAATTTTCTAAACTATATTGTTACAATCGAGATTTCTTTGAAAAAGTTTATTTCAATATGTCAAATATATATATAAATACAAGTATATATAAGTTTTAAAGTCTGTGAAATTAAAATAAAAGCTGGAGGCAAAATTTAAAAATATAAGTTTATAGTTATGCGTTTGTTATATAAGGCCCGGCAGGCTTCCAAAATTTTTTTGTTTCCGATTTTTGTCCAATTTTGTATGGTGGTTTTATGGTCTGAAAAAAGGCCTGAGACAAATTTTTATAAAGTTCTGGTAACCCGTTTGGTTAGGAGAGCCGAACAAAGTTCATTAAATTTTTTTGTTGTCCTGCATAAACGGTTTAATCAATTGATTTGAAAACTTGCAAAAATGTTGCTCTTTGGCAGAAAAGCTCACTAGGTTAATTTAATTGCGATCCATTAACCTCTTTCGACACCAGGTCTCAATGAAGTTTTTTAATTTTTTTGCTGTCCCTTTGCTTAAATAGTTTGATCAATTGAGTTGAATATTTTCAAAAGTGTAGCTCTTTACCACAGAATCTCACTAAGTTGATTCGGTTGCGATCTATTAATCCGTTCCGGCATATGTGAATTAAGCTTGAGGCGAATCTTTCCGACATCGTCAATGAGTTCATTCTAGGAGGTGCAGGAGGACCACTCCCTTGCTTCGATTCATCCGATATAGTCAGGAGCTACAGGGTAATCAGATGCGAGAATCTGTTCTCCTTGGATTTCTTTAGCAGAAGCATTATTAAGATTGGCAATGCTTGGGAGGATGCCAAAATTGGAATAATCCCAGC